>OZ030021.1:46245000-46547500 GCA_964023405.1 Apodemus agrarius | reverse complement strand
AAAGAAAGAAAGAAAAGAAAAGAAAAAGAGAAAGAAAGAAAGAAAGAAAGAAAGAAAGAAAGAAAGAAAGAAAGAGAAAACAGGGGCTGGAGAGATGGCTCAGCAGTTAAGAGCACTGACTGCTCTTCCAAAGGTCCTGAGTTCAAATTCCAGCAACCACATGCTGGCTCACAACCATCTGTAAGGAGATCTGACTCTCTTCCGGGGTATCTGAAGGCAGCTACAGTGTATTTACACATAATAAATAAATAAATCTTTAAAAAAAAAAAAGAAAGAGAAAGAGAAAACAAACAAACAAATGCATTGTAAAAACAAAACAAAACCCAAAATCACTAGGCTACAAAGTGAGTTCTTATGTAGTCAGGGCTACACAGAGAAATCCTGTCTCAAAAAACCAAACAACAACAACAACAACAACAACAACAAACAAACAAACAAAAACCAAGGAAAAGAACTGGAGAGAGGAAATAAGACAAGTTAAAAGGTGAATAGGACCCAACCATTCTCATATGCATATATACATACATGTACAATGTACATTAAAATAATGTACAATGGCCGGGCGGTGGTGGTGCACGCCTTTAATCCCAGCACTTGGGAGGCAGAGGCAGGCGGATTTATGAGTTGGAGGCCAGCCTGGTCTACAGAGTGAGTTCCAGGACAGCCAGGGCTACAAAAAGAAACCCTGTCTCGAAAAACAAAAACAACAACAACAAAAAATGTACAATGAAACCAATTATTTTGTACAATTAATATATACTGACAAAAATGTTTAATTTTTTTTCAGTCTGGAGTAAAGAGTTCTAAGTGTCTCAAAAATATTAAGGCCTTGAAGAAGGAGAGCCTGCTTTCTATGTTCCCTGGGAGTGGACAAAGATTGTCACCTACACAGGAAGCTCATCTCGTCTTCCTGGTCTGCATCTCAGAGCTTCGGCAAACACTCGGAACCCAGGCAGCTGGTCTGGGGCAGCACAGCGCTCTTCCTGCTGCTGCCTTGGGAGACTGGTGACCCAGCAGGTGCTGAATGACCCCGTCTGCATTCCTGAGAGAGAATTTCCAGTCTGTCCAGTGACTCCTGAAGGCTGTCATCCTCTGACCTCCTTGTGTGGACAATAGCACGTAGGTGCCTCCCTCCCCTCCCCCCACAGACACACTTAGAGAAAGAAGAAGGAAAAAAGACTAGCCTGCTCTACGCAGAAAGTTCCAGAGCATTCTGGACTACAGAGTTAGACCCTGTCTCAAAACACCCAGGAAATAAAGGAAAAAGGAAAGGAAGCTAAGGAATGCACAGAGATGCCCGAGGCCTGTTAGCCCGAAGGCTCCTTGCTGTTTGGTCTGGGTTGAGGAAAAGCCGCCCACTTCTCCGAGACTGAACTATCACTATAAGGTCATTCACCTTTTTTTTTTTTTTAAGATTTTCTTTATTGTCTTATGTGTATGAATGTTTGCACATATGTTATCTGCCATGTGTATGCCTGATGCCCTCAGAGGTCAGAAAAGGAGAGTCCAGTTCTCTGCTATTGGAGTTGTAAGCCACCACGTGGGTTCCAGGAATCAAACTTGGGCCCCCACTCTTTCTTTGTTGTTGTTGTTGTTTTAATTTTTGTTGTTGTTATTGTTGTTGTTGTTGTTGTTGTTGAGACAGGGTTTCTCTATATAGCCCTGGCAGTCCTGGAACTCACTCTGTAGACCAGGCTGGCCTTCAACTCAGAAATCTGCCTGCCTCTGAAGGGTCCCGCACTCTTAACCACTGAGCCAACAGCCCAGCCCCACCGTTCAACTCCTCAGAGTCAAAAGAGTCTTCTTGGACTTAGTCATCAAACATGAACGCTCTTGCCTACCTACCTATGCAGGAAGTAAAAGTCCTAAGTCACTATGTGCCAGGAACATTAAACAAAGCAAAACTTAAACAGGAGGAAATGGAGCAAAACCATTCCTAGAGCAGGCAGTGTCCTGTCTTGCCACAGTCTACAAGGGCTTGCTACAACGGCTCTGTGCTTATAGGCTCTTGAAGAATGTACCAGATGCTGATTGCCCAGACTGGAGCAGGCAGCATCCTTTAAGTCCCTAATTCTAACGTTCAGATGAAACCAACCTTTCGGTTTTGTCTGACGTTCAGAGTTTGTCTCCAATTGGACCGGACTCTCAGAAACCTCTGCTGGCTGCCTTTTCAGAGTCTCTGTGGTCACAGTTTCTGCCCTCCCCCAGCCCACTCCAGAAGTGGCAGTGCTGGTCACTGGCACCCGAAAGCCTCCATTAGGGGATGGATGAACATCACGAACATTGTCTCCCGTGGTCCTGTACTGGCTGGCTTTCTGTGTCAACTTGACACAAGCTAGAATCATCACAGAGAAAGGAATCTCAACTGAGAAAATGTGTCCATGAGACCCAACTATAGGGTATTTTCTCAATTAGTGATCAACGGGGAAGGCCCAGCCCATTGTGGGTGGTTTTCCCCCTGAGCTGGCTGTCCAGGGTTATTTAAGAAAACAGGCTGAGCAAGCCATGGGAAGCAAGCCAGTAAACAGCACCCTCCATGGTCTCTGCATCAGCTCCTGCCTCCAGGTTCCAGTCCTTCTTCAGTTCCTGTCCTGACTTCCTCTGGTGATGGACTATGATCTGGAAGTGTGAACTAAATAAATCCTTTCCTCCCCAACTTGCCTTTTGGTCATAGTGTTGTAGTAATAAAACCCTAAGACAGATCTCCAACAAAATGATCTAAAACTGGGGGCCTGTTGGATACAATGACAGTGGAGATTTGGATGAGTCTGTAGCTAATTACACTATCCTGTCACTGAACTCCACTGTCCCACTGTACTGGTTTTGTGTGTCAACTTGACACAGGCTGGAGTTATCATAGGAAAAGGAGCTTCAGTTGGGGAAGTGCCTCCATGAGATCCAGCTGTGGAGCATTTTCTCAATTAGTGGTCAAGTGGGGGAGGGCCCCTTGTGGGTGGTACTATCTCTGGGCTGGTATTCTTGGGTTCTATAAGAGAGCAGGCTGAGCAAGCCAGGGGAAGCAAGCCAGTAAGGAACATCCCTCCATGGCCTCTGTATCAGCTCCTGCTTCCTGACCTGCTTGAGTTCCAGTCCTGACTTCCTTTGGTAATGAACAGCTGTGTGGAAGTGTAAGCTGAATAAAGCATTTCCTCCCCAACTTGCTTCTTGGTCATGATGTTTGTGCAGGAATAGAAACCCTGACTAAGACACCCACTAATTTTTTGTTTACAAGAGCTTAGAAGAATTTATAAGAACTTATAATTGTTTATAAGAACCCTGAAGAGAGAGAGAGAGAGTCTTGCCTAGTAAGAACTCACAATGTAGACCAGCCTGAGCTCAACCCCACAGAGATCTGCCTGCCCCTGCCTCCCGGGCATGCACTACCAGCCTTGCTCACTTCGAACCTTTGGTCCTTCCTCCCCCATCTCTCAGTACTGAGACTGTGCGCCTGCACCGATACATCTGTTTTATTTGATGCTTTGACTCAAATTCAGGGCTTTGCGCCCGATAGGCAAGCGCTCCACCGACTGAGCCACCTCCCTGCACCTGTGAAAGAATTCTCAGAAGGCCACATTCCCCCTGTTCTAAATGAGAGTTTTAAGCACCACTTAGAGGTCTTCTATTGGATAGTGTCAATAAGTGAGTCTCGGTATTGGCTGAAACGGACAATCCCGCTGTCCTGCAACTGAGTCCCTGAGAACTTTGGACAATCCATCTTTGCGACCCTTGAGACTCATGTCTGCTATTCAGAGAGTCAATAAATATTTGTCAAATCAACATATCTTCTGTGTTTTCCTACAGAATTTTTGGTCTCAGAGACAATGGAAGTTATGTAGACTTAAACTTTAACTGTGACACAAAACTGACTACGTTCATGCATGGAGAAGAGGCTTGAAGTCTGTCCCAGGAAGCCGGGAAGGCAGCTCTGCTGATATAGCACTTTGCTGCACAATCATGACAGGAGTTCCCATACCCTAGGGCCCACTAACAGTGAAGGACAGCGGGGTGCCTCTGCAACCCCAGCTCCGGGGAGGCAAAGTTAGATATATTCTAGGAAAAGTGGAGAAAGCTCGCCAGCCAGCCAGTCTAATCTAGTCTAATCAATGTGCTCTAGTTGTCATAAGAGACCCTGTCTCAAAAACAACACAAACCAAGGTGGTGAGCGACTGAGTTAGGCAGGTGGTGTCAACTTCCAAACAACAGTACACATACACTATTGTGCACACACACACACACACACACACACACACACACGCACAAGTTTATCTTAATCTGGCATATGGTACACACTTGTAATCCTAATACATGGATGGTGGAGCTGAGAGAATCCATACTAGGTCAAGGCCAGCCTGGCCTCTGTGAGACATGAACTCCGTCTCAAGGAAGAAAACAAAAACAAACAAAAAGCCACCTTAATATCTATCCATCAAATTCAAAAAAATGTACTATGTTGGGCAAACACTAATATATCCTGAAAATAAAGAAACTTTGGTTGCATTGTGAAGACTGAACAAGGAATCAAAGCAAACAAAAACAATGCAAAAACAAAACAAAACAAAAACCAAAAAAACAGGGACTTTGTACTTGGAATCAGGAATGTATCCTCAAAGAAGAGGAAAATCTCACTCAGAAAGTTTCAGGAAGATCCACCGAACATGGGACTCTTCGATCTGGGGATGGAGCCCTCTCACTGTAAGGGTGGAGCCCTCTCACTGTAAGGGTGGAGCCCTCTCACTGTAAGGGTGGAGCCCTCTGACTAGGAGTGGAGCCCTCTGACTAGGAGTGGAGCCCTCTAACCTCAGGGGACTGCCCCAACATGGCTCTTAAAGAGACACCTCGATGGGCGTGGTGGCGCAGCCTGTAATCCCAGCACTTGGGAGGCAGAGGCAGGCGGGTTTCTGAGTTTGAGGCCAGCCTGGTCTACAGAGGGAGTTCCAGGACAGCCAGGACTACACAGAGAAACGTTGTGTCAAAAAACCAAAAGAGAGAGAGAGAGAGAGAGAGAGAGAGAGAGAGAGAGAGAGAGAGCTCTCTCAGTTTCTTTTCAGTTGGCTGATGAGTCAAACCAAAATCGTCAGGCAGTCTACCAGGGTTTCCCCTCTTTCCTTTTGCAACTAAGACAAGATCCTCTGTCTATTAAAGGGAGGTCAGAATATACCACAACAAACAGTGCCACTTTAGGCATACAGAATATTTTGAACTAAAGGCCATAAAAAAAAACAATCCAGGGAAATGTCACCCATGTTCCTTCTTCCCAAAAGCGGGTCACAAAAACTCCTTTGTAAACACATCCCCCTCACCTTTTTTTTGTTGTTTTTTTGTTTTTGTTTTTGTTTGGTTGGTTGGTTGGTTTTTTTGTTTGTTTGTTTTTCGAGGGTTTTCTCTGTGTAGTACTGGCTGTCCTGGAACTCACTCTGTAGACCAGGCTGGCCTCGAACTCCTGCCTGCCTCTGCCTCCCAAGTGCTGGGATTACAGGCGTGCACCACCATGCTTGGCTTTCCCCTCACCTTTACTAGAAGAAAAGATTGGCTTTCATGTGCACAGCACTTACTAAGCACCTGAATCTACTATGCATTTTATGCACTGCCCCATGCATAACAGCTTCTAGAAGCCCAAGCCCCTTTCTCCTTGTTAAAATGACACACAAACTCCTGGGTCTTCCTGGCTCTTTCAATTTCTACTTCTTTTGCTTGAGGCCCATATGGGTGTAAAATACTAACATTGTCTTAGTCTCTTTTCTGTTGCTAGAACAGAATATCTGAGAATGACATGTATAAAGGAAAATGTTAATTTTGGCACATGGATCTAGACTCTGGAAAGGCCGAGAGTATAGCACCAGCTTCTGGAGAGGGCTTTGTGGCATTCCAACCTGTGATAGGAAGTGGGACAGCGAAGGAGAGAGAACTCATGGTTCAGTGAACCATTCCTGCTGGAAATGCATGACATGACGCCATTTTTAAAGGTTTGCTGCCACCATGCAAACACCACCTACTGGAACCCACCTCTCAGTACTGTTGCACTAGGAATTTAGGATTCTACATATAAACTAGAGATGGGGTATGGGTGAAAATAAGGATATGACCACCCCTAGGTATGGTTCAGAAGAGGAGTTGTTTGTTTTTTGTTCTTTTTTGTTGTTGTTTTGTTTTTTGAGACAGGGTTTCTCTGTATAGCCCTAGCTGTCTGTCCTGGAACTCACTCTGTAGACCAGGCTGGCCTCAAACTCAGAAATCCACCTGCCTCTACCTTCAAAGTGCTGAGATTAAAGGCATGTGCCACCACTGCCCAGCTGTTTTTTGTTTTGTTTTGTTTTTAAGACAGGGTTTCTCTGTGTGGCACTGGATATCCTTAAACTCACTCTGAGACCAGGCTGGCCTTGAACTCACAGAGATATGCCTGTATTGGATTAGTGATGCGTGCCACCATTGTCTGGAAAAAAGAAGATTTCTATTGTAGGTATGAGGGAGAGAACAGTTGAAGAACCTGGAAGAGGCCAATGTGAACCAAACCATGAGCAGAGAGAGTGGTAGAGTAAGAGAAGAGAGAGGGGTCAAGAGGGCACGTGAGAACCAGGAGCCTGGAGGGTGCACAGTAAAGAGGTTGAGTTCTATAGGGAACAGAAACGGGTAGAAGGGAAGCCCCACCCAGCCTCTGTGCTGGAGACAGTTAAGGCAGAAGGAGGGGTGAGAAGTGCTGGACGGAGCAGTCAGTTCTAAGTGAGATTTGTCTCCACTTATGATAGAACCTGACATTCCCGAGTGCTGGGATTGGGGCCACCATGCCCAATGGCACAGGTATCATATTAATTTACTTTCCAGAAGCTCAACCCTGACAGGGTGGAAGTTAGGGTAGTATGGAGTAGCAGAGTGTAGCACTTAAACCAGAAGTTCTCAAAGGTTCTCAACCTGTGGGTCTCAACTGCAAAAAAAAAAAAAACAAAAAACAAAAAACAAACAAACAAAAAAAACAGATATTTGTTTTATGATTCATAGTGATAGCAGAATTACAGTTAGGAAGTAGTAACCAAAAAAATGATTTTTATGGTTTCAGGGGTCACCATACATGGTCGCAGAATTAGGAAAGCTGAGAAGCACTGACTTAAACCACAGCAAACATCAATCGAAGAGCAGGCTCTTGTAGTGACTCCTTCCGCCTTTCCCTCGCTCGCTCGCTCTTCTCTCCTTTCGCCCCGTGTTGGAAATTGAGCCTGGATGCTGCAGGCTGAGCGAGGAAGTCTGTAAATCTGTAGATCCCAGAAGACCTGGCGGGCAGCCAACAGGGGAAACCAGCCGAAATCCAGTCGGGAAACAGTGAGGCTGAAAGCTTGACTTCCTTGCTGTCTTTGGGATTAGTCACCGAGGGGTTAACTAGGCTCTTCTCCCCAGGACTGTCTGGGAAGGCAGAGGGAGCAACACCATCCCTACCTCACAGACGCTCCTATGCATCATGCTCTGAAAATAACTCTTTATCTGGGCTTACATGGGAAAGGGGCCAATGGAATTTCACATGTCAGAGTTTTGTAGTTGTAATATGGAAATAGCTAGAATGGCAAGTGTTACGGAAATGTAGGCTTTAATTACATTTTTATTTATCTGTTTACTTATTTACTGGTGTCTTAAAGCAGTCTATATAGCAAAGATAGCAATGAGTTCCTGTTGCTCTCCATCCATCTCCCCAGAGCAGGGGCATTACAGGTTTAAACGACCACACTAGCTTGTCGTGTATGCTTTTTGTCTTGGCTTTTGAAGATTCATTCATGTTATTAGGTTTTTGGTTTGTTTATTTGAATTTTTTTTTTCTGAGTCAGGGTTTTTTGTGTAGCCCTTGGCTGTCCTTGGAACTCTGTAGACCAGACTGGCCTCAAACTCACTAAGATCCACCTGCCTCTGCCTCCTCAGTCCTGGGATTAACTGTATGTGCTACCATGCCTGGCATATTGTTGTTTTATATATATACACATACATATATGCATACACACACACACACACACACACACATGTATGCAGATGCCCAAGGAGAACAGAAGAGGATGTCGGATTCCTTGGAACTGGAGCTATAGGCTGTTGTAAACTGTCCCATGTACATGTCTGAACAAGACTCTGGTCTGGTCCTGGGCTAGAGAGATGGCTCAGTGGTTAAGGGCACTGACCGCTCTTCTAAAGGTCCTGAGTTCAAATCCCAGCAACCATATGGTGGCTCACAACCATCTGTAATGAGATATGACTCCCTCCTGTGGAGTCAGAAGACAGCTACAGTGTACAGTGTTTATTTATTTATTTATTTATTGTATTTACAGTGTATGTAAATACAATAAATAAATAAATCTTTAACATCAACAACAACAGCAAAAAAGACTCTGGTCCTCTGCAAGAGCATCAAGTGCCCTTAACTGAGTCATTTTCCCACACAAACACACACCAAACTCCTTTAATTTAGTTATTGTTGTTGGTTTTTTTTTTTTTTTTTTTTTGGTTTTTCGAGACAGGGTTTCTCTGTGTAGTCCTGGCTGTCCTAGAACTCACTCTGTAGACCAGGCTGGCCTTGAACTCAGAAATCCGCCTGCCTCTGCCTCCCAGAGTGCTGGGATTACAGGCATGCGCCACCACGCCCGGCTCTAGTTATTGTTTTTGAGGTAGGGTCTCACTAGGTAGACCAGACTGGCCTTGAACTGATAGAGATCTGGATGCCTTTGCCTCCTGGCTGCTGGGATACAGAAGGTGTACCCCATCAGGACCAGCTCACACATCTATTTTAAAATGACTAATTGATTTTACAGTGTAATAATTTTACATGAAGAAAAGAAAACTTGACAGGCAACGACATGGCTGACTGCAGAAGTCATACCATAGTCACGAAATATATCTGCATTGCTTTGTGTTTCTGACTTGTTGGACAAAGGCTAGAGGATTGAACAATACAAGGGTAAGCACAGAGTCTGGGTTTCACTCTCAACAAGGTTGTTATCATTTTAATTCCTGTTTACAAGTATTTATCCATTCACTCTCTTGTTTGGAAGGCCCCATGTTCACACCTAGGGGTGTTGTACTTGTTCAGATCTTGATTAGGTAGCCATATTGCTGGAGTATCTTCATAAAGCTTTTCTGTCATTTCTTTTCTTGAATCATTTATTTTTATGCATTGTGCATTGTGTTTTGCCTGAATGTATGTCTTTGTAGGGGTGTCAGATCCCCTGGAACTAGAGTCACGGATAGTTATAAGTTGCCATGTGGGGACTGGGAATTGAACCCAGGTCCTCTGGAAGAATAGACAGTGCTCTTAACCACTGAGTCATCTCTCTAGATCCCTTTTCTGTCATTTCTAGGAGACACAATCTCACAGTAGGTTTCTTTTTTTGTTCCTCTGAAAGCTTGTATACCATCTTCCATACTAAGACCATTCCTCAGAGAGGAGGGTTTTCCTGGTCAGATCCTACTCTGATTCTCAGAATCCTGTGTCCAAAGTGCATGGTGTCTTCAACCTCCAGAAGATAACCAAAGACAATAGCAATAGCTTATAATGTTGTTTTTTGAGAGGAGGGCGGTCAGCCTTTAACCTCTAGAAGATAGCCAAGGACAATAGCAATAGTTTATAATGTTAGTTTTTTGGGGGAAGGGGCGTGGGAAGGGCAGTCAACTTACAACCTCTAGCAGATGATCAAAGGCAATAGCATTAGCCTATAATGTTGGTTTTTTTGAGAGATAAATTCTTTTCATGACCTTAATACCATTGATGCTTTAAAATGTAGAAGTTACAAATAAAGTTTTATCTAAGTATATTAAAACCTTTTAGCCAGGCAGTGGTGGCACATGCATTTTATCCCAGCACTTGGAAGGCAGAGGCAGACGGATTTCTGAGTTCGAGGCCAGCCTGGTCTACAGAGTGAGTTCCAGGACAGCTAGGGCTATACAGAGAAACCCTGTCTCAAGAAACCAAACCAAACCAAACAAAACAAAACCAAACAAAACAAAAACAAAAACCCAAAAATAATAAATAAATAAACCTTTTAATTAATTGTTTTGAGACAAGGTCTCTTGTAGGTTAGGCAAGCTTTAAACTCCCTATGTAGCCAAGGTTGGCCTTCCTGTCTCTACATCACAGTTCCTGGAATTACTGATAGATTTTTTAAATATAATATCTCTTTTAATACAAAATAAAAGTCATTTTAAAGAACACTATCTTGTTACATAAGTGTGTCATGTCAGAAGGGTTCCTTAAAAGAATAACAGAATGGCTAGAAGGAATATAACACATTTGCCATATATAGGAAAGATTTATTAGAGTGGCTTCCAGGCTGTCTGGGGAGTTCAGCAGTGGCTGTCTCATGACAGAAAGGCCAAGAATCACCCCTCAAATCAAGAATCAGCCCTCAAATCAAGAATCAGCCCTCAAATCAAGAATCAGCCCTCAAGACCAGATGTCTTTGGCCAGGACACAGAAGACAGAGCCATGTGAGACAGAGACAGGAGATCCAAGACCCCGTTCCCAAGAAGCTGGGGGCAGTTGGCTCCAGCCAGGCACCTAAGACCGAGTCTCCCTCGCCCCAACTCTGGACTTCGGAGCCCAGCTAAGGGATAAAGGAACACTCAGGTACAAGGCCTTTGCATGAAAACTGACACCCAGCAAAGCTCCTGATGGTGTATAGTAGTCAGTGTATAAATACACTGCCTGCCTGCAAACAACAACAACAACAACAACAACAACAACAACAACAAAAGGCTGGCTGTCTTATCAGTTCCCTGGTGCTGGAGTCCCTGAGATTCCTAGACTCGCTCCTCATTGGAGTTCTGAAGAAGTGGGTTCTGATACCAGAGAAGGAATGCCCCAGCCACAGCATAGATAAGCCTGCCAGAAAGAACAGGGGCAAGCAGCCAAAAAGCAAGCGCTTTCCGTCTTCCACATGAGCCGACACCAGATGGTGTTACCTAGATTTATGGAGGGTCATCCCAACTCAAATGATCCAATCAAAAAAAAAAATCCTTCACAGGTATGCCCAGATGCTTGGGTTATAGTTGATTCCTGACGTAGTCAAGGTGACAGCCAAGATTAACCATCACATGTGGCCTATATTTTCTCCCCTTGAAAGAAAAATAAACTCTGGGCAGGGCATAGTGGCTCATGTCTGTAATCCTACCACTTGGGAGGCTGACCAGAAATGCTAGGAGTTTAAGACCAGCCAGCTCAGGCTACACGTTAAGTTCCAAACAAGTCTATATCAAATATACACCGCCATACACAAACTCACAATATAAGCGGGAGAGCAAGCCAGCAAGCAAGCAAGCCAGCCAGAGTGTGGGGGTAGGGGTGGGGGTGGGGAGGAATAAAACCTGAGTCACTTTCCCCTAGAGCCCAAAGCGGGTAATTAGGAACACCTGGCGCAGTAATGGCTCCATCCTCCACAGAATGACCTAGAAGAGGAGAACTGAAGGCATCTGGATAGCCCCTAGGGTCGGGGACGGTCATTACGACTGGAGATTCTCCCTTAGCTAACCGTGGGTAGATAGAAGCCAGCATGCACGCACAGCTGGAGCAGGAGAGGTGTGCTCGCCTCAGGCGGGTGTTGGGAGATAGTGCAAAGCCAATGGAGTCAGGCTGCCTAGAAGATAAGGGTGAGGAATGTCTGGAGCGCGGGGCTCCGAGGCTCAGAGGGTGGAGCTTTTACAGAGTTCCGGAGGGACTCGGTTCCACACCCAGCACGAGGAGTGAGGGAAAAGAATGACCACTGTGGTGGAGGGGAAAGATGTCTGAATCACTAAGCTTTTTGTTGGTGTTTTTCCAAGACAGGGTTTCTCTGTGTAGCCCTGGCTGTCCTGGAACTCTCTCTGTAGACCAGGCTGGCCTCAAACTCAGAAATCCGCTCGCCTCTGCCTCCCAAGTGCTAGAATTAAAGGCGCGAGCCACCACTGCCCGGCTCAAGGCTAAGCTTTATATCCAGCTGATTTCAGAATATTTCGAAGTGGAACTGACAGGCGGGAATAAGAAAGTTTAGGGTTGGGAACCAGATCAATTTATGTTCGAGCATCTGGAAGAGCTGACAGAGTCAATGTTTATAATATAAAGTTCTTGAGCGGGGCATGGTGGCGCACGCCTGTAATCCCAGTACTTGGGAGGCAGAGGTAGGCAGATTTCTGAGTTCGAGGCCAGCCTGGTCTACAGAGTGAGTTCCAGGACAGCCAGGACTACACAGAGAAACCCTGTCTCGAAAAAACAACAACAAACAAACAAACAAACAAACACCCCCCCCCAAAAAAAAGTTCTTCAGTTCCACCTGTTTGGTAGAATACCGAATCAAAGCAGTGTAGTAGTGTAGGGGCCTTCAGTGGGTTCATTTCCTTGCCAGTTACAGAATTAAAAGGAAGGGAAATCTCTGGCTCGTCGGGGAGCAGTGGAGAAATCTGAAACACAGCAGACAGAATTAGCAGGGTTTTGTTTTTGTTTTGGGGTTTTTTGTTTTGTTTTGTTTTTTGTTTTTTTGTTTTTTGTTTTTGTTTTCTTTCCTTTTTTTTTTTTTTTTGGTTTTTCAAGACAGGGTTTCTCTGTGCAGTCCCGGCTGTCCTGGAACTCACTCTGTAGACCAGGCTGGCCTCGAACTCAGAAATCCGCCTGCCTCTGCCTCCCAAGTGCTGGGATTACAGGCGTGCGCCAACAAGCCCGGCTGTTTTTGTTTTTTTAAATTGGGGTTGAGGAAACATACTCATAGAGCAGACATGCCGAGGAAGACCAAACACAAGTCACTTGAAGGTTGATGAAGTTGCTGAAGGCTCCTCCTCCCCTAATTTATAGAGCTGGTCGTTTTGAAGAGAGGCCGGACAACTGCTTGGCCCTCAAGCTAATCCTGATCCAACTAGGATTTGTCCCGCCAGTTCGTCGGGGGAGGGGGGAGGGGGGGCGCTTCCTGGTAGGAGAAAAGGCCCACTAGACCTTTGCTTTATGCTGCCTGGCTTTTGTCTCAGATCCGGAGGGTGAGGAAAAAGTCAGCCAGTTTGCAAGTTGGCAACCTTGATTGCCTAGCCACGCCCCCCCATTGTCTGCCTATCAGGGAATCTAAGGCATAGTTAGTTCTTCTGTGGGATAAATCCACGAGCACCTGTAATCACACTACATAAGAGGCTTAGGGGAGAGGATCCCAGGTCTAAGTGCCCGGTAAGACTCTGTCTCAGAAAAACACACCGCCATCTGTGGTGGCCTGAAATACCGGCCGGACGGCCCGTTGGAGACCAAGAACAAGGCAGGAGGATCGAAAGTTAAAAAGCCAAGCTCAGGGCGGTGGTAGCACATGCCTGTAATCCCAGCATTCTGGGAGGCAGAGGCAGGCAGATTTCTGAGTTCGAGGCCAGCCTGGTCTACAGAGTGAGTTCTAAGACAGCCAGGGCTATACAGAGTGAGTTCTAAGACAGCCAGGGCTATACAGAGAAACCGTGTCTCAAAAAAAACAAAACAAAACAAAACAAAACAAAACAAAACAAAACAAAAAAGCCATGCTCAGCTACTAAGATAATTAAAGGCCAAGCTGGAAATGGGTGAAGAAACTAATCTAAACAAGGATAAATAAAATAATATTTGTGTTCTTTTAAAAATATTTCTTTGGGGCTGGAGAGATGGCTCAGTGGTTAATAGCACTGACTGCTCTTCCAAAGGTTCTGAGTTCAAATCCCAGCAATCACATGGTGGCTCACAACCATCCATAATGAGGTCTGACGCCCTCTTACAGCTACAGTGTACTCATATACATAAAATAAATAAATAAATCTTTTAAAAAATTCTTTGTTTGTTGAAAGACAAGGGTCTTTCTATGTAGTCCTGGATGTCCTGGAACTTTGTAGGCCAGTCTGGCCTTGAACTCAGAGATCCACCTGCCTCTGCCTCCCAAGTGCTGTGATCAAAGGTGTGCACCTCTTTTAAGAAATGTTTTAAGTGTATTATGTCTTGCTATGAAATAATGAGGTGTGTGTGTGTGTGTGTGTGTGTGTGTGTTGTGTTTTATAAAAAAAAAAAGTAAGGCTATGTTTTGTAGGGCGCAGTATGGTGAGGTGGGAGGTGTCCCTCAGCGGGCACAAACTGGGGCACCCCCCCCCCAGGAACCAGCAACAAAACTATAGAATAAAGTTTATTTAGGGGTATGGGAAGGAGAGTTGAAAATGGAGGGTAGGCAGAGAAAAAAGAGGGGAGGAGAGAGAGGAGGAGGAAGAGAGGAAGAAGGAGGAGAAGAAGAAAGAGGAGAGGAGGAAGATAATAATGATGATAATAATAATAATAATAATAGTAATAATAATAATAAGAAGAAGAAGAAGAAGAAGAAGAAGAAGAAGAAGGAGAAGGAGAAGGAGAAGGAGAAGGAGAAGAAGGAGGAGGAGGAGGAAGAGAAGGAGGAGGAGGAGGAGGAGGAGGAGGAGAAGAAGAAGAAGAAGAAGAAGAAGAAGAAGAAGAAGAAGAAGAAGAAGGAGAAGAAGAGGAGGAGGAGGAGGAGAAAAGGAGGGACAGGTAGGCCAGGAACACGTGGAGAGAGGAGGGAGGGTAAGGGAAAGGGTCAGGGACAGCAAAAGGAATCAGAGAGAAAAGGGGCAGAGAGCTAGTAGGAGCCAAACAGGGCCTATTATAGAAAGCCAGGCCTACACAGCTGTTGACAGGGAATTGTTGGGCAGAGCCTAGAAGGAATGCCAATGTGGGGTACCTGGAGGGCTTATGCCAAGGGACCCCTGCGAAATCACACCAAGCAACAAATCTGGTATAAAGAGGGTTAACTGCGGGGAAGGCAGGGGAGTGAGGGCCTGGAGCAGGGGTAGGGGCAGACTGACAGGAACAGAGAGTAATGAGGGCTGTGAAAGGGAAGGGGGATAGGGTGGGGCGCGGCAGAGATGGACAGAAACACGTGGGAGCAGAGAGAGTCAACGGAGCTGCTGGGCTATCCTTTCATATGCTGGCACTTGGTGGCCAGGGATGGCGGCAGGCGATGGTGATGTAAGCCATTGCTGGGTCCCTGGGAGGAGCCCAGTGGAATCACCTGCAAGCTGATATGTCTGAATGAATAAAAGCCACGTGTGTCAGAGCCAGAAGAGGGCTGTTAAAGGAATTAGAGGGGTTCGTGAGCCTTCTGACATGGGTCTTGCGAATTGAGCTCAGATTGTGAGACCAAACCAGGAAAAATATACCTTGAAAGCTGAATTCTGTTTGCAGTTAAGACAGTTAAAATAGAAGTTCCTGTTTGTCCTATGTTAAGTCCTTGCAAGTTAAGCTTTCTAATTATAATTAAGTTCCTGTTTGTCCTGTGTTAAATCCTACTTAAAGAATAAATTTTTGTTTGTTCTGTGTTGTTTTTTTTTTTCAAAATAAGGCTTTGGTAATCCCACCAGGCAGGATAAGACCAGGACCTCAATTCTGAGCCAAATTTGAAGCAAGCTGTAATTAAATACTGACTGGGATGATGGCCTTAGGTTCCCAGAATATGGCAGAAGCTTAAAAAGACAATTCCACTGTATTTCCTGTCAGGTCCAATCAGGGACAGGCATACATGCTGACATAAATTCATGCTGCTCATGAATCCCACCTCTCCCCTCCCCCCCACCTATATATGTTCAAGCCCATCCTGTGCAGTTGAGTTAGACACACTAGTGTAGGGAAGTGAAAATGGGTGGCTTGTTATTTCCCATAAACTCCAGCATTTCAGGGAGTATCTGTCCTTGGGGAAGGGGCTTCCAGGTTAGAGGCATTCTTGTTTCATGGATCTCTTAGCACAGTAATTAAAATGAAAACATAACTTTGGCTCTCACTGTTTCTATTTGTAATTACAAAGCTTCAATGGTCTCTGTGTTAAGTCCTCCCTAAGGGATAAATCTCTGTTAAGTCCTTGCAAAATAATGTTTCTATTGGTAAATACAGTAAGTTCCTGTTCCTTGGGTCTGATGTAAACTGCTTATAACCCTGTTTCCATGATGTATATTCCTACCTCAGTTCCTTCTCTTTTCACTGTAACCTTGTAACCTTGTCTAACTCTAACCCCACTCATTCCTGTGAACACCTCTTCTCTCCTATAAAAGGGACTTCAAGAGGCCTGATTTGAGGTGTGGCTGGGGGGGGCAGTCATGGGTGTACCCCAGAATACAGCTTGCTTTAACTGGACAATTGTGGACTTGGTCTTTTCTTCTTGAGAATGTCATGTTTTACAAGGTTCTATGGAAGAGCAGAAAGGACTGAGCTCTCTCAGTCCCCAGTAATTTTGTTTGTATAAGAAACTTATTTTAGAGCTGGAGAGGGCTGACTGCCCTTCCAGAGGTTCTGAGTTCAATTCCCAGCAACCACATGATGGCTCACGATCATCTGTAATGGGATCCGATGCCCTCTTCTGGTATGTTTGAAGACAGCAATGGTGTACTCATGTAAAATAAATAAATACATCTAAAAAAAAGAAATTTATTTTATTTGACATGGGGGCAGGGTAGACAGAGGACAGGGTACAACTTTCAGGAACTGATTCTTTCTTCTACAGTGGGATGCAGATATCAGACTCAGGACACGAGGCATGCATAATGACTTAACACACTTATACTTTTATTCGATTAGCCATTAATACTTTTAATTTTGTTTTTAAAGAGCGATGTGGCAGTTTGAATGAAAATGGCCCCCATAGGCTCATAGAGACTGGCACTATTAAGAGGTGTGGCCTTGTTAGATTGGGTGTGGCCTTGGAGATAGTGTGTTTCTGAGGGTGGGCTTTGAGATTTCAGCAGCTCAAGCTGGCTAAGTGGCTTGCTCTCTCTTCCTACTGTCTGCTGAGCCAGATGTAGAACTTTCGCTCCTCCAGCACCAGGGCTGCCTATCCAGCACCATGCTCCCCGCCATAAGAATGAGCAAAACCTCTGAACTGTAAGCCAGCCTCAATTAACCGGTTTCCTCTGTAAGCTGCTGTGGTCATGGTGTCTCTTCACAGCAATAAAACCTCAAGTCATGGTCTTATAATATAATATTCTTCAATATTTAAAAATGAGCAAATTCTGCTTTTGTAAAGGCATCCCTAGCTCTGCAAAAACCCTCTGTAGGAAGGCTCAACCTTTCTGCTGTCTTAATTCCCATCGGTGGTGGGAGTGTCTGCTGCACCATTCAAAAGCACTCAGGTCATTTGGCAGATGTAAAGAGAGAAGTAAGGTGAGGGAACGGACCGTGAAGTCGAAGGAACCGAGCATGGTGTCTGGGCTTGCCAAAACCTCCTGGGTGTGTCTCGTTTCAGGTTGTTTTGACACTTCACTTTGGCAAATTGGAACTTGTAACATTTCCATAACAAACAACATGACTGATTATTTCTCAACCACATAAAGGGAATTGAAATGATCTCCAAAACCTGATTCCTTAGAGGATTCTCTCTCTCTCTCTCTCTCTCTCTCTCTCTCTCTCTCAGTCTCTCTCTCTCTCTCTCTCCTGTTAGAGGGTTATTTTTTCTTCAGACATTTTTTTCTCTCAGAGGCCTGTGTCAGTGTGTTTATGCTGGGGTGGCATTCACAGAAAAATCTCTCAAATATACCCATTTGTATTATCTGCTTATATAATCATCCTTGTCCAGGCTGCCTTTGAACTCCCGGCCTCAAAGGATTCTCCTGGCCCAACTTGACTACACCCAGCTTTTTATGAAGAGGTAAGACCAGTTCGTAAACATCAAGAATCTGCCACGTGGAAGATTACAACTAAGATACTTGTACTGGATGTGTTTCACATATCTAAATGTCTCTTTTAGTTAATTGATCAAATCACACAATATTAGATCCCTGTTTTATCTAAAGGTTTGGGAGCCGACAAGATGACTCACCAGGTAACAGTGCTTACCACATAACCCTGATGGCCTGAGTTCAATCCCTGGAACCCACTATGGATGAAAAGAATGGACTCCTGACCGCCAACATGAGCACCATGACAGCATGCACACACAGACACACAGACTCACACACTAAGAATAATAACAATAACAATAATAGTATTAATAATAAATGAAATCAAATGTTTAACCAAAGGATACAAAAAGACAAAAATAAAAACAAGCTTCTCAGCAGAAATATCATTTATTAAAATGCCTTATAAATAGATGAATGGGAAAATCATAAGGATTCCTATTTTACACGAGAAAGAAACTGCCTCAGTGATTGGGTGATGTCCTAAGCATCAGAGTTAATAAGGGTGAGGGCGCCACATGCTCCCAAAAGATGCAAGCACATCTGGCTGCAGATGCCCAGGGCGCCACTCACTGCAGAGAGGGTCTCCAGCAGTACCAGACCAAGATGCAGAGCGGCAGCATCTGTGACCCGGGTCAGAACTCTGGGCTGGATCCCAGTCCTTTGTGCTTTGAGAGCAGATATAATTCTGTTCTGTGTTAAAGTTTAAGATCCAAGGAGAGCCCTGCAGTGGTGGTGCACACCTTTAATCCCAGCACTTGGGAGGCAGAGGCAGGCGGATTTCTGAGTTCGAGGCCAGCCTGGTCTACAGAGTGAGTTCCAGGACAGCCAGGACTACACAGAGAAACCCTGTCTTGAAAAACCAAAAAAAAAAAAAAAAAAAAAAGGACTAGAAAGATGGCTCAGTGGTTAAGAGCACTGACTACTCCAAAGGTCCTGAGTTCAAATCCCAGCAACCACATGGTGGCTCACAACCATCCATAAGGAGATCTGATGCCCTCTTCTGGAGTGTCTGAAGACAGCTACAGTGTACTTACATATGACAAATAAATAAATCTTTAAAAAAGATAATAAGGGTTGGAGAGATGGCTCAGCGGTTAAGAGCACTGACTGTTCTTTCAAAGGTCCTGAGTTCAAATCCCAGCAACCACATGGTAGCTCACAACCATCCATAACAAGATCTGACTCCTCCTGGAGTGTCTGAAGACAGCTACAGTGTACTTACATATGATAAATAAATAAATCTTTAAAAAAAGATAATAAAATGCCTTATAAATAGATGAGGATCGGAGACTCAGCTGAGTAGAGCTTGCCTGCTGTACTCATTAGATTTGTTGTTTGCCTGCTGGTTTTTGTCAATTTGACACATGCTAGGGTCATCTGGGAGGAAGGCACCTCGACTGAGAAGATGCTGCCAATGAACTGGTTTGTGTGGACGAGTGCAGGCATTTTCCTGGTTAATGATGCATGTGGGCGGGCGAAGTCCACTGTGGGTGGCACCACCCCTAGGCAGATGTCCCTGGGGTGGCGCAGACTGAGCAAGCCTTGAGGAGCAGTGTTCTTCTGTGGCCTCTGCTTCAGTTCTTGCCTCCTGCCTCTAGGTTCCTGCCTCGGGTCCCCTCCCCCACCACAATTTTGCTTTATGATGGACTGTAAACAGCTAAAATAAACCCACTCCTCCCCAAGTTGCTGTAGGTCATGGTGTTTATCAGAGGAACAGAAAACTAAGACCCCATCACCACAAAGAATAAAAATCTTAGGAAGTCTTCTTTTCTGTGGTAGGAATGTCAGGAACGCCCAGAAAGGCTGAGCCGACAGCTGGACTTTATGCAAGTAGCAGCTTCACATCTACTGCAAACGAGCTTGTGTACTAGTGTTTATCATTTTATTTTATCTTATTTTATTTTATTTTATTTTATTTTATTTTATTTTATTTTATTTTATTTTATTTTATTTTATTTTATTTTATTTTATCTTATTTTATTTTATTTTATTTTATTTTATTTTATTTTATTTTATTTTATTGAGACAGGGTTCTCTGTGTTGCTCTGGCTGTCCTGGAACCCACTCTTATAGTCCAGGCCTACCTATGCTGATGCTGGGATTAAAGGCATGCACCACTACCGCCTGGCAAATTTATACTTCTTAGCTTTAGCTAAGTTTGCATGATACTTAAGTATCATGATACTTAAGTTTGCATGATACTTAAGTTTGCATGATACACGAATTGGACAAAAAATGAAGACTCCAAGAAAACCTACTTGCTTTCTTTTCTTCTTCAGCAAAGTCAGTCTTCAAAAAATATTAGCAACACAGAAAACCTGAAGGAGTCCAGGGTATCTTCTACTCCACCAGTGGGATACAGGAGACCAGGAAGCTTAACCACATGACAGACCGCTGGGCTTAGTGCATGCAGGCAGGATTCTCTCCCATCGAGAACATCTCTGAAACACACACGTAAGCCAGCCTTGGTCAGGAGCCAAGATAATACAATAATCTACTCGGACAGCCGAGAAGGTAAAGTTCGGTCAGAGATAAGCAGTGGCTGAGTGTTCCAACCTCATATACCACCTGACAAGCCCAGGCACCGGCTATAAGGCACAGTGTGCCCACTATGTCTGCCCAAGGCTTAAAAGACGCCATGATCCAGCCCGTGATACTGTAGCTACATGCTCCCCTGGCACGGAACATGTGCCAAAGAGAATAAATTGTCTAAATTCATGCATGATGCTGAAATAAAGTCCTCAGGTTTGGTTTGGTTTTGCTTTTGTTTTCAATACTGTCATTTTACATCTCTCCTGGGTTTTCATTTCACTCGCTCAATAAAATATTTATTGAGTGCCTCCTGTGGCAGGATTTTCCCTCTGGTTAAGTCAAACAGAAGACAGATGCCCACACTGGCCTGGTTCAGTTTCCCCAAAGTCAACAAATTCCCCAAGGAGTCATGGCTCAGAGTTGGAGACTGTGGCAGCTCCCAGCTGCAGTGGAGCAAAAGCATCGTAGCTTACTAATGACAGATGGAAGTAACAGCTTGGGTTGAAAAACCAAAGAAAGCCAAGTGTCTGGACCAACAAGATAGGAAAGTCAAATTTCTTTAATTACACACATCTAAGCTCCGAAGCAGTAGAACAATCTAATTGAGATGAACCGTTTCTGTGTTGTCACAACACTCACTAATAGATTTGAAAATTGAAATATTATGCTTATGAGGAGATTAACATCCTCTGTGTACTCCCAGTTTCCCCCGTAGTAGCCAGCACATTTTCCTTTGCAAGTGACAGAAACCCAACTGGAAACAGCCTGGGTGTGAGGCAGTTTATTGGTTTGTGTCATTGCTGTGTGCAAAGAGAGGCTGGTTTCAAGATGACAGGGTTAACGTCTCCGATGAGTTTTTGTAAGAGTTTTTTC
Source organism: Apodemus agrarius (assembly GCA_964023405.1). Taxonomy (NCBI): domain Eukaryota; kingdom Metazoa; phylum Chordata; class Mammalia; order Rodentia; family Muridae; genus Apodemus; species Apodemus agrarius. The sequence continues at coordinate 46,526,440 of OZ030021.1, read as the reverse complement.
TCTGTTTAGGTTTGTGGTGCTGATTTGTTTGCCTTTGTGTTTTGATAGCTCTAAGACATGGCTTCACTTTGTAGCTGACATTGACTTTCAACCTTGTAATCCTCCTGCCTCAGCCTTAGGGGGTGCTGGTTGTAGAGCATGCAGCATACAGCAGATATTTGAGAGGTGGTGTCAAGTTTCCACTGTTCCAGTCCCTCACAGGTGGGCTTTCCCTACCAGCACTGGGGGGTGGGGGTGGGGGTGGGGGTGGGAAGGGGCTATCAGACGCTGTGCTCTAGGTCATATAGCTCTACCTCCAAAGCACAAAGGAAAAGGCACTTTCTCCCCAGGGACTCTAACTGCCCAGCTTGGGTTACATGCCCTGGCCTGGCCTGGAACAATTGGGAAAGCAGTTAGGATGTCAGAAGCATCTGGACTCTCAGGAGCCCACCAGTGAGCAGGATCCCCCATTTACGTGTCCCACTAAAACCACAGCACTGCTGTGGAGGACAGATTCCCCAAAGGACGAGGAGATTAGCACAGCAAGCGAAACCAAAAACACTTCCGAAGATTCCATTCCAAAATGTAAACCTGTTCTTCCCTTCTGTTTCAGCCATTGTCCGCTGAGTTACTGAGTAGCATGGCTAATGCTTCTATCTCCCTGGGTCTTAAACTTTAACAGAACAGAACTGTGTCTGCTATCGAAGCACAAAGGACTGGGATCCAGCCCAGAGTTCTGACCCGGGTCACAGATGCTGCCGCTCTGCATCTTGGTCTGGTACTGCTGGAGACCCTCTCTGCAATGAGTTGCACCCTGGGCATCTGCAGCCAGATGTGCTTGCATCTTTTGGGAGCATGTGGCGCCCTCACCCTGATGAACTCTGATGCTTTGGACATCACCCAATCACTGAGGCAGTTTCTTTCTCGTGTAAAATAGGAATCATTGTGCTTATTTCAAATGTTCATGGAGGAAATTAAATGAGTTATGTATAATACACCTGGAAAGCTGTGTTCCCAGCACATAGTTTGCAACAGGATAATGTTTGAAAGTGCGTAAGCTGCTGCAGAAACCGTCAAGGAAGAAAATCATCCACATCACTTAGAATGGAATCAAATCCTGTGCTAGATGCCAAATATTATGACCTAGCAATGAAAAATCCCAAATATTAGCAAATGGAATCCAGCTGGGCATTAAAATGCAGCTACATAACTGTGTCAGTTTCTTTTGTCACTGCCATAACAAAACACCTGGCAAAAGCAATTAGGAAGGGAGGGTTTATTTTGGCCAACACTTTTAGGGACATTTCATCATGGCAGGAAAGTCCTAGCAGTAAGAGGGTGAGGTGTATCCCAGGCAAAGAGCACAGTGAGATGCTCAGCTCCCTTCCTGTGTGTGTGTGTGTGTGTGTGTGTGTGTGTGTGTGTGTTTTGTTGTGTTTATAAAAAGATAAGGGAGAGAGAATATAATTTGGTGGGTATGTCATAAGATGTTGGGGAAGGGGGTGCCTCTGCAAACTCATGCCGAGGCATCCCATCCCCCCGGGGTACGAGCCACACAACAGTATAGTATAGAATAAAGTTTATTCAGGGCAAGGGGAGGGGAGTTAAGAGTGTAGTAGAGAGACAGACAGAGAGAGAGAGAGAGAGAGAGAGAGAGAGAGAGAGAGAAGTAGAGGAGTAGAGGGTGGCCATGAGCACATGGAGAGAGAAGGGGGGAGGGAATGGGGAGAGGGGGGGAGAGCAGGGGCAAAAAGGCAAGAGCAAGAGATAGTGGAGGGGGCACGCAGCCCCTTTTATAGAGAGTCAGGCACACCTGGCTGTTGCCAGGCAACTGTGGGGTGGAGCTTAGACAGAATGCTAACTCTGTGTGTGTGTGTGTGTTTGTGTGTGTGTGTGTGTGTGTGTGTGTGTGTATGTGTGTACATGCTACCATAGAAAAAGATGAATGTTGGCACTCAGAACTCTCTTGTGTATGTTATATGTTATATGCATCTGTGTGCTGACATATGTTGCCAAGGCCTAGACTCGACTTGGAGAGGCGTTCTGAGGAAGGGGTGTCTTGGAGCTGCAAAACAAATGTCTCGAAGTCAAATCATGGGTTACAAGCTGACAGCCTATGATCTGCTCAAGACAGCTTTCCAGATTGCTCTATGTTCTGTTTGAGACAGATTTCTCTTGCTATATTAAAAACTCTCTGGGTAGCTAATCTCTTGCAGATCAAATTCAGTCATTACCACAGGTTCCCTTTTGATTATTCCATGAATCAGTATCCCTGTTCCCAGTCCTTCTTTCTTAGAAAGAGACAGCGACCATTTTTTTTTCTTTTTTTTTTTTTTTTTGGTTTTTCGAGACAGGGTTTCTCTGTGTAGTCCTGGCTGTCCTGGAACTCACTCTGTAGACCAGGCTGGCCTCAAACTCAGAAATCCGCCTGCCTCTGCCTCCCAAGTGCTGGGATTAAAGGCGTGAGCCACCAACGCCCGGCTCGACCACATTTTTTTTTTTTTAAACATTGCAAAAGAATTCAGAAATACGCCTGCCTTTGTTAAATATAGACAATAAGGTTGCTGGGTGAGAGCTTGCCCTGAAATTGCCATTCCTGCCATACCTGAGAACCTAAACTTCCTCTGTCCCTAGCTGACCTTGAACTCAGGAATCTGCTTGCCTTTGTAAGCACAAACAAAAAACTTAGCTGGGTGGGATCTTGCCCTGTGATCACCACTCCCTAAATCTCTTTATCTCTTCTCTTAGTATTTTTCTGACAAAATAGTTCATAGTGCAGCTGCTGCTGTGAAGTTCCTTATACAATTCATATTGTATCCTTATATTCTGCATGTTGAGAACATATATATATTTGGTTTTTTGGAGACAGGGTTTCTCTGTGTAGCCCTGGCTGTTCTGGAACTCACTCTGTAGACCAGGCTGGCCTCGAACTCAGAAATCTGCCTGCCTCTGCCTCCCAAGTGCTGGGATTACAGGCGTGCACCACCACTGCCCGGCAGAACTTATATATTTTTGAACTCATGTTTTCAGAGTTATTTCCCACAGCCTTAAAGGCTGTCCCGAAGGTCTCATCATTTACCATTTTGCTGAGACATTAGACACCCTCAAATCCTGGACTCATGCTGTTTCTACTTATCATGGAGTCATTAACCTTGGCAGGGGGAGCATTCCCTGAAGGGGGAACATAAAAATATGTACATTATTATACAAACAGGCCTTAAGTCCACAGCAACCATCAACATCCATGGAGGTCCGTGTTCTTCCAACTCTGTTCTAGGGGTGGGAACCATGTAAATTTGCCCCTGGCATGGCCAAACCAGACTTGGCAATATGTGGAGGCCGGAGTTCAACTCCAAGTATCTTTATCATTATCCACTTTTTCCCTCAAGACAAACCCTCGTGCTTATATATCAAGTAATTTTCCCACAATGAAATCATGTACCCCAGCACCCAGGCCCTCTTGATTTTTTGAGACAGAGTCTATCTATGTAGTCTATTTAGCCCTGACTATATTTGTACTTTTACTATGCAGACCAGGCTGCCCTTGAACCCAGAGATTTGCCTGCTTCTGCCTCCAAAGTGCTGGGATTAAAGTCTTGCCTGGTCCCGTTTCTCTTTTGTATTCAACCTGGAGCTCTAACTCATGGAACAGTGTTGCCCACATTCAGGGCGGTTTCCAGAACACCTGGATATGTGTTTCCATAGTAATCCTAAATCCTAAATTGCCATCGAAGGTTAACCATCAAAACTAGGTGGGTTTTATTCTAACATTACAATATCTATAAGTTGTGGCGGGTATTGTGGTCTGGTGGGTGCCTCCAGAGGGGTTTCAGATGCTTGTTCTGGGAGTAGAGACCTGAGCAGACACATGGCTACAGCAGAGGCAGGGGCGATTGGTTGGAAAGCTTTCCCCGCAAGGGTAAAAGGCCAGAGCAAAGCGAAGGCTCCCAGCGGCTGTATAAAGAACGGAGCCTTTGGTGTCACACAGTGAGGCTTTTGGCTCATTTGCATGCTGTGAGCTTTCTTATGAATGCTGTGTTCCATGAAGTTCTACATACGACTTCATGCACCTCCCCCCATCCCTCCCCCTCCCCCCCCCCAGAGATGTGTGTTCCACTGTTATAAACCAGTTCTAGTTGGCCTTGGCCTGAGATTAAGTTGCAGTCATTCAATTTTACCAAAGAAGACTCCGGAGCCAGATGCTGGAGTGAAAGCCCGCTAGCTCAGAAAGGCAGAGAAAGCCCAGCTGACCTTCGTACTCCAGAGACATCCCAGAAGGAAAAAGCCCCCTTCCCTTCATGCGATGTCTTCAATACCTTTTCCTCAATGTGCCTCCTTCCTGCTTACTTATGTTCACTCCCATCAGCCTGTTAGCTTGCTCCGCCTCTTGACCTAAGGTTGACTTTATCTAGCTCTTGGGCAAAAGGTGTGTGCTAGGGCTGAACCAAACCCCAAGTACTTGCTTACAGTATACAGAAAGTTCTAGGCTCAACAGCTGAGGAACCACATTACAGACAGGTCCTCACAGTTGACAACCTCAGGGTCCGCAATGTAGGTCCTCACAGTTCACAACCTCAGGGTCCACAATATGATCACATACCCTGCAATGCTTTGCTACCTTCTTCTCTCTTCCAAGTCATTCTTTTCATGCTGCCCTATGACCTTGTTTACTACGGCAATAGATCTAAGGGAGGAAACAACTTACATGATTATACCAAAAGGCTTCAAATAGAGCTCATGTGAGCTGACATGTTTTGGGAAGTCAGGCTAGATGGGTAATGTATACTTTGTCGTTGTCCAGCTCAGAGTTTGTGTGAATCTTGGAAGCGACGGTATCTTAGTTAGGGTGTCTATTGCTGTGATACAACATGAAGACCAAAGGCTACTCAGGGTAAAAAGGGCTTCTATTTCATCTTATACTTTCAGGTAACACGACATCACCACAGGAAGTGAAGGCAGAAGCCTGAAGGCAGGGACTGAAGCAGAAGCCGTGGAAGAACACTGCTCACTGATTTGTTCATCATGGCTTGCTCAGCTGCTTTCCAATCAAGGGCCACCTCCCCAGACATGGCACTGCCCACAGTGGGCTGGGCCCTCACACATCAATCCTCAATCCAGAAACTATCCTACAGACTGTCTATGGTTCTGTCTCATGGAGGCAATTCCTCAGCTGAGATCTCTCCTTCCCAGCTTTCTCCAGGTTTGTGTACACTTGACAGAAACCCATCAGCACAGATGGGCTGTACTACAAAGCTACTGTGTGTGTATGTGTGTGTGTGTGTGTGTGTGTGTGTGTGTGTTATGTGTATATTTGTGCATGCTTCCAAACAGGGTCTCTCTGTGTAGTTCTGGCTTTTCTGGAGCTCATTATGTCCCTTAACTCACAAATACCAACCTGTCTCTGCCTCCAGAATCCTGGGACTTAAAGTGTGCACCGCCAAAAGCCGGGCGTGGTGGCGCACGCCTGTAATCCCAGCACTTGGGAGGCAGAGGCAGGTGGATTTCTGAGTTCGAGGCCAGCCTGGTCTACAGAGTGAGTTCCAGGACAGCCAGGACTACACAGAGAAACCCTGTCTCGAAAAACCAAAAAAAAAAAAAAAAAGTGTGCACCGCCACCACCACCCAGCAAAATTATTTATTTTTATTTGATGTTTGAGTGTTTTGCCTGTTTGTCTTTTTGTAAACTATGTGCACACAGAAGCCAGAAAAGTGTCAGATATCAGGAACTAGGGTTGCAAATGGTTGTAAGCCCCCTTTATGGCTCCTGGGTATTGAGTCCAGGTCCTCTGCAAGAGCAACAAGTGCTCTCAACTGCTGAGCCGTCTCTCTAGCCCCAACATCCTCTTTTTAAATTGTCAGTGCTCTTGTATGCTGCGTTGGTATCTTCAGCCTTCCCAGGGAGTCCACAAGCTATCAGATACCCTTCCAAATTTTTCTTAGCTTAAGCTACTCCGATTTTCTTTTACTTTTAAACTTTAACACATGTGTTTATTGATTGTGTGTGAGCACACTCCTGCAACAGCATGTGTGTAGAAGTCAGAGGACTACTGGGGGAGTCAGTTCTCTCCTTCTACTATATAGTTCCCGGGGTACAAACTGGAGTTGGCAGGTCGGGTGGCAAGAACCTTTACCCACAGAGCATCTCACCTGCCCTGGGCTCTTCGCAGATGTTTAAGACTTCTGGATGGTGAAAGACAACCAGTTTGCTGTGTTTTAAGGCGGGGTCTTAAAAAGCCGGACGTGATGGCGCACGCCTGTAATCCCAGCATTTGGGAGGCAGAGGCAGGTGGATTTCTGAGTTCCAGGACAGCCAGGACTACACAGAGAAACCCTGTCTCAAAAAAAAAAAAAAAAGAAAAGAAAAAAAAAAAAAGGTGGGGTCTTAGGCAGCCAAGGCTAGTCTCAAACTCGCTATGTAGCCAATGACCTTGAACATCTGGGTTTTCTTCCTCCATGTCTTGAGTTCTGGGATTTCAGTTATGTGTTACCATGGCCAGTTTGATTCAGTGCTGGAAACTGAACCATATCTTCTTGCATTCTACCATGCTACTAACTGAGCTGCATTCCTAGTTCCATGAAGAACATGTCTTTTAAAAGGAGTGCTACTCAAACCAAAAGCCAAGTGTGTGTGTGTGTGTGTGTGTGTGTGTGTGTGAGAGAGAGAGAGAGAGAGAGAGAGAGAGAGAGAGAGAGAGAGAGAGAGAGTGTGTGTGTGTGTGTTTTACTGGTGGGGCATGGCTCAGGGTGGGGAGTTGTGAGAGCTGAGAGTTTATGATTCCTGTGGCAGAGAGGGCTGAATGGACCTGAAGACCAGAGATGTCTGCGATTTCTTTTTCTGCAACGGATTAAATTCTAGTTTGCTGAAAATGGAACTGAAGACCCATAGCACAGAAAAGGTGGCTTGTGTTAGTGGAGGGTGTGGGGGTGGCAGGGGGGTGCAGGGCGGGGACCTTGTGTCTGTAGGATGGAGCAAGGGCTGAGGAGAGCTCTCATTCCACCACCTTCCAGGAGTGGAGCTAGGCTTTAAGAAACAAGGAGCTTCACAGTACTGAAAAAAGTAACGGAGAGAGCAATGAGCTGGGGGCGTCCTGATGTGTACGCAAAGCTGTCTGGATACTAAGTGGGTCTCAGATGTAGCGGTCTTCAGTGAACCCCGAAATTTAGAATCCAGACACTTAAAACTATTTTTTCTACTTAAAAAAAGGTATTACATTGCCCCCCTCTTCTCTCTCTCTCTCTCTCTCATTCTGTATGTGTGTGTGTATTTGCACACATGTGTAGACTCATGCCAAATGATGTGTGTGGAGCTCAGAAGATAATATGTGGAAAGGAGTTGGTTATCTTCCTCCATAAGGGCCTAGGGGATAGAATTCAGGTTGTCAGGCTGGAAGGACAAACTTCTGTAAGACCCGAAAGAAAAATGGGGGCATCCCAGCGCCCCACACCTTGGAAGGCGTCACCCCAATCACTCACGAGAAACAGTCTTGATGCAATAGCAGGAGGATTTTTTTTTTTTTTTGGTTTTTTTTCAAGACAGGGTTTCTCTGTGAAGTCCTGGCTGTCCTGGAACTCACTCTGTAGACCAGGCTGGCCTCGAACTCAGAAATCCACCTGCCTCTGCCTCCCAAGTGCTGGGATTACAGGCGTGCGCCACCACGCCCGGCTTTAGCAGGAGGATTTTTATTCCAGAGCTCTGGGGTCACAGCCATTCCCCATGTGAGGTAGGTGACTGTGAACCATGCGTGCAGAATCGGGGCAGCTTTTATAGGCTTATAACAGAACCCACCTAACACAAACCACTCCATAGCTTCTAAGCCAATTAGTTTAAATTATCCGAGCCCGTGCTCTCTGAGAACCAATCAGTTTCCTATAGAAGCCGGATAAACTAGTTAAGTCACTTCTGCTTACATGGCCGCCACGCACAGGGTCACACCAGGGTCACGCAGGCATCACACACATATTTCCTGTTACACATTTCCTGTTACCCATTTCCTGTTATGGGGCCAAGATCACATATGTACATACAGGGCCGGCGCATATGCTGCAGTGACCCTGCTGACCCAGCAGTGTCCACCCTTGCCTCAGCTTCTCCTCGGAGGCGAGGCGGGAAAGGACGCTAGAGACCTTCCCAGCCTGCAGCCCTCATCCTCTCACTTCTTTACCTGATGTCCTGATTTTTGTTGTTTGTTGGTTGGTTGATTGGTTGGTTGTTTGGTTGGTCAGCTTGATAGGAGCTGGAGTCAGTTGAGAAGAAGGGCCCTCATTTGAGAAAATACCCCCATCAGATTGTCTGTGGGAGGGCCCAGCTCACTGTGGCTGGTGCTGGTGGGAGTCCTGGCTTCTGTATGAAAGCAGGCTGAGTAAGCCAGCGAACAGCATCCCTCCATGGCCTCTGCTTCAGTTCGAGCCTCCATGTTTCTGCCGAGCTTGATTTTGGTGTGTGTGTGTGTGTGTGTGTGTGTGTGTGTGTGTGCTGTTGTTGTTGGTTGATTGTTGGTTTTGTTTTGTTGTTTGCTTTGGTTTTGGAGATAAGGATTCTCTGTGTAGCCCTTGCTATCCTGGAACTCATTCTGTAGACTAGGCTGGCCCCAAACTCAGAGATCTGCCTGCCTCTGCCTCTCTAGTTCTGGGACTAAAGGCATGTGACACTAGCGCCCAGCCCTGCTTGAGTTTCTGTCATGGTGAAGTGCTATCTATCAGTATAAGATGAAATAAACACTTCCCTCTTCTCATTGCTGTAGGTCATGGTGTTTATCACAGCAGCAGAAACCCTAAGACACCTGTTGAGGCATTTCCCCTGCTTTTTGTCCTTCCTTCCCTCCCTTCCTTTCTGCCTCCCTCCCTCCCCCCCTTCCTTCCCTTCTGTGTGCTCTTGTTTGCTGTTGTTTTGACACAGAGTCTCATGATATAGTCCAAGCTGACCTCAAACTTGAGACCATCTTGATTCAGGTAGGATGACCAGGCAAGCACCACCCGTCTTACTTGTCTACCAACTTAGAAATCTCTAACTCGCTGTCAACTCCAGCTAAAAAGCCAGCCCCGCCCAGCCCTGAGCCCCTATAGCCTGTGCTTTGTATCCTCTCAGTATGGGTTTGTGTGTGTGTGTGTGTGTGTGTGTGTGCAGCCGTGGGAAAGCCTTATCCCAGATACATACTCCATCCACGATCTTGTCTACCCCTTGGATCTAGGATCAAGTATACAGCACTTCTGAAAAAAAACTGGATCAGGGCAGGACCCTGTGAAGGTCCAAAGTTGAGCTTTCACAATCACATGGACAGGGAATTTCAGCAAACCCATGAGGACATGGATTACAACTGGATTACAGGCTTGGCACAGGCTTTGCTCTTTGGGACAGGGTGTGTTCAGGGAAACATTGGATCAAAGTAAAAAGAATTTCACTTGAAGATGGCCTTAACTTTATTTTTTTTCTGTGATTTCATAAGTCTTTGTAAGTAAGATTCAAACATATCTGCAAACATGTATACTACAGATAAGTATAGAAAAATTCCCTGTAGCAGACGCTAACAAAGAAAGGGAGATAACTGGGTAGTGTATCAGACAAATGCCTAAGTTACTAATGGGCTTTGTGTAAGCTTTCTGCTCTGGCAGTCCAGATTGCAGGTAGGCATTAGCATGGGTTTTCTTGGTGTAACTGGTTAATCACTAAGAGACAATTTCCCAAGTTGTCATTCTAGAAAATCCCCAAGGAGGTGATACCCCAAACCAAAACCAGATTTTTGAAAACTAATTATTTGGGTAAAAAGTGGCTCTCTGCCGGGTGGTGGTGGTGCATGCCTTTAATCCCAGCACTTGGGAGGCAAAGGCAGGTGGATTTCTGAATTTGAGGCCAGCCTGGTCTACAGAGTCTACAGAGTGAGTTCCAGGACAGCCAGGGCTACACAGAGAAACCCTGTCTCGAAAAAAAAAAGGTGGCTCTCCTTTGTGTAACTTGGCTTGGTGATGTGATAAAGGCATCCTTCCCGTCCCCTACCCCCCAGCCCCCCTCCCCTGCCCCGCCAGGCATCCTTCATGGGACACATCATATCTTTCCATATTTCGTTTTTTTCTTTCTCTTTTCTTTTTTTCTTTTTTTTCTTTTTCTTTTTCTTTTTTTTTTTTTTTTTCTTTTTTTCTTTTTTTTTTTGGTTTTTAGAGACAGGGTTTCTCTGTGTAGCCCTGGCTGTCCTGGAACTCAATCTGTAGACCAGGCTGGCCTCCAACTCAGAAATCTGCCTGCCTCTGCCTCCCAAGTGCTGGGATTAAAGCTGTGAGCCACCACGCCCGGCTCCATATTTCTTGGAAGTATCTTTCTCCTGGCAGCTCAGTTCATTGCAGAGAGTAAGTGTGTGTGTGTGTGGGGGGGGCAGATATAGGACGGAACTTACTTGGCTCCTTTCTCACCGCTGGGACAAACACCTGACTGAGAGGCAACCCAGGGAAGCCGGCTTATCTGGCTCGCAGTCTTACGGATACAGTCCATCATGGCAGAGAAGGCACGGGGGCAGGCCATTCTATAACAGAGGGGATGGGCATCTGCGGATCCTGTCCCACAAAGCAGCATCTTTGTGGGACAGGAAGTAGAGACTGGTGAGTGTCTTAGTTACTTTTCAATTGCTATGGCAAAGCACCATGACCAAGTCAACTTAATGAAGACCCAGTATCATGGCGGTATCATGGCGGCAGCATGGCGGCAGGCAGCCCTCACACTGCAGGCGATTTTGAAACTGTTTCATCGGCTCAGAAAAGCGGGACAACTTAAAACACATACAAGGTCTGTGTACATACACTTCTGCACTAGGGGACAGGGTTCTGGGAAGGAAATGTACACACTCTCTCTCTCTCTCTTTTTTTTTTTTTTTTTTTTTTTTTTTGGTTTTTCGAGACAGGGTTTCTCTGTGTAGCTCCAGCTGTCCTGGAACTCACTGGGTAGACCAGGCTGGCCTCGAACTCAGAAATCCGCCTGCCTCTGCCTCCCAAGTGCTGGGATTAAAGGTGTGTGTGCGACCACCGCCCGGCTACACTATCTCTTTAAAGAGCTAATTATTCTGCCCTCTTTCACCTCCCGAGGGGTGGTCTCAGCCTGCGAGTGAACCAGTCCAACTGGAATGCTAGGTTCCACCTGGAGCCATAGATTCCAGGAGTTTGGTTGTTTTTGTTTTTTGGTTGTATTTTTGTTTTGTTTTTGTTTTTTTGTTTGTTTGGATTGTTTTTTCCTATGTTAACAGTGGACGATGGGCTGGAGAGATGGCTCAGTGGTTAAGAGCACTGACTGATCTTCCAAAGGTCCTGAGTTCAATTCCCAGCAAGTACATGGTGGCTCACAACCATCTGTAACGGGATCCGATGCCTCCCTCATTTGGTGTGCCTGAGACAGCTACAGTGTACTCACATACATAAAACAAATAAATACATCTTTAAAAGATAAGACAGTGGACAAAAGGAACTTCTGCAAGTTGTGTACACCGTAATACACAAATACACAGAATCTATCTTCTATCATCTATGTATCTATCTATCGTTCTATTATCTATCATCTCTTGCATCTCTATAAAATCTATCAATCTCTCTATCATCTATTTATCTATCTTTCGTCTGTCTGTCTGTCTGCCCATCTATCTAATAAAGCTTTCCCTTTAACAAGTCTCAAGGCTATCCATCTAGAAGTCCATGATTGACAAGATCAAAGTCTCTATGGAGCAGAAGTGAAGTTTCAGCCATCTTGCCTCGGACAAACAAGAGCAAACACTTAAACGGCAGCCGTGAGCTCGGCAGTGAGAGCAGGCCTCCCTCGCTGGCAGCACAGCGGCACGCTAGCACCTTCTGTGCTAGAGCAAACATCTTCAGATGGGAATGACTCTAAGGTGGGGGTGCCAGGCCTGTGACACAGTGTGTTTGGGGACTATCCTGACATATTAGGGAAGAAGGGCTCAGAGGACAGAAGCTGATGTTAATAACCTGACAGGCTATGCCAGTGGAAGGCAGTTCTGTACCTCAGGATATTTTATGGAATGCCTTGCTTAGGGTTTCCTGAGGCAGTTCACCACACTGCCTAAGTGGCTCTGCAATTTGCAGACTCTCATGAAAGTCCCACCTCAGCTTCTGACTAGCTGGACTGTACCCCAGCCCCCACGCCCCCATGCCTGGCTCAAACATCAGGCTTTTGTGTTTTTTCCAATGTTGGAAATTAAACTCCCGAGTCCTGTGCCTATTAGGTAAGTGTTCTACCACTGATTTACACCCCCAGCACTCGTAGTAGTACTTTGAAGAGAATTTACACTGTCGTTTTAATCCATTTATTATGAGTATATGTCTTTGGGTATGCAAATATGCTTGTGGCTGCTCAAGGAAGTCAGGAAAGGATCCCAGATGCCCTAGAGCTGAAGTTTCCAGCTGTAGTGAGACCCTTGATGTGGTTTCTGGGAACCAAACTCAGAGCCTCTGTAAGAGCAGCAAGGGCTCTCCACCGCAGAGCCATCTCTCCAACTCCTGACTATCGCTCTGAAATTCTAGGGCCCTTACCTTGGACATGGGGGCAACCTTGACTTTCATCTCATGAAGCATACAGCCAATGTTTAGATCTCATTGCGGAGTGTCGTGTCGCCCAGCCTTCCACACCAGATCTGGATGGAAGCCTGGATTCTGTGCCTTCTTCCCGCTATCTTAAGAAAATAGAAAGAATGTGGGTTTTTTTGAACATTGACCCTATACGCTGGGCTTGGTGGCTCCTGTAATCCCAGCCAGGCACCAGGGAGTCTCAGGCCGGAAGATTACTGATAGATAAAGGTCTACAAGGACTACACAGTAAATAACCCCGGGTTACAGAATGAGACCCTATCTCAACAAACAAACAAACAAAACAGAAATCAAACTGAAATGTGTCCTTCTGTTTAAGGCAATGCAGTCTGGGTTTAATCCATCTTCCACAAAGCACCTTCAGGAACCTGAGAATCTTCCGTTTTCAAAGCCAAACATGCTCATGTTTTAGGGGCTCTGTCTCCTGCTTTATCTCCACAAACAGGCTTTCCTTGTAAGAATTTACTGCCATGCTTCTGGGTAGAAAGAGTAGCAGTTCCTCATGCCTTTTATGGATACAGGCTGGGATCCTACTGTCCTACTGGAGGGCTCTTGGTGGGGGGAGGGGAGACACCTCAAAGTGGGTTTGAGTGGCGCCAGTGCTGGCTGCCTTCACCTGGTCACTTCTGTGTTAGGAATTGTTTTTGCTTCCAGGCCATTGCTGGGCTGCTGGAGAAACTCGAAGTCCCTAGGGGGTCACAGTCCAACAACCTAGGGACAGCTACCTGACCCAGGTTTCCAGATTCCCGAACTCCATGCTTTCTGTTACGGGTTGTAGCTCTCCGTAAAGGAGTGACTAGGCATCTTTCAGATATCAGTGAGGATGCCAACGGCAGCAAATCCCTATTGCTGTCCCAGGAGAGCAGCACCAGGATTGCGAGCATGTTTGGATTTTCACATAAAGGTTTCATTCAATTCACAATCTCTTTACTATTCCAGTCCTGAAAAAATTAATATTGCCAGATTCTTAGAAAAAAACCAACAGCACCACCACCACCACCACCACCACCACCACCACCACCACCACCACCACCAATAACAACAAACAAAAACAAAAAACAGTAGTAGAGCGTTTGAGAGTGAGAGCATGCTGAAGATTGAACCCCTGCTGGGCCTTGTTGGAAGCTCTTCAAGGCCTGCTAGTGGCCAGGCCCCGCCCTGGAGGACATCTGACCACCAGGCTCCGCCCACAGACCACTCTAAGGGTCAGCCCCTCCCGACGAAAGTGGCTAAGCTCCACCCTACTGAGTAAAAAGTCCAAGCTCAGGATTTGAAATCCCACTAATCCGCACACTGTAAATCTCTACCCCGAAAGCTACCTGCCCATCCCTGCCCTCACCAAAGAAACCGTTTATAAACCTTGTCTTGCTCACAGCTCACGGGGCTTCTCTGCTGAGCAGAGGCAGCCGCCCTCCTGAGGTTTTCCCTCTCAATAATTCTCTTGTATGAGGTCTGTTGTGCGATGTGACTCTGGTATTTCTTGGCTTCTGACTGCCAGGATACCTTTCCATTGGGGAAGCCTTTCCCCTCAGAGCCGTAACGCACTCTTCAATACTAAATTTAACGAATGCCCTACTGAGTTAGTAGTATTCTACAGGCTCTGTAGAATATTTTGTGAAGCTGCGTTTTAAAGAGAGAGAGACTTGTCACTGAAATAACACCGTACATGTCATCGCAAGGCCTAGGTCCACTCCTGGGAGCCAACACTGGTGGTGCATGCCCGTTCAGCCCACTACTTGGGAGGCGGCGCAGAAGATCAGGAGTTTCAGGCTAGTTAGTATAGCTCTGTGTGTGTGTGTGTGTGTGTGTGTGTGTGTGTGTGTGTGTGGTGTGTGATTCACCTTTTAGTCTCCAAGGGATGAGGGGGAAAAAAAAGAATTAAAATAAGTGTTTTTGTTTTTGTTTTGTTTTGTTTTTTTTTAAGAAAATAGCATAAGACTTTTCAAAGCACCTGATTGTTGCCCTTTTGTCTCGGTTTAACTTAGTGAAACGCTCATAACCTCTAAAGTTGGCTTTACATAAGGAAACGTATCAAGTCCATTACAGAGCGTAGAAATGCCAATTCTTAGCCAGGCGATGGTGGCGCACACCTGTAATCCCAGCACTATGGGAGGCAGAGGCAGGCAGATTTCTGAGTTCGAGACCAGCCTGGTCTACAGAGTGAGTTCCAGGACAGCCAGGGCTATACAGAGAAACCCTGTCTCGAAAAAAAACAAATCCAAAAAAACCCCCCAAAACAAAACAAAACAAAACAAAACAAAAAACAAAAAAAAAAAGAAAACAGAAAAGAAAAGAAAAAGAAAAAGAAAGAAATGCCAATTATTATTTTTCTTTCTTTCTTTTTTTTTTTTTTTTTTTTGTTTTGTTTTTTGTTTTTTGAGACAGGGTTTCTCTGTATAGCCCTGGCTGTTCTGGAACTCACTCTGTAGACCAGACTGGCCTCGAACTCAGAGATCTGCCTGCCTCTGCCTCCCAAGTGCTGGGATTAAAGTTGTGCGCCACCACCGCCCGGCCAGAAATGCCAATTCTTAACAATAATTGGCCCAGAGCAAAGAATCTAATTCTTAGGAACACGAGATTTCAGGTTCATGGGAGATTTTTATTTTTTGTTGTTTTTTTCCTACTTCATTTTTTCTCTTTTTTCTTGGTTCTGGGGATTGAACCTAGCTAGGGTCTTGAGCAACCTTAGACTAAAAGTTTCTTTCTTTCTTTCTTTCTTTCTTTCTTTTTACGTTTCATATTTGGATCATCTTAAAAAGCCTCATAAAAATTCAGCTACAGTTAACTTATCATCCCCAAACAAATGACCTCATACTTCATGATGCAAGTGACGGGATTTTAAATCACATCTGGACTTACGTTATTGTAACCTGACCCAGGCACAGAGTACTCGGGGAGGACGGTGAGCTACGCTGCAGGGAAATTAAACTACTTTCCGTTTCCTGTGGGAATTACAGGGGTGACCACCAAGACAGGCTGTTATTTCACTCTTCAAAAGTAAAGATATAAAATGAGGTGGGTTTTTGTTTTGTTTTGTTTTTTAAGCAAACACTGCTGCTAATCCCCCTGTGGCGCTCAACTGCACATGCGCACCATTCATTTAGGACTGGCCCTTCCTCTCCCTACCCCGAGGCCCATTCCTGGGTGGAATTTCTGCGGGCGGAGTTGGCAGAGATAAGCAGCGCTGTGTGCTATGTGAGCTCAGAGGTAACTTCAGTTCCCCGCCATCTGTTCCAGCCCTTCTGCCTACTACAGGGGGCTTAACAGTTGTGAGTACCACTCCTGCACTTCGTGGTGGATCCCATGGCTCTCCGATACAGTCTTTCTCAGGAGCAAGCGAGCTATCGGGCCAGGGATAGTGATAGTGGACACGTCTTTGCTGAAAAAAGCGCCCGTATTCCTCACTGACAAGCAGTGTCTGCTATGTGGATCGTTCTGGGCGCCTGATTGGAGCACGACTGACTGTGTCACCAGACTCGGACAGTTAGTTAGCGGGGCAACCCAGCAGACCAGGAGCCACTCCACACACTGGCTGGCCTCTGGTTGTCGCTGACACTGGCTTCCACGGTCTGGCCCAATGCTGAAGCTCTACCTCAGCACATCCAAGGGTCTCGCTCTGAGTTTCAGTGGGGTATATACGATGTTTGTTTGTTTTTATGTGCATTTGTGTGTGTTTGCGTGACTTGATGTACAAACGGTGCCCAGAGGACTTGAGAAGAGTACCCCAGACCCCTGTCACTGGAGTCATTACTGTTATGAGCTGTCTGCTCAGAACCAGACCTAAGGCCTCTGCGAGAGAGAGCAGTGAGTGCTCCTAACTGCCACGCCATCTCTCGGGACCCTCTAGTGGTTTCTTAATTTGTCTGGAGGTAGGGGGACATTCAGATAAATGTTTATCTGAATTCTCGTTTTTACCTACACCAGCGGCTTTGCAGCTCCACTGCGCAGATAATGGAATGTTTGGCCTAGAGCCAAGAGTGACTCAGATTTAGCTCACTGGGTGAAGCTTTTGAGGTACAAGGAAGAAACGGAAGAAACACAGTGAAACGTGGGGTGTTTGGAAGGCATGGAGATGACACACATTTATTCTTTGGCGTTTTCTTTTTTCTTTCCTTTTTCTTTTCTTTCTTTCTTTCTTTTCTCTCTTTCTTTCTTTTTCTTCTTTTTTTTTTGAATTTTTTGTTTTTGTTTTTGTTTTTTTCCGAGACACGGTTTCGCTGTACAGCCCTGGCTGTCCTGGAACTCACTCCATAGACCAGGCTGGCCTCGAACTCAGAAATCTGCCTGCCTCTGCCTCCCAGAGTGCTGGGATTATAGGAGTGCACCACCATCACCCAGCTTCTTTGGTGTTTTCTATGACTAAATGTCCTTTGAGAGAACTGTCCCTTAGACAAAGAACAACAACAAAAAAAAATACTTTTAGGAGTAGTGCCTCTATATTCTATAGGAAAAATGAAGGATGGAAATATCAAAGGTACTATAACATATGGAGGAAGCATTCAATTCCTGAGTGCAGGGTGGGGGGTGAGGTGGGGAGGGGAGGGTGCTGGTGGTGTGAGAGGATGAATCATAGTAGTGGCCAAGTGTTAACATTTATGGTTGTTTTCTTTTCTTTTCTTTTCTTTCTTTCTTTCTTTCTTTTTTTTTTTTTTTTTGGTGGTTGTTTTTGAGACAGGGTTTCTCTGTGTAGTCCTGGCTGTCCTGGAACTCACTCTGTAGACCAGGCTGGCCTCGAATTCAGAAATCCACCTGTCTCTGCCTCCCAAGTATTGGGACTACAGGCGTGGGCCACCATGCCTGGCTGTTTTCTTTAATCCCAAGGTTCAGCACTGGGCTATCTGAGCTCTATCCTTGACTATCCTTGAATGCCTCTTAGCAGCATTCATTGAAAGGATTATTTTTTAAGATTTATTTATTCTGTACACAGTGCTCAGCCTGCATACATGCCTACATGCCGGAAGAGGGCACCAGATCTCACTACAGAGGCTGTGAGCCACCATGTGGTCGCAGGGACTTGAACTCAGGACCTCTGGAAGAGCAGTCAGTGCTCTCAATCCCTGAGCCATCTCTCCAGCCCCCATTGAATGGATCTTATAAGCAGTTTATCACAGATACCTTATCCTTTGACAATTTCACACATGTCCATCAAGTATTAAGATTATCTTTTTTTGTTTGTTTTTTGGTTTTTTGGGGTTTTTTTGGGTTTTTGTTTTTGTTTTTGTTTTTGTTTTGGTTTTTTGAGATAGGGTTTCTCTGTGTAGCCCTGGCTGTCCTGGAACTCACTCTGTAAATCAGGTTGGCCTCGAACTCAGACCTGCCTCTGCCTCTGCCTTTGAGGAGAGAGTCAGTTTTCTCCTCCTGTTATTCAGGTCCCAGGCTCAATCTCAGTTTGTGAGGCTTGGCCTTCTTGCTGACCCTGTGTAGTGTATTTTGATCTTTTATATACTAATTAGCATCTCTCAGTCCCCTCCCACTTCTTCTGAAGCCCTTCTCAATGAGTTCACCTACTTTCTTGCACATGTGTTTATGTGTCTTGCTGAGTTTTATCAGGGTAGTTTACTGGAGCATGGGAAACTTACCAATAGTTCCATCACTGAAGAAAGTCACTCCCCTACACACACACACACACACACACACACACAGCCATTAGCTGTACATTTTTCAAACAAAACCCGTATACACACAGTTTTTTCTTTTTCCTTTTTGGTTTTTTTGCTTTTTGAGACAAGGCCTATCTATGTAGTCCTGCTGTCCTAGAACTGGCTATGTACATAGACCAGGCTAGCCTAGAACTCACAGAGATCATCCTGCCTCTGTCTCCCCACTGCTGGGATTAAAGGTATGTACCACCAGGCCAGTTTGTACACAGCTTTAAAAGCTCAGACAATATTACAGGGTGATGGTGCATTTCCTTAATCCCAGCACTCAGGAGGCAGAAGCAGATGGTCTCTGAGTTCCAGGTCACCCTTGTCTACAGAGTGAGTTCCAGGACAGTCAGGGCTACACAGAGAAACCCTGTCTCCAAACAACAACAACAACAAAAACAAGCCAAGAAAACAAACAAAAAATTATATCATCTTGTAAGTTATAATAAGAACAAGTAAAATAAAACCACCCCTCCTGGAAACTGCAAGCTAACTCAGGGTCCACCTCCTACTTTCGTCTCCTAGATCAATGCTTCATCTGCTGTTGCTCATCCTTCTGATATTTCCATGTCTTTCAACAATGTATTTATAGTAGCATTATCTGAACTTCCCCTTTAGGTGTTACCTATTGACTTAATGTTACAGGAATTGAGAAATTAGCATGAATCTTCTCCCATGGTGCTCATGCAGGCATACATGCACACACATGTATGTGCATGCACACACACACACATACATACACACACCCCTTGGCTTACAAGCGCATTTGTCATTCCCCTTTTCTCTAAACAAAGTCACACTGTAAACATGCTCTGATACACCCTGGAGTAGCATGTCAGAACAGCAACTGTAAAACTGTAAAAGTAGTGAAACTGTTACTTTGCAACAAGAAGAGTAAGGAAACAAAGTCAGTAAATCCATTTACCTAAAATGGCAGTGGTGATAGGAAGCAGAGGCAGGCCTGTTGTTACTTCTCTTTTTCTTGGTATGTTATTAGTTTTATAAGCTAATGCTTCATTCTTTCCATAGTAAAAGTTAAAGGCACTGTTGCACAGAAAGTGTAATATGCACTTTTTCCAACATGAGCATTACAGATAAATATTCAGTCATATCACTACTTTGGTTATGTGCACAATTTATTCCATGCTGAGCCAGTATAGTATGGGATATTCCCACTTTCTGATGAGCTGCCCTATATGGGTGCTTGTGGGGCAGTAGACCGTGCCACTATACAGAAGAATCAGTAAGGTTGTAGCAAGTTTAGAATCCAGAGTTCAAACTAGCTCCCCCATCCCCCCCCCCTGCCACCAACCAGGATCCTGCCCTGGAGCAGGTGACTGTCAAGTACTGAGCAAGTACTCAAGTACTGTTGGTAAAGATATTCATCTGCACGCCTGGCTTATTCTGTTATTTTAACTTAATTTGATTTTTCTTTATTTGCATGTGTGAGTCTGTAAATGTGTGCTGCATGTGTGTGGATGCCTACAGAGACCGGAAGAGTGAGTTGGATATCCTAAGCTGGAGTTATATGTGGTTATATGTGGAGTTATATATATATGAGCCTTCTGGTGCGGGTTCTGGGAACTGACTTCCAGTCCTCAGAAAGAGCAGCAAGTGCTTTTAACCACTGAGCCATCTCTTGAGCTTATTGTGTGATTGGGCTGAGTGTTGGGGCTTTGTTCTATTTAATAATATATTTTAGTACTGTTCTATTTGGAGACTATTTTCACATTTTAAAATTCCCCATATAGACATCACTTAGTGGTTCTACATTATAGATTAGGAGTGAATCTGGGCTCTGTCTGCCCCAGGTAAAAATCCTAGTGCATGTCCTTAGATAACTTGTGTATAAACTTCTTTTCTTCTTGAGACAGGGTCTCCTTGTGTATCTCATACTAGCCTCAGACTCTTGGCTTCCAAAGAGCTGGGGCTATAAACATACCAGCATACCCAGCTGTAAGAAGGTTTTGTTGGTTGTATACTTTCAAGTGAAATTCCTGATATATAATATATATAGTCAGATACATGGTAGATAGATAATCACATTCGATGAATATTGCTAAAAATATTTGCATTCCTACTTTGGTGTAAATCATAGTGTGGTTAGGAATAGATAAGTGTCAGGTTCAATATAGTGTAACTAAATTGGTATCTTCTGCCTTGTTTCTAAGTTTGAAAGTTATATAACTTTAAATTATTTTTATTTCGAGGAAAAACATATTATCTTTTTCTCTTGGGGTTTTAACAGTTTCACTGAAAAATGTGTAACTTATAAATTAAATGGTATGAGGACATACTTTTTGTATGCATGTGTTTGTTTTGAGGTAAGATCTTTTCATGAAACCCCGGCTGACCTGGAGTGTGCTTTGTAGGCTAGCCTGGCCTTGAGCTCACAGAGATCCACCTGCCTCTGCTTCCTAAGTGCCAGGATTGAAGACATTTACTAACACCCCATTAAGACCTCACTTAGAGAACTTACTATTATCGTTGTTCGTGAGTGTGTGTGTGTGTGTGTGTGTGTACACACGCGCGTGTGCTGTGTCACTGTGCATGCGCTGAGGTCGGAGGACGACTTCATGGAGTTGGTTCTCTTTGCACCTTTATGTGCATGCTGGGGACCAAACCCAGGTGTCCCAGCTTTTGCAAGATGTGCCTTTACCCACTGAGCCACCTCATCAGCCCAACACTTTTTTTTGAAAATATTATTTATTTTATGTATATGAGTACACTGCAGCTATCAAACATACCAGAAGACAGCATCAGTTGAGAGCCACCATGTGGTTGGTAGGAATCGAACTCAGGACCTCTGAAAGAGTAGTCAGTGCTCTTAATCTCTGAGTCATCTCTCCAGCCCAGGCCCAAAGCTTTTTTTGTTTTGTTTTTTTGTTTTTTGTTTTTTTGAGACAGGGTTTCTCTGTGTAGTCCTGGCTGTCCTGGAACTCACTCTGTAGACCAGGCTGGCCTCGAACTCAGAAATCCGCCTGCCTCTGCCTCCCACGTGCTGGGATTAAAGGCGTGCGCCAACACGCCCGGCTTGCCCAAGGCTTTTTAAATATTACTTATTCACTCACTTTCAGAAAATTTCGGTCTCCAAATGTGGCTCGCTGGAGTCAGAGCTTCGGTATGTCAGTTTCTAGAGTCCTAAGCATTCCGTATACAACAGTGTAGGTTATAGGGACATAAGCATTCCGCATAAAACACAGAGACTACAAAATGGCATCTCGTGAATTTGTTGTTGCTGTTTTTGTTGCCAAATATGGATGATATTGATCATCTTTCCACATATATTAGTCATTTATGCATCTTTTTAAAATCTTTTTTAAAAAGATTTATTTATTTCATGTATGTAAGCACACTGTCGTTGTCTTCAGATGCACCAGAAGAGGGCATCGGATCCCATTACAGATGGTTGTGAGCCACCATGTGGTTGCTGGGAATTGAACTCAGGACCTCTGGAAGAACAGTCAGTGCTCTTAACCACTGAGCCATCTCTCCAGCCCCTATGCATCTTTTGTGAGAAATATTTACTCAAGACCTTTCACTGTTTTTAACATGTCATGGTGTTTCTCTCTCCCTCTCTCTCTCTCTCTCTCTCTCTCTCTCTCTCTCTCTCTCTCTCTCTATCTATCTATCTCTATCTCTATCTCTCCCTCTCTTCCCATGTGTTCCCTGATGGTTTCTTTCTCTCTCCCCCTTCCTGTTCTCTGTGCCCATCCTCTCCTCTGCCCATGTGGCTCTATTTCTGTTTGTCTGTCTATCTGTCTACATGTTTACTAGTCTGTCTCTAACCCTTCTCCACATCCTCACTTCCCTTCCTCCCCCACAAACCCCCTTATACTCAATCTGTTATATGGCATGGGCCTGCCAGGTACCCCCTTACTACATTATATTTCATAATAGTTCTGGGTATCCTGAAACTCTGTGGACCAGGCTAGCCTCAGACTCAAATATTTGCCTGCCTCTGTCTCCCAAGTGCGTAGACTAAAGGTGTGTGCCACCACACCTGGCTGTTTTTTCTTATTGATCATTTATATATTACAGTTATAGTTCCCTTACCAGATATATAACTTGAAAAAATATAATTTTTATAAAGAAACAATTTGGGGGGATTAGGGTATAGCTTGGTATGTAGAATTCATGTCTGGGATGCATGAAGCTTTCTGTCTGACCACCAGCACTAAATAAATCAGATATCATGACACACCTCTACAATCACAGTGTGCAGAGGTGGAGGCAGGTGGATCAGAAGCTTAAGGTCATCCTTTGAGTTACAAAATAAATTCAAGGGCAGCCTGGGATACAGGAGACTTTGAAAAACAAAACCAGGACAGAAAGAAAGAAGCCATTTTGGAGGCAAGTGTTGGAATTGAAAGCAGAGCCTTGTGTATGATAAATATATACCGGAACTTTGAGCTATACCCCAATTTTCAGGAAATCCTTTTTTAATCATAACATGTACAAAAATGTAGACTTCTGCAAATATGAGTTACCAAAATGAGTAAAGAAAACAAATTACATTGTGAAAGAAAGAAAAAGACATCATAAAGACAGTAAATAAAAAGGAAGTTACAGAACAAAGACCAGATGCGACTGTCATGAGAAAAATAAAAAGGAGCTACAATCCCATCTGGAAACAAAACAGATCTTCAGACTGGATTACAAAAACTGTGGGGCCAGGGGGCTGTGGGACCAGGAGCAGCAGGCTCAGGGCTATGTGGTCAAGGCCTGACCAAACCCCAGAAATACTATCCTGTATTGACAGGAGTAGGATCACTCTCCATGTGCCCTGGGTCTGTATGTCCTGTCCATCTCCAGAAGAGGTCACATAGCCAGATTAAATTTCCTTACCTAAGGTCATGTCCAGTGGCACCTGGAGTTCTTCTTCATGCAAATGAGGCATCTGCAGCCCCCTGATACCAGCCAGTAATCTACATTTATCCCAGAAGTCCCTACTCACCCCCCAAAAGGCTTAAATAGCCTTTGTTCCCAGGAAACTGAACCAGTTCTCCAAAGCTGTTCCCGGGTGTGTGTTCTTTGAGCACTTACAGTTGACCAAGATCCTGCCTGCACACACTCACGCCTGGAAAAGCTCCTCTCCCTCCAGCATAGCCTGGTGTGCAAGGTCTCTGGCTACCGTGGGCTTGGGAGAGGAGAGTGGTCACGGGGCAGCAACAAAGCACCAGTTCAAACTATGATGTACATGAAAGAAAAAGCGTTAGGCTTTTGAATCAGAAGAGTACCTTGGTGGATTGGGGCCAAGGAATGCCACGGAGATCATGTTACATAACGGATCTTACACAAGAGATTTATTTGAGGGTGATGGGGGTGGGCGAAGGCCACCTCTGGGTGGAGACAGGAGAGAGATGAAAGGAGACAGAGAGCAGCATTCCTTTTGGAACAGCGCCCATTCCCTTGATGTCTGCGATAACACCCTTCTTGTAGATTCGCATGTATGTGGCCAAAGGAACAACTCCACGTTTCCTAAAAGGCCTGTACTGGGCGCCTCTCCTCCTTCTCTTTGTGTTCGTCATTTTGGCGAGTTACTGGAAGATGGCTGCCGCGGCCGGCTTTCTTTTTTATCTTCAGTTTCTACCTGTATATTTTTCTTATTTTTATTTATTAGCATTTCAAACTCCTCTTTTAAGGTCTGTGTCCATACTTCATACCTCTCTTGTGCTTGTGCCTTCGCCCCGTAGCATTTCGCTCAAGCGGATTTATAAGTTCTTATATCCTCGGCTCTAATGTCTCCATGCCTTATTCTTCGTGTTGTTCATTCTGATACATACATTTTGGATTTTTTTTTTTGTTCTAAGCCTTGCTTCCATACTTTCCATCTCTGCTATTTTAGTATCTTCTTTCTTCTGATTTGTTAATTTTAGTAAGGTCTTACATAATGCTTGTTTCCAAATTCACCTTCTTCTCTTTCCTATCTTTCAGACATCTGAGCACTCTCCATACTGATTTATCAAATTTTGCATGCTGGCCTCTAAATATTGTCTCATATTTCACCCTTTTCCTTTTCCTGTTTCTCAGGTATCTGGATACTCTCTTTACTCTGATTTATAAATTTGTGTATTCTTTCCTCTAATGCTTTAACATTGTCTTTGCTTTGTTTCATATAAAAAAAAAATTAATCCTTTTTTAAAGGCTTGTGAATTTTTTCCTAGGGCCCAGTTTTGTTTTGTTTTGTTTTTAAGACATAGCAATTAAAAAGTTTATTAGGCAGACGGGCGTGGTGGTGCACGCCTGTAATCCCAGCACTTGGGAGGCAGAGGCAGGCAGATTTCTGAGTTCGGGGCCAGCCTGGTCTACAGAGTGAGTTCCAGGACAGCCAGGGCTACACAGAGAAACCCTGTCTCAAAAAACAAAAACAAAAACAAAAACAAACAAAAAGTTTATTAGGATAAGAGAGTCTTAACAGTGCAATAATTATATTTGCCATGTGTTAATTTCCTGCAGTTGCATCCCTTAGGAACCATTTAAAATAGCATTACACAAAACCCCAAAGGTCCTGAAAGTGCTTTATGTAGACATACCTTTATGTGTCTGTTTCTCTCCGAAATTATCAATTTAACTTCAAACCCCTATTATCTGATTAGGAGGATTTTGGGATTTTGTTGTTGCTGTTGTTGTGCTGGTGGTGGTTGTTAGTGGTGGATTTGAGAAAGTTTAAGGAAAGTTACTAATTTTGGAACGCATTCATCATTCAAAAAAACAAATCTTGACTTCTAGAGCTTTCAAAACTAGAATAATTCCTCAGACTAGAAAGATATGACAAAAGCCAGGCAGTGGAGGTACACACATTTAATCCCAGCACTTGGGAGGCGGAGACAGGTGGATTTCTGAGTTCGAGGCCTGGTCTACAGAGTGAGCTCCCTGTCTCAAAAACAAAACAAAACAAAACAAAACAAAACAAAACAGAAAAGAAAAGAAAAGAAAAGAAAAGAAAAGAAAAGAAAAGAAAAAAGAAAAGAAAAAAAGAAAAAGAAAAAGAAAGCTATGACAAGAGCAAGTGGTATTGGTACATGGGCCACAGTTACAATGGCTTTCGTGATGGAGAGAAGAGGCTAAGGAGATAACAGAGAAATAGAGCCAGACCAGCTGCTAGGTAAAGGTAAATATGTTGAGACAGAGGCACAAACTGTATACGATGAAGAAACCTTGATGCTATATTGTATAACAGCTTTAAATGTCTGGGACAAGATTAAGGAGATAGGAAAATTACTTAAACAATTTACTCAGGTTGTACAAGTTTCAAAAGATATTCACTGACTTTCTGTAAAGATTAACTTCAGCTGTGGATAGAAAGACATCGGATCCACTAGTTAGGGAGGCATGAATCAAACTTTTAGCTTTTGAAAATGCTAATGCTGAATACAAAGAGGTGATCATAGGATTGAAGGTGAAATCTGCACCTCTTGATGAACAGACTAGGAATATGATTGATGTTAGCTCTCATTCACCTGAGATAAACTTAGTAGCAGAAGCCATCCCTTAAGGTTGTGAGAAAAACCTAATTCACAAATGTCTTCATTTCAGAACAATATGAACAAATTCATGAACAAATACATTTCACAAAACCAAAACTACAAAAAAAACAAGCTGATTCTGAAAGAAAATCTATTCCTTTAAGTATATGCACAAGATGTGGCAAAGGCAAACATTGGACCAAGGAATGCAGGTCAACATTAGACAAATGAAGTAATCCCTTATTAATGGATGCCCAGAAAAG
Source organism: Apodemus agrarius (assembly GCA_964023405.1). Lineage (NCBI taxonomy): Eukaryota > Metazoa > Chordata > Mammalia > Rodentia > Muridae > Apodemus > Apodemus agrarius. The sequence goes on along the minus strand of OZ030021.1, from coordinate 46,500,511 downwards.
GCTCTTGAAGGCCCAATACCAAACAGCAGAAGTACTCTTCCACAAAACAAATATCAGTCCTGTGAACTTAGACATTAAAAATCCAAATATCAAGGACAGAGCAACTTCTATAAATAAAACAAAAAAACCAAACAGAAGGGGCCAAAAATACAAATATTTTGGCAAGCTTCTATAGATGATTAGAGGCCAAAACTAAAGGTAATTGTAAACAATATTGAAATTGAAGGGATGGAAGACACTGGAGCCAATGTAACATTAATATCACCAAAACTTGGCCTCCAGATTGGCCTCTTCATGAGATAGATACCTAATTTCAAGGAGTTGGAACTTTATCCCAGGTAAAACAAAATACTAGATGGCTTAAATATATAGGGCCAGTTGATCAAATAAGAAAATCAAGGCCACATGTGGCTGATATAGCCACGCCCTTGTGGATAAGAGATTTGTTACAAGAATGGAAAACTCAGATTAGTCTCCCTCCCACTTCAGGAACAAATCATAAAATAAATGATGCTCCTGATAAAAAATATTACATAAGACAGTTATGGACTGTCCAGCATGTCCATAAACAAGATAGAGCAGAGGCTTTCTCTTCAACTTTAGTTGGGGGAGCCACAGCTGATAACACACCAACAGCCTTGTCTAAGGTATTTGACTAACTAGCCTGTTTGAATTGAGCAATGGTCTATGACAAAGGAAAAATTACAGGCACTGGAACAACTGGCCCAAGACTAGCTGGACCCTGTACATCCCTGAGGAGTCCATCAGCCCTTGCAACTCTCTTATATTTGCCATTAAAAAGAAATCTGGTGCCGGGTGTGGTGGCGCACGCCTGTAATCCCAGCACTTGGGAGGCAGAGGCAGATGGATTTCTGAGTTCGAGGCCAGCCTGGTCTACAGAGTGAGTTCCAGGAAAAAGAAATCTGGCAAATGGAGGATGGACAAATCTAAAAGCAATTAATAAAATTATTCAGGTTGTTTTTGTAGCCTGGAATCCCACTTGTCTTCTTTGTTACCTAAGGAATGGTCCATTGAAAATTCAGTTTAGGGCTGGTGAGATGGCTCAGTGGTTAAGAGCACTGATCAATCTTCTGAACGTCCTGAGTTCACATCCCAGCAACCACATGGTGGCTCACAACCATCCGTAATGAGATCTGATGCCCTCTGGACCTTCCAAAGAGCATTTAGTGCTCTTAACCTCCGAGCTATCTCTCCAGCCCTTCCTATTTTTTTACAAGTACAAGAGAGAGATTTACTTTCACGGTGCCCACAGTTAACCATGCAATGACAAGCAAACGTACCAGTGAAAAGCCCCGCCACAAGCAGTATTGAATAGTCCTATATTGTGCCAATATTTTGTACAACAACCTTTGGAAATAATTCATAAACCATTTTCTCAGTCTATAATTTACCATTATAAGAATGATATTTCACTGTCTGATTCAAATGGAGATACTTAGAATAAATGTTTAATGAAGCAGAGAGATGTTTGCTTTATTGGGGATTACAAATTGCTCTTGAGAAAATAGATAATGAATAGAAGCTTTCTTTGCATTTTCTCAAGAGCAATTTGTAATCCCTAATAAGATAAGTTTGCGGGAAATGTGATCACAAAAGGTACAAATCAGAATAGACCAATTTAGAAGTGTTAGTGATTTTTAAAAATTACTGGGAGATATTAACTGGCTACAGCCTTCATTTAGTTTGACTACTCAAAAGCTGAGTAGTCAAGCCTTACAAAGTGATAAAGAATTAAATAGTCTAAGAAGATTATCAGCTGAAGCTGAAAATGAATTGGTTTTGGAAAAAAAAACATTAAACTACAAAATGATCATATAGATCCAAAGATGGCCTATATTTTAGTTATATTGTCTTCTACTTATTCTCCCACAGGAATTCTTATGCAGAGGGAAGGTTATATCTTAGAATGGATATTTTTAGCACACAAACAGGTAAAAAAATTGAAGACTCACGTGTGTGTGTGTGTGTGTGTGTGTGTGTATACACATATATGTTTATGGTTTCTGAATTGATACTAAAGGGAAAATTAGACTTCATCAATTATCTGGAATACATCCAACTGAGATTGTGATAACATTTATTAATACTAAGAGTGCCTCATTATAGATACAAGATGAACTTTGGGAAAGAGCTTGCAGTAACTTTTTGGGGAGAAATAACAACAAATATACAAAAGCAAACTACTTCAGTTTATAAAAGAACTAATTAGATTTGCCCTTGTATTCAAAAAGGGACACCAATTTTTGGAGTCCCTACTTTTTATACTGATGCAAATAAATCAGGAAAGACAGCATGTAAGTCAGAAAACATAATTAAAGTAGTCGAGAGTCCTTATGATTCAGTTTAAAAATATGAATGATATGCATTCTTATGGTGCTGTTAAATTTCCAAGAATCTCTTAATATAGTAACTGATCCTCAATATGTAGAAAAAGTTGTTTTGCATCTAGAAACTGTTGAACCTAGTATGTTTCCAAATTGATTTCGCTATTTATTTAACTATAATAAGTGAGCAAAATAGAAATCATCCATCGTTGGGCTGGAGAGATGGCTCAGTGGTTGAGAGCACTGACTGCTCTTCCAGAAGTCCTGAGTTCAAATCCCAGAAACCACATGGTGGCTCACAACCATCTGTAACAAGATCTGATGCCCTCTTCTGGAGTGCCCGAAGACAGCTACAGTGTACTTACATATAGTAAATCAATAAATCTAAAAAAACAAAACAAAACAAACAAACAAAAAATCCATTATATAACACATGTCAGCTCCCACACCTGTCTGCCAGGCCCTCAAACACAAGATAATGATGAAATTGATCAGCTATTGACAGGAATGTCCTAGAGGAATCAGAAATCTATAAAAATGACCACATTGACAGCAAAGTTTTAAAGAAAGAATTTTTCTATCACTTGACAAGAAGCCAAGGAGATTATAAAGAAATTTCCTACTTGTTTTTTATATAAGCAAACTTTATTACCTGCAGGAAGTAACCCTAAAGGTACCCAAAGAAATAGAATTTGACAAAGAGATGTATTCCATGTTTACAGAGTTTGCTAAACTGAAATATAGACACATATTCAGGATTTCAACAGGCTACTGCTTTAACTTCTGCAAAGGCAGTTCTATAATTATACACATATTAGAAGTTAAGGCCATTATGGGAATATCTGTACAAATTAAGAATGACAATAGTACAGCATATGTCTCTAATAAAATGAAGCAATTTTTACATATTATAATATAAAACATACAACAGATATATCACACAATCCCACAGGATATGAAATTATGGAAAGATTCAACTGTACTTTTAAAAAATGTTGAGCCGGGCGTGGTGGCGCACGTCTGTAATCCCAGCACTTGGGAGGCAGAGGCAGGCGGATTTCTGAGTTCGAGGCCAGCCTGGTCTACAGAGTGAGTGCCAGGACAGCCAGGACTACACAGAGAAACCCTGTCTCGAAACAAAAACAAAAACAAAAACAAAAACAAAAACAAAAACAAAAACAAAAAAATGTTTAACTGCCACACACCTCGGTGGACACTGTGTGATATTTTCCACAGGTAAAGGCCTTGTCTATGATGAGGCTGTCCTCGAGGGAACTCGCTTGTGGAACTCCCTGGCCAGAGAAAATACTGAGCTCAGATTCTCATGGCAGCCTTGCCTGTGTGACTTTCCTCTGATCCGTTTCCTCACTTACAAGACGTTCCTGATAGCCTGAGCTGTGAATATCCAGGCAAAAAAGTTAATTAAAAGTTCATTCTTTGAACTGCAGCACTGGCCAAACCCCTCTGTTCTTTAGAACTACATCGTGTTGCTTAGTAGTTTACATAATTACATTGATCTCCAAATGAAATGTAAACTTTTATGGCTATGTTGATGAAAGTGGCTCTGACATCATGATATGCAAAGCATTAACTTAGCACAATGATCTCAGGTTTCCACAGAAAGGGCTAGGTGATAATTAGGTTACTCACAGAATGTCATTAAGACTTGGGAGTCTGGCCTAACGTCCTTTGAAGTCTTGTTTAGAACTGAAGTCCATATCAGAAAGACGGATGTTACCTCTAGTTTATTACACAGAAACGTTTTTACCTGGCTGGCTTTACATTTCTTCATGGCAAAAGGTTATTGCTGATTGTCTTTTTGTGCCTGTTGTACTGGATACATCCTTTGATATGTAAAGATCTCATGCTTAAAATCCCCTGACTGACTGCAGCAAAATCCATTCAGATACCAAACCATTCCTACATTCTGGTATCCTTTTGTCACTCCACTGAACTTGTGCCTTCCTGCTTCACAAAAGAATCCTGGATCTCTGCAGCCCTAACTCCAGGTAGACTGCGATCAGCAGCATTTAACAAACAGAAAGGGGTAAGAAAGACCCCCACAGAGATAGAACACGTTTTATTGATTTTGAATATTAAAAATGCTAACAAACCGGGCAGTGGTGGCACACACCTTTAATTCTAGCACATGGGAGGCAGAGGCAGGCAGATTTCAAGGCCAGCCTGGTCTACAGAGTGAGTTCCAGGACAGCAGGGCTACACAGAGAAAACCTGTCTAGAAAAAAAAAAACAAAAAAATGCTAACAAAACCAAAACTACAGCTGCTTAAAAACATTGTGTTATAGAAAAAAATGCTGAAGTAAACCAACCTGTTTATTTTAAAAGATGACCTAACTTCAGAATGGAAAACAGGGAATGTGGTATGCTAGGAGAGAAATTGTATCTATGTTTCCACAAGAAGAGACTGTAGATTCCTTCCAATTTGATAAAAACAGAAATGATAGGAGGAGACCTCCTGGAGATCTTGGCTGTAGACAGGAAGAAGGAAATAAAAAAGGAAATAAAAAACAGGACGGATAACTTGATTTGCTGATCCCTCCATATGGGAACAGCTTTGAAACCAGCTGAGACATAAGAAATGTCTCCATCCAAAACTTAAGCTTGCATAGCTAACAAACTTTTTTTGGCTATAAAGTCCTCAGGGCTTATCATATCATCCTTTTATATGGCATGGATAGAAATCTATATTCCAGTTTGATTATATGATCCACAATTGTAATATATAGCATACAGGATAGACCTAACACCCAGTCAATCATTTTTTAATCAATTAAGTAGTTAGTACCCCTGTCATCTATTAGAACTTAAAAGACTTATAATTCTACCCCTGACTCAAGTACACTTTAGGCTGTAAACCATCTGAAAACCATCCTCTCAAATCAGTATTATCTTTCTAAATGCTAACCAGCTTGGACTGGCTATAAGACTATTAGTCTTCAACCCCATCAGAAATCCAAGAATGACTAATATTACCTGAAAGTATGAGAAGCACAAAATATAGCTTCTAAAACTTATAGATTTATAGAGACCGCTGATCACCTGGACAGGCCCTATACACCAAAACGTTGGAGCATCAGTCTTCAGCCTTCTGGCCCAGGATCATCTGACAGACCTTGGTAATGCAGAATTTTGAAGGGCTGATTACTCTGTCTTGGCAGAGATTATCAGTCGACTATTCCGCAGTGTGTCCTTTTTTTGGACAGTATTTGTCTGTAGATGAAATGAGGCAATTCTTGCCTGGTGACTGTCTCACCACAACTAAAGCAACTCCACTGATGCTCAAGTTCTTCTTTGAATTCAAGAAAGGGGTGCTGTCAGGAGCAGACAGGTCTCTAGTCAAATATTAATATATAAATGTCAATAAACATATTCTGTGGACTTCTGACACCTTTGAAGACCATTTGTCTACCTAAGACATCTCTGAACTTATAAAAAATAGATCTCTTTTACTTACTCAAACAAAAAACAAAAAAGATCACCTTTAATTGAGCTGTGTACCTTGCCCATTCCACACATATGTTAATGCAATACTGTATATTACATGTGAACACTTACATGTTCACAGACAATAACAATCAGAAAAATAGACCTGACAAGAGCCATCCTTGGGGAAACAGATGCCTAATACTACCTCAAAGTACCTCAGTGATGTTTCCTCAAAAGATCAGCCTCCAAAGCAGCTTCAGAGAAAGCTGATGACATTAAATGACCTCAGTTTATCCAGCCATACAGACTGACCTAGTCAGTACTGAACTTTCTCAGTGTACAGAAAATGGACAACAAATGCCACAGCTAGCTTTCTCAAGACTAACCATTTTCCAATTCTCCCTGCCCTCCCAAATAAATACTTCACCCCAAATAGCAAGAAGCAATTTTAAGAGAACAATGCCCCATTCCCAAGAGGGGAAGTGAATGATTTTTGGTTGTTCATTGAGTTGGATGTTTGTTGTCATTTAAAGGGGGATGGTTAGACATAGTTATAGTCTTGGACAAGGAAAAATGAAGTTGGAAGGTTAGATTTGGGGATTTCTTTTTCTCTTTCTCTCCTATCTAGTATTAGGTTGAAAAGGGTGGGGGGGCTTAAAAGTAAAAGGGGGAATATAGGAACATTATAGAAATACTATATAGAAATAATAAAAGGGTAGATGAATAAATCTACTCTTAAACCAAAGAACATTTTATAGACAATAATGACACCTTGGTATAGACCTTTGTATATGGTTACACATTAAGATAATATTTTGTTGCCGGGTGTGGTGGCACACGCCTGTAATCCCAGCAGAGGGAGGCAGAGGCATGCAGATTTCTGAGTTCGAGGCCAGCCTGGTCTACAGAGTGAGCTCCAGGACAGCCAGGACTACACAGAGAAACCCTGTCTCGAAAGACCAAAAAAAAAAAAAAAAGATAATATTTTGTTACATTGGATTAGATCTTTGAATATTGTTGCAAATATGAGGTTATATTTTCTTACATTAGCACAACTTTGTACAGTGATACAAAATTTGAGGTTATTTTTGTTACCACATGCTGTATATTATGTTCCAACTCTTTTTTTAAAGATTTATTTATTTATTATATGTAAGTACACTGTCTTCAGACACTCAGAAAAGGGTGTCAGATCTCCTTATGGATGGTTGTGAGCCACCATGTGGCTGCTGGGATTTGAACTTAGGACCTTCAGAAGAGCAGTCAGTGCTCTTAATCGCCAATCCATCTCTCCAGCCCATGTTCCAACTCTTGTATAAGATATTGGACCTGTATAATTCATTTGTAGGTGTAGTGTAAAGTTCTCATTTCTTTTAAGGTTGCTACTACAAACTGTTTAGGATAATTAAGAAATGCAAGTTGATAGACATTCAAACTCATGGTCATATTAGATCCTAGACTAGTTTACTATGATAAGATCCTTCCTAGGTTGAACAGATAGTAAAAAGCTAAAAACAAGCTTGCCTATTCAGCTATGCTATGAATAGATCGATGGTCTTCAAAAACCTCAGAGATTTACAGATTATGGCATTTAAAGATGTCTTTATTAACTTAAGTCCTTTTTTACATTGAGACATGTTAGCACCTGGCAACATGCCATTTTACTTGAAACAAGATATAAGCATTGAAGAACCTCTATATGGAGTTGTGTCATGGGAGGCAAGGTGCCACTGTGCACAAACTTTCATTGCTTTGATGTTAGACAAAATACTGTCCAAAATGGACAAATAAGACACAAAATAGTTGACTGATGAACTCTGCTAAGACAGGGTAAGAAGCTCTTCATAAATCTTGCTTCACAAAAGGTCTGTCAGATGTCTAGAAGGCTGAAGACAGATGCTCCAGTGTTTTAGGGGCACTTCTGGGGTACTTTTCAGGCAGCCAGCTATCTCCTTTAGTCTATAATTTTGGAAGCTGCCTTACTGCATTTCCTCCATACTCAGGTAATATTTATTCCTTCTCAAGTCTCTGATGGGGTTAAAGACTAGACTAGTATAGTCTCACAATTAAGCTTACATTATCCAGGACTAGAAGAAGATTTTGGTCTAAGATGTTTTTGGGTTACTAATACAAGTTATGATAAAATATGATTTAGATTCAGGACTCTGAACTCCCCAAGAGAGGATAGATAATAGAATATTTTTTTCAAATTTGCCAAATATAAACAGGCTACACATGAATGTAACTCCTACTTAAGTTTTCATAATTGTTTCATATTTGTTCAAATTGTATGTCATTTATTATTGTAAGACAAAGAGCCTTTTTATTTAGACAAAAAGGGAGAAATGTTGAGGTTGGTCTGGTGCTGCTTGTATTCATATGCTAAATTCTGTACCCCAAGATCTGGTTGTTCCAAGATGAGAAAATTTTCATTATACCAGCCATTGTTGTGCAAAACTTATTCCCCAATTCAAAACCATTGTTTAAATAATACTTACTGGCAACAGCCAATTTCTGGGGAGATTAGAGAGTGGTGGAATTTGAGTTACTGGACTTGGGGTCATAGGTGGTGTGATGGTTTGCATATGCGTGTCCCAGGGAGTGGCACTATTAGAAGGTATGGCCTTGTTGGAGGAAATGTGGGGGTGGGCATGGAGACCTTCCTCCTATCTGCCTGAGGATGCTCAGTCTGTTCCTGGCTTCCTTTAGATGAAAATGTAGAACTCTCAGCTCCTCCTGCAGCATGCCTGCCTGGCTGCTGCCATGTTCCTGCCTTGAGGATAATGGACTGAACCTCTGAACCTGTTAGCTAGCTCAATAAATGTTGTCGTTTATAAGACTTGCCTTGGTTATGGTGTCTCTTCACAGCAGTAAGACCCTAGCTAAGACAGGTAGGGACCACAAGGGAGAAAGAAAGAGGAAAGAGAGAAAGAACATGGAGGGGGAGAAGATGGAGAGAATAGGAGGTCTCTATTAGTCTTGACAGACCAGACAGACTCAGTGACTGAGCAAAATGCCCCCCAATTCTCAGGACACCAGACTGCTGGAACAGAAATAACATAGGATGATTCAAACAGCATGTATTTGGGGAGCACAGTTGAGGAAATAGCCAGTCTAGGGTTAGAAAATTAGTTAGGGCCGGGCGGTGGTGGCGCACGCCTTTAATCCCAGCACTTGGGAGGCAGAGACAGGCGGATTTCTGAGTTCGAGGCCAGCCTGGTCTACAGAGTGAGTTCCAGGACAGCCGGAACTACACAGAGAAACCCTGTCTCGAAAAACCAAAAAAAAAAAAAAAAAAAAAAAAAAGAAAATTAGTTAGGGATAATTCCCCAGTAATTATGCAGAGCCTAATAAATATACCATAGTTTGAGTCTCATTCATTCGAAGCTAGACAGGGATACACATAATTCATATTAATTTACAGGTGACCATAAAATATTATATTGTATATTACAGGAACTGTTTGGTTATAAACCCACAGCATGTACTTTTCTCATGATCTTAAAAGTAACTACAGGTGCTGGAGAGGTGGCTCAGCGGTGAAGAGCACTAGCTGCTCTTCCACAGGTCCTGAGTTCAAGTCCCAGCAGCCACATGGTGGCTCACAACCATCTGTAATGGATCCTGATGCCCTCTTCTGGTGTGTCTGAAGACAGCTATAGTGTACTCATAAAATAAACAAATCTTAAAAAAAAAATAACTACAAAAGCCCAATTTCTGTAATCATCTGCTCACTTGCTTTATAAAAGGATTTTCCTAGCTGGGCGTGGTGGTGGCGCACGCCTGTAGTCCCAGCACTTGGGAGGCAGAGGCAGGCAGATTTCTGAGTTCGAGGCCAGCCTGGTCTACAGAGTGAGTTCCAGGACAGCCAGGACTACACAGAGAAACCCTGTCTCAAAAAAAAAAAAAAAAAAAAAAAAGGATTTTCCTGCTTTTAGTCTTGGCTGCTTCTCTCCTACTTGTAGAAGGCTGGAAGTTTGGCCTGGACATAAAATAAATTTTACTTTGCAACATTTCGGTGGTTATTTCTGGGTTTTGATACCATAACAATGTAAGCCAAACAAACCCTTTCCACCCCAGGTTGCCTTTGGTCCTGGTCTTTATCACAATAGAAACCTAACCAGGTCAAGCACAAATAATACTGGATGGTATGATTTACAATAATGACATTAAACCTATAGATTATAAGCATATTCTACATAGCAAAACATTCTAAGATCAGAAATGACAGCAGATTCCAAGAGAAGTAGAAACCCTTTTATTAGGAGGGTTTATTTTGCACATCTGGGTCTAAGTCAGATTAAGTAAACAAACAAACAAGAAGGGCAAGGCTAGGGGTCGTAGAGCAGGACGGGGTCAGGGAAGTACAGATAACATAGGTGAAGCTGGGCGATACTCCATGTCTCCTTGAAATGAGATTCCAACAGTTGAATGTTTTAAATGTGGAACAAGGAAAACAGTTTCTAAGAAATTGGCATAATGCCTTAGTTGTATCCCTGTAAAACACAGAAAGAGGGTTCATTCTCCTCTGCCTGTTATAAAACACATTATTTTGAGGGCTTTGCCAAATTCTCCAAAGTTCAGTCACCAAGTTTGGTGCATAACACAGGAATTTTTTGTTTGTTTGTTTCTTGGCTTTTTTGCACATATCTCAGGCATTAAATGTCACTTAGCTTTCTCTACTTGTAACTATTATTTTCATCTTCTTGTAGCTGTTCTTTGAAGAGTAGTTTAATCTATACGTATGTGTGTATATACATAGAAATATACATTGTATATTACATATTACACTTACATATGCATCATATACATATACTTACATATACACATACAAATACAGAAACATATGCACACACATCTAGTTTGCTTGTACTTTTTTATTTATTTGAGGCAGGGTCTCCCTGTGTAGCTCTGGTTGTGTAATTGTTCTATTGACCAGGTTTTTTGAAGTTAGTGATCTGCTGAGTGATGGATTCAAAGGTCTGTGCCACCCTGCTTGGCGCTATGTCTTTTTTTTTTTTCACCTGACTCCTTTATTATACCAAACTAGAAAGAGACTTAGTTGTTAAGCCCAAAGGAGTTCTGAACCCACACAGTAAGGTCAAGCAGCTGGAACATGATTCAGACAGCGAAAGACAAAACCTTGGACGTGATCAAGGAGCACTTCACCTCCACAAAACAAGGCAAAGGGATCCAAACACAGCAAGAGATACGAGGAGTTTATCCCGTTGGATATGAGGAATGGCTTATTGTCTGCTCACCACATAGGACTGTGTCAACTGCCACTAGCACCCTCAGAGTCACTTCTGTGCGCTGATATATGTGAATATACTTTGCTTTTGTAAAAGTAAATATAACACATAGACTTGACAAGATTGATCCCAACCTTCTAGGGCCAGTAGCTCCTTTAGGGTCAGAGAGAAAGTAGTGTTAAAACCACCATCACTATCCACTGGACTACACCCCCAGCTACCTAATTTCGGGGAAGAGTGCAGGCCAGGTTTCAGGGACAAAACTGGACCACAGTCTCTCCTCCTTGGTCATACCACATCACAGTTCCTTCCAGACTTCTTGCTAAGCAGACCCTTAGTAAACAAAGAACTAAGAAAAACTATAATTACCATCTGTCAACTCTTCTGGTACAGGGAGCCGTCCCTGGATGTGGACCAAGAACCCACACCCCAAAAGGTGTCATTCTGACTAGATTTTACGAAAGGAGTAGGTGCAGGGAATAATATACTACAATGAAAATGGGAGCCATGGGTCCCCATCTGCAGCTACAACTTAAACTTAAGATCCTAAAGATGAAGCCAGGCTGTGGTGGTGCACACGCCTTTAATCCCAGCACTTGGGAGGCAGAGGCAGACAGATTTCTGAGTTCGAGGCCAGCCTGGTCTACAGAGTGAGTTCCAGGGCTACACAGAGAAACCCTGTCTCGAAAACAAAAACAAAAAAAAAAACCAAAAACAAACAAACAAAAAATCGATCCTAAGCCGGGCGTGGTGGCGCACGCCTGTAATCCCAGCACTTGGGAGGCAGAGGCTGGCGGATTTCTGAGTTCGAGGCCAGCCTGGTCTACAGAGTGAGTTCCAGGACAGCCAGGACTACACAGAGAAACCCTGTCTCAAAAAAAAAAAAAAAAATCGATCCTAAAGATGTCGTCAGTGTGGCCGGTGCTGGGGAGGGTGCAGGAGGCAGGAACAGGCAGGGAGGGGTCCGGGGTCCGGGTAGGAGACTGCCTCCTCGCCTTCACTTCTTCACCTTGCCCTGAGCAGCCACAGCCTCCATGGCTTTATGCACAGTCTCCCCATCTCCCAGGAACCGCATGAGCTTGATAGGTTCAAGTTCTTGTCTAATTCACAGATGACAGGAATGCCCGTTGGCAGGTTCAGCTCCACGATGGCCTCTTCTGAGAGACCCTCCAGATGCCTGTCGATGCCCCGAAGGCTGTTGCCATGGGCAGCAATCAAGACCCTTTCCCCATCCTGGATCTGGGGGACAATTTCTTCATTCCAGAAGGGCAGTGCTCAGGCAGTAGTATCCTTCAGGGTCTCACCGGAGGGTAGCTGGCCCTCAGTAAGGTCTGTCTGCGTACCTGCCATCCTTGGTGATGTTGCTGTAGCAGAGATGATCAGGCTCCACTGGAGGCGGTGGGACATCCTAAGCCTGGCTCCAGATCTTCACCTGTGCCTCACCATGCTTAGCAGCAGTTTCTGCCTTATTGAGACCTGTTAGGCCCCCGTAGTGATGCTCATTGAGGCACCAAGTCCTGACCACTGGCAACCACATCCAGTCAAAGGCATCCAGGACTGTCCAGAGGGTCCAGATTGCTCTTCTGCACAGAGGTGAAGCAGACGTCAAATTCATAGCCAGCATCTCGTAACGCCTGCCCACCACGCTTCACCTCCTCGTGGCTCAGGTCGGCGTTCTACCAGCCACTGAAGCGGTTCAGCACCAGCTTCGAGGCAGCAGAGGACACCGCAGCAACTTAGAATCTCTGAGATGCTCTTCACAGCCCGTCCTTCCCACCCGACCTCCATCACGCCTGCGCGCTTGCACTCTCCCGCCCCTGCTCCTGCGCGCTTTCTCCCCAAAATCTTTCCACTCTCTCAACTGTCTTACTTATTTTTAAGGCAGGCGCTTGCTATAAACCACGCTGGTTTTAACTCATTAATATCCTGCCTTGACTCCTGAGTGCTGGGATTACACGTGTTGTCTCAGTTTGGGGTTCATTGCTGTGAAAAGACACCACGACTGCAGCAAATCTTAAAAGGAAAACATTTGAGAGTGGCTTACAGTTTCAGAGGGTTAATCCGCTATCGTCATTGTGGGAAGCCTGGCAGAGTGCAGGCAGACATGGAGAGCCATGAGTTAGTTCTATCTCTTGATCCTTAGACGGCAGAAGGAGACTGTGTGCTACCCTGGGCATAGCTTGCATATATGAGACCTCAAAGCCTACCTCCACAGTGACACACAAGGCCACCCTCCTAGTCGTATCACTCCCTATGAGCCAAACATTCAAATGCTCGAGCCATACCTCTTCAAAGCATCCCAGGTGTGTGCTAGCTCATCTTTTTCAAGACCTTGATTTTATGCATTCTATAAAGTCTGTGGTTCTTGTTTTTCATGAGAGTGCAGACTTGTAATTACAGCAATAACATTTGCCTTGGAAATATCTGTTTTATATCTTTCTGCTTTGCTTCCAAAGCTTTCTATGTGGTCAATACCTTCTATTTTCAGTGCCAACGCATGCTGTAATCTTCTCAACCACATTTTAAAAGGCAGTTAAACTCAACATACACAGAACAAGCAATAAAATCTGTTCCTATTGGGATCTGGCCAAAATTTATTATAAATATCAATTGGGTATTTCAAGATGCAAAAGAGGAGAATTGCGACTTAGGATCTTGGGCTGAGGATCAATCCTTGCTTGCCTATCATAGACAGAAGAACCAGCTCGCATAAGTTGTCCTCTGACATCCATATGCCCTCAGGAACATGCACGCAACGCTCGCACGTCTCACACAATGGTTACTTCTGTGTGAAGTATATGCATATACAGATACACATGATAAATAAATAAAATATAATAAATAAGTAAAATCTACCAAGGGACCACTGCCTTGTCTAAAAATGCATTTATTCTGATGAATCTGGAAAAGCTTTACAAGAGGAGACCAGTTCATTGCTGAGAGGACCTATCCGCTGTGCAGATGGTCTGACAACCCTGCCTCCACCCATCAAGCCTTGTCATACCCCTCCAGCACTGTAAGAGACATAACATGAGCCCTACACATTTCTGAACACATATGTTAGAATAAGACATGTATCCTATGACCCTTGACCTTCTCTGTACAGTTGTCAACTGGACGAGTCTAATTTCAGATCATAAAATCTGATGCAGTGTTCACAAGCCTTTTCACCGAGTTTCCTGTATATTCACTTGGGATTTATCAACAAAAACCTGGGGCAGCCATTTTACACTGCAAAGTCAACAGATTCTACTTTTCATATCCCTGTTCTACACAAAGTGTGTCCCTTTTGTCTTCTCTAAGAACAATCTACCTTAGCTGTGGGTGGTGACTCAGGCCTTTAATCCCAGCATTCAGGAGGCAAAGGCAGGCAGATATCTGTGTGTTTGAGGCCAACCTGGTCTACAGAGATAGTTTCATATATCTAAGACTACACACACACACACACAAACAAAAACCAATCTACTTGAAGAAACATTATTAGCACTACCTTATCTGAGGGATTTTGGAGCATTTGATAAGGAAGATAGGCCTGTTTTTATTTTCATGCTATAACGATCCTGGTTAATAAATCCTATTCTGAATGAAGTAACTGCAGGGAGCCATGTGCTCAGAGAACAACTGGATGAACACTTCAGAAGAAAGAAATGAGAAGGTTGCCAAGGCGTTAGGAAGACAACAGAAGAAAATAGTGGTTAGTTTGGAGCATGACTTCAGGTATTTCCTTCCTTTCCTACATCATTGTACAAAACTATATGATCTGCATCAGGTCTAATAATGTTCAAAGCTCTACACTCACCAACATGTTAAGTTGTTTAACTCTGGCTTATTTGTCTAAGGCAGTGAATATGAGCTTGAGATGTAAAAGTAACTTTTATTCACCAGATATAATTGTCATCTAGGGGACTTACTGCTGAATAAGCTCACCCCTTCTAGTTCTTTCTGAACTCTGGCTGGCAAGTTCAACTCAGCTGTTCTGGCTCAAACTCCTTTCCAAGCTGACTAATGTAAACTGGCTTCTCTTAGCTTCTCACTGAATTGCTCTGCTTGGCTTCAAACTAACTCTGGCAATTTGTTCTAATAGCCTGGCTCCTTCTTATTCTCTGGCTTCAACTGCCTCTGCTGGCCTCCACTGAACTGCACAAACTCACAAATGAACTCAATTTCGTTGCACTACTTCATGAACTGACTGAACAGAACTCGACCATATTCTACTCTGAACTGCACAGATCTAATTCAACTCCACTGCACTGAACTCAACTGACTCCCAACTGGCTCGCTCTCTCTCTCTCTCTCTCTCTCTCTCTCTCTCTCTGCTCGCTCTCTCTCTCTCTCTCTCTCTCTCTCACACACACACACACACACACACACACACACACCTGCTGCTGCTGCTCTTAAATACCCTCTCTTTTCTGTGATGTTTTTGTGAAGCTTAGATGTAGCCTATCTCTGATTCAGTTTGTCAAATCTTTCTCTGATTAATCACTTTGTCTGCCCCTCAGTTAGATGTCATTTTCAGACATGGCTGCTTTCTTCTACCTTTAGGGATTAAAGGTATGTGGTAAGGTCAGGTCTGTATTCCAACCAGATCATACTATAATCTAGCACATGTCTGCATTCCAGGTAGATCATATAGACCCAAAAGGATGTGATCCCTGTCAAAGCAGCCATGTCGCTGGATTAAAATTCATCTACACTGAGATAAAAAGCTAGATGAATTAGTAATATAATCAATTGTGGGGAAAAAAAAAAGCTCTAGCAGTAAGTTCTTATACCCCTGCCTTCTTCTTTACTTTTTCCCTTTCTAAAAGAAAGTTTAGCTGCTGGTGGTGGCACGCACCTTTAATCCAAGCACTTGAGACAGAGGCAGGCAGATCTCTACGAGTTCAAGGTCATCCTGGTCTAGAGTGAGTTCCAGAACAGAAAAAATCTCAAAATAATTTTTTTTTAATTTTAATTTATATGTATGTATGTGTACCTGCCTTTTTGGACGTGTACCATGCACGTACATGAGCCCATGGAGGCCATAAGAGGGCATTAGAACTCACGGAACAACAATTACAACCTGTGAAATGCCTGATGTGGGTGATAGGTAATGAACGGAGGTTCTGGGGAAGAGAGACAAGTACTCTTGACTACTAAGATCTCTCCAGCTCTTCCCTTTCCTTTTCCTTCCTCCGTTTTCACCCATATCCTCCTTCTCTTCTTCCTCTTCCTCTTTCTTCTCCTCTTCCTCCTCCTACTTATTTTGGTGCCAATGATTAAATCCATGAACACTGCATGTGAACACATGGGGTGCTTTTAAAAAATAAATCTATATATACTTTCTTTCCTTCCTTCCTTCTTTCTTTCTTTCTTTCTTTCTTCCTTCCTTCCTTCCTTTTTCTTTCTTTCTTCTGTGTGTATATATTTGTGTGCATGTACATGTGTTTGTGTGTGTGTATGTCTGTGCATGCATGGTATATATGTGGAGCATCCTTTTACTCCACATATATGTGGAGTGTCCTGTGGAAGACAACTTTTAGAAGTCAGTTCTCTTCTCATGTAGTTTCCAGGGATTGAACTCATGTTGGAAGGGTTGGTAGAAGGAGCTTTAAACTAATGAGCTATATCATTGACTCTACATCAGTGATTTTTAAATATAAATTGCTCCAGGCTGGGCTGGTAACTCAGGCCTGAGATTCAGCCATTTAGAAAGGAAGACAAGTACAAGCCTGTCTGTACAGCTAAGTGAGATCCTCCTCTCCCTCCCTCCCTCTCTCTCTCTCTCTCTCTCTCAAACAAAACAAAACAAAACAACAACAACAATAAACGTTGAGAAGCATGCCAGGAATGGTAGTCACATGCCTGCAATCCCATCAGTCAAAGACAGGCAGCATTGCAAATTCTAGGCCAGCCTGCAATACTCTGACTCAAAGCTGAACCAAACCAAACCAAACCCAATCCAAACAACAAAGTACCAAGGGCACTTAGGTTGTAACTTAATAGTAGAACACTTGGTTAAGCATCCCCAAGGCCCTGGGTTCATTCCTCCACAACACACAAGTTTGTGAAGCAATGTCAACTTGAACAGTCTATCTGGACTTGAACTGAAGAGTTCAACACATGAGACCTGAAGAGTTTATATGTGAATGTGATTATTAGAAGGGATTCAGAAATGAGTGTCAGATACTCTTTTGTTTTGATCATAGGAGGAGCAAATCAAGAAATATTAAGAGGCCATTTCTCCATCCCCAACCTGACTAGATGCTTGGTTAATTATAGGTTTATTCATTAGGGGTAAGTTTATATGACAATAAATGAGACTCTGCCACCAAAAATTAAAAGAATATGCCATGTCCTCACTCTGAGGCATACCGGAAGTAGTACTGGGCTTTCTTCTTCATGGCTACAGTTAATGGTCTAGTCTGTCATCTATGAAATGCTACGTGTAGGAAATTACAAGGTAGACGCATCAACTGATGTAATAGTAATGTAGCCATTAACACACAAGAAAGTGGTGCCCAGTGTTCCCACCAAGTATGTGGATATAGAGGAGTATTTTAACTTGGCAGGTGTTGGGGGCTTTTGTTTGTTTTTTGTGTTGTTTTTAGTTTAAGATTTATTGTATTTGTGCATATGGATGGGAGTATGGAGGATGCAGGCTCTAAGGGAATGGAAGGATCTTTGAGACAGGACCAGAGTTCTCATCAACCAGAGCAAGTAATCAAAACAGAGCACCACAATCCTCAAAGGTCAGTTTCAAGTGTGGGGCAGGGGCTCTTAGGGTGATTCCACAGGAGAGCCCTGGCTCCTTATCCACCCTACTAAAGCTATTCTAGTTTGTTCTTTTCCAACAAATTTAAAGGTACCTGCCCAGATCTTGTTGAGGGCGCAGGAACCAATCCTGAAGCCACCATGGGGAGGGTCAGTGAGATCTGCCCATCAGCTGGGAGCTGGCTTTCTGCAGCCTGCTGGGAGGTAGCCTCAGGCCAAAGGCTGGCTGCCTGAAGGATACTAAATTCTGTTTGCTTCTCAATTTGGGACAATGCTGAAAGACTATCCTAACTCAGAGCCCACCATGGGCCTGAGGCCTCAGCGGCCGCTTTTCTCCCCAACCAAGGTTTCTTCTCTTGCTTCTGTAGGCCTGTCTCCTGAAGCCACTTGCCAGTAAACCTCTTTGCTTAGTTTTGTCTCAGAGTTTGTTTACTACAACTTTCACCTATGGTGCTTGATAAAAACAAACAAACAAATGAATACATAAATAAAGGCTCCTCCCACCTTTCTTCTCTCTTGCCCCCATTCCCCAGTTTCTTCCGAATGTCAGTCTTATTTATCAGCCAGTGATATGTCCTTATCACACAGGTATAAAGAGATGCATATATCTCACCTCTCTTAATTTTTACCCAAATGATAGTTTAGTTTACATACCATTCTGTCTTTTGGCTTTTTGCCCCTTTGAATCATATATATTTATCTCTTAATAATACATCTTGCAAAGCTGTCTTATTATTTTTAATGGATGTTTATAGTGGTTAGATCATGCTTTATCTAGCTATCACTCTATTATTATTGAATATATATGTATATGCTGTTTCCATCCTGTGCATATTTGTCTTCTCAGACATACGTGACTATATCTCCAGAGTACAGATCTAGAAGTTGAATTGCCTGTGTTTTTACTGTCATAATGATAGAGCGACCGGAGCTGGGGAGTGCCTAGAATGCAGACTAGCCCCAGGTTCAATTTCCAGAGCCCAAAACAATAATAATGATGATGACAGATGCTGCCAAATTACTCTCCATAGAAGCTGAAACATGAGAATACCTCAGCCAAGGCCCGAGTGACTAACGCCTTGATCTTTATCAATCTGATGAGGAAGAAGCTGCCTCAACATAGCTTTATCTTGCCATTGGGGCAGCACTGAGTGCCTTATGTTTAAAAAGCATCATAATCACTTCATGTACCTGTATACACATTTGAACTGTCTCTTCAAATCCACTGTCTGTATTTACAATTGAGTGGCTGCTATTGCTTATTTGTTTATAGCAACTATTTTATTAGAATTATATATTGTAAACTACAGTGCTTTTAAAAGTTTATGAAGAGTTTTGCTATGATTTATGGCTGACATGTTATGTAATAGTCTACTGGGCTCACCCAGTGTTGCCCAGACTCTCTTAAGCTCATGATCCCTGTCCCACCTCTAGAGTCACTGGGGTTCCACAGCATGTATCACTCCACCTGGCAATTTGTTGTTGTTTTGTTTCCCCTTTGAAATGAGGACTCAGTGTGTAGCTCATACTGGCCTCGAACTCCTGATTCTTCTAATCAGCCACCCAAGTGGTTGGAACTCCAAATGTGAGAACCCTCAGCAAACTTGTCATGCTAATATTTAAAGTACGACTTCTCAACCCTCTGTGATTTCTGGGATTTGATCTATAACAGTACAGGAGCAAGAAACCTTGAGATAAAATTCAAGATGTCCTAGAAAGGACTATGTTAATCAAAACTTTGGGTAAAGTTAGAACTGTCTTATCATTGGGAACCTAACTCACTCCTCTCTCCTTCCATCCCGTCTTTTTTTTTTTAAGGTTTATTTATTTAATCTATATAAGTAGCTGTCTTCAGACACACCAGAGGAGGGCCTCCGATCTCATTACAGATGTTTGTGAGCTACCATGTGGTTGCTGGGATTTGAACCCAGGACCTCTGGAAGAGCAGTCAGTGCTCTTAACTGCTGCGCCATCTCTCCAGCCCCCATCCCATCTTCTAAAAGCTCCTTCTCTCCTAGTTTGCTATGTCTCTTCCCTTTGCTAAAGAATAACCTCTATCCTTGCAATCCCTCCTGCTCCTTTTCCCCTCACAACCTATACTCAATGCATAATAGAGTTTTGTTTTGCTTTTTGATGCCTGGGATTGAACCCAAGACCTGTGCACACTAACCGTGTGCTATACGACTAAGCAAGGCCTGCCACACAGTTCTACCCTTAAAACATATGGTATGTATATAAAACATATGGTTTGCGTATGGCATCCTATTGCATGGCGTTTCCCAGGGAGACGCAAAGGAGCAAGTGCCTAGTCATTGCACATAGGACCCCACCAAGAGACCGTCAAATATGGCTGTTATAGTGAAAGGATAGGTTGTAAGGTAGAAATCCCCCCGCCCCGTGCCTGAGTCTAGGGTGACCCCAAAGGAGCAGAGGTTCAGTCCACACCTTGTTGGCCTGGAAGTGTGCACATATCCCACCCGCCTCCAGGGTCCGACTATGAACCTCTGGGAGTGTCCCTGACGCCTTTTCCTGTCCCCCTCCGCGGAGTGGCTGTGGCAGGGACGGACACGGCTGGGGCTGGCGGAGTCACCGTGGGGGGCTGCGGAACTCCTGCCTGTGGGGGCGCTTAGGTCCCCCCTATTGCCAGTGGGGGAGGGTGGGCACGACACTGTGCGTGGCGGCCACGTAAGTGGAAATGACTTAACTAGTTCTTCCGGCCTCTGTGACAGGCTGATAGGTTCTCAGAGAGCACGGGTTCGGATGGTTTGAACTGATTGGCTTAGAAGCTTGTGGTAGGCGTGTTCTGTTATAAGCCCATAAAAAGCCCATACAAGCCAGCCCACACGGGCTCATTTCTTTTACCCTGCATGGTAGGACTGTGACACCCCAGAGCTCTGGAAATTAAAATTCCTCTTGCAAATTGCATCAGGTCTGTCTCTCGTGAGTGTTTGAGGTGCCGATTTCTGAGGCATGGGGTGCTGGGTTACCCCCGTTTTTTCTTTCTTTCGGATCTTACAGTTGGTGCATTGGCCGGGAAGTGCGGGACACCCCTACACACTCGAGAAACAACTTGGAGGTAAGGGGACCCCCTCTGAAGTGTGTGTGTGCGCTGGCCGGCCGATGTTGTTCAGGAGACAGGCCTACAGAAGCAAGAGAAGAAACCTTGGTTGGGAAGAAAAGCTGCCATTGTTCGTTCGTCCTGAGTGTTCTGTTCTGTTCTGTTATTGGGATCTGAATCTGATGATACGCGCGCTTTTAGATATGCAGCTGTCTTCTTGGACCGTGATGGCCAGGAGACCATTGGCTAAGTCTTAGAAGGTGTGTTAAGCTTTCTATATATTTTCAGTTAATATTGCTCACTCTTGGATTTCCGACGGTGATAAAAACTGTTAATCTCATAGTCAGCTCAAGTTCTTTAATCTTGAAAGCTGATATAGATTTACAGAAATGATTTTCAGGTGATATAAAATTTATAGCCAAAACATGAATCAGGTGTTAATTCTTATAATCTTTTAAGATAGTAAAGACGACAAAGGTTCTGTTTGACAGAGATTGGATGTTAGGCCTATCTTATAGTTTATAATTTACAAAATGATAATAGTATGCTCAATTTATATTTAGAGAAGACCACAGAATGGAGCAGAAGATCTGAGACCACCTATCCTGATTCACGGTGACTCTCTCACTAAAGACATATTTCCCAAGAGACTGATTAATCTCTTTGAGACTGTTTTATTTGTAATACAGGAAGCCAGAAAAGAATACCCCCTCAGACAAAAGGTAAGAGGCACCTGAAGGACCGACACCAGACTCCATTGGCAGGTCTCGAGGGCATGGCAGCACACAGATTTGATGAAGGTATGTGAGGTTAAGCAGGGACCAGATGAGTCACTGACAGCCTTTCTAGTGCAGCTCAGAAGCATTTTGCTATGCACCCTAGACTAGAAGGACTTTTGTTTGCTGAAGAAGTATGTAGAGGGATTTGGTGCAAGTTATTTAGAAGGTCTGTAGAGAAATTTGGTGGTGCAGGTTGTTAAAAAAGTCTATAAAGAGATTTGATATAGTTTGCTGAGACAGGGAGACAGAGGAAAAAGAAAAAAAATGACAGAGAAGGAAGCTACAGAAAATCCTGGCTGAAAGGCAGAAAGGAATCAATGTGCATACTATACAGAGAGGCCACTGAGCCAGAGTATGCCCTAACAAGCTGGGAGCAAGAACTCACAGGTCTTGGGAGAAGTGCCCCCAAATGGCAAAGGTGTTATCCCTGGATAAAGACAATGACTAGGGGAGACGGGTGTTCTGACCACCTGCCCAACCCTGGATAACTGTGAGAGGGAAAGAGAAACCCACTCAGTTCTTGATGGACACAGGGGCTTAACACATGGTCTTCCAACCCAATGGCCCTGTTTCCAAGAAAAGATCTAGTGTCCAAGAAGCCACTGGCACCAAAATATGTTCATGGACTACCCGAAGAACAATGGATCTAGGGATGGGATGGGTAACCCATTCATTTAAGGTCACCCCAGGATGTTCCTAACCATTGGAGCAAAGCATACTCTCCAAAATGGTGGGGAGGACAGATATACTTACTGTCCAAAGGGCTGCAGCAACTGGCCCAAAAAGAGAGACTGACCCCTGCTGAAAGTTGCTACAGAGAGGAGCAATTTTCTCCGTGAAGGACAGAGACAAGCAGGTGCTGCTATGGTGGACAGCACAAATGGCATCTAGGTAGAAGAATCTTTACCCCCTGGCATGTCAATGCAGAAAGTGGAGCTAATTGCCCTTACCAAGAGTGTCCCTGGCGCCCTTTTCCTGTCTCCCTCTGTGGAGTGGCTGTGGCAGGGACGGACACGGCTGGGGCTGGTGGAGTCGTCGCGGGGGACTGCGGAACTCCTGCCTGTGGGGGCGCTTAGGTCCCCCCTATTGCCAGTGTGGGAGGGTGGGCACGACACTGTGTGTGGCGGCCACGTAAGTGGAAATGACTTAACTAGTTCTTCCGGCCTCTGTGACAGGCTGATAGGTTCTCAGAGAACGCGGGTTTGGATGGTTTGAACTGATTGGCTTAGATCTTACAATAGCTCCCCAACTTCTTCCCTGACTTGCAGCGTTCATGTCCAGGCAGCCGGAGAGTCCTCTTGATAAAGGATTCAGGTCGCCCTACTCCGCTACTATATATTCTGGCTTCCAGCAAAAGTTCCAATCCTCACAGGGCCTTTCAGTTCACTGTGCCTCTCCAGGTGGGTTCTTTACCATATGCTTCCTGCCTCCCTCTGGTCCCCTTGGTATCTGATGTTTGAAGATAGCAAACTCCTCTTCTGGGCCTTTGTGAGACACTTCCTAGAATGCACATTCCTGAATGGCAAGATCAATCATTTGCTCCCTCCTTGCCTGATTTGGTTCAAAGGTCATCCTTGCAGTTAAATGCTCTTTAATCTTTGTGTCTATGGTTTCACTTCCAGCCCCAGCTGGATCTGGCACTCCCGTTACATTTCCCATTGTATTGTTGTAGTTGTTTAATTGTTTTGTTTTTTAGTCTAGATCTTAAGAAGCACAGGCCGGCCTCCAAATCACAGGGAACTCTGCTCCCCGCCTCCCAAGTGCTGGGATTATAAGTTTGTGCTGATATGTCCATTTTATTCACTCTGTATTTCTTATACAAACCTAGGCAACAAGCCTGTGACTCAGAGAAGCAGATTATCTGTGCAGGCCTGTGGAAAGTTTTCTTTACTAATTGTATGCTTCCTAAAGTAATTTCTTTAGTTTGTTCATTTTTTTCAAGCAAGTGATTACTGATAGAGGTAAATCCAACTTTATAGGGGCATAGCCATGTCTGCTTGTTTATAAAGGACACAAACCTTCGCTCAGCTTATCTCTCAATGCTGGATCCATCCTCAGCCCAGACTGTACGCTGGTGACATGATCCTGGCCTGGTGCCTTGATTGACTTTGGAGTTGCCAAGCAGGCGTTTCCCATTGGGTTTTCTTGGCTCTCTTTAAGGCTTCTCTGTAGCATAAATCATTCCCAATTACGTCTTTAAGTGAACAGAATATTGAAACTCCCAGTCAGCTCACCTCTGGCAGCAAAAGCCAAGAATATGCATGGTATCTCCTAATTCTAAAGTTCAATAAGAGAAGATACTGAGTGAGCGAAAGGTTTGTGTGTCGCAGAGTAGTTCTGTGCATTCTTTAGCATGCTCAAACTTCTTATTCCTCTTCCTCCTGTTTCCGTCAGAAACTGCTTGCAGCTTCTTGAGACAGATTGATTTCAATACAACACAGAATCGTGAATCGCGGGCAAAGGATGGGGAGATGGCTTGGTGGATCAAAGCACTAGGTGTGCAAGCCTCATGGCCTGAGTTTGATTCCTGAACCCAGGGAAAAAGCCAGAGGCAGGGCT
The DNA here is from genome assembly GCA_964023405.1 of Apodemus agrarius. Taxonomy (NCBI): domain Eukaryota; kingdom Metazoa; phylum Chordata; class Mammalia; order Rodentia; family Muridae; genus Apodemus; species Apodemus agrarius. Next base: position 46,476,315 of record OZ030021.1, on the reverse strand, counting down.
GGAGAGATGGCTCAGTGGTTAAGAGCACTGACTGCTCTTCCAGAGGTCCTGAGTTCAATTTCCCAGCTACTACATGGTGGCTCACAACCATCTGCATTGGGATCTGATGCTCTCTTCTGGTGTGTCTGAGGATAGTAACAGTGTACTCACATACATAAAATAAATAAAACTTAAAGAAAAAGAAGCTAGATGTAGTAGTATATATCTACGCCTATAATCCTACCGTGAGAGGCAGAGTCAGGAGAACTAGCAAGAAGCCCATGGGCCAGCTAATATATAACAGAGCCACAGAAACAAGAGACTCTGCCTCAACAAGGTTAAAAGCAAAACTGACTCTCAAAGCTGACCTTGAACCTACACAAATACAAAGTACAATTTAAACACACATACACACACACACACACACACACACACACATACACACATACATGCTAGAAAAAGGTTCCTTGAAGTCATATGTCAACTGATGGTTCTGCGGCTAAGCAACGTGTGTGTGTGTGTGTGTGTGTGTGTGTGTGTGTGTGTGTTTGGTTTTTTGGATTTGGTTTTTTCAAGACAGGGTTTCTCTGTATAGCCCTGGCTGTCCTGGAACTCACTCTGTAGACCAGGCTGGCCTCGAACTCAGAAATCCGCCTGCCTCTGCCTCCCAGAGTGCTGGGATTACAGGCGTGTGCCACCACCACCTGGCATGTATATTTTTAAAAATATTTATTTATTTTATGTATATGGGCATTTTGTCTGGATGTATGTCTATACCCCAGAAGAAAGCACGGGATTGTATGCTGCTGCAGTTATGGATGGTTGTGATCCACCATGTGGCTGTTTGGAGTTGAACTCAGAAGCTCTGGAAAAGAGCCAGTGCTCTTAACCCCTGAGCCATCTCTCCAACCCAAAAATAAACTTATTCAAACCAGGGCCTGGCCAGATTGCTTAGGAGTTAAGAGCACAGGCTGCTCTTCCAGAGGACCTGAGTTCGATTCCCAGCAACCACATGGTGGCTCATGACTATCTGTGACTTCAGTTCCAGGGGATTCAAATGTCCTTTTCTGGCCTCTGAATGCACCTGAGACATACTTGGTGAACATAAACACATGCCGACAAAATTATAATTTTTTAAATTATTTAAACCAGACCCTATAGTGTAAGACCTGAAAAAAAAAAAAAAAAAAAAAACATGGGGGTGCCCTAGCACCCCACACCACGGAAGGCAACACAACAGCAAGAGGATTTTTATTCCAGAGGCTCTGGGGTTCACAGCCGTACACCACGCAGGGGTAGAGGACTGTGAGCCACGAGTGCAGAATCGGGACAGCTTTTATAGGTTCACAACAAAACCCACATATCACAAACCAATCATTCCTTAGCATCAAGAGCCTGTGCAGTGTGAGCCAATTGATTCTCCATAGCTTCTAAGCCAATCAGTTTAAATTATCCAAGCCCTTGCTCCAAGGACCAATCAGTTTTCTATAGAAGGCAGGTAGAAGCTAGTTAGCTCATTTCCACTTATGGGGCCAGGGCCACGTACACATTTCCTGTTATGGGGCCAGGGTCACGTACAGGGTCATGTATGCATTTCCTGTTACGGGGCCAGGATTACATATTCAAAGGCCCTCCAACTAGTAGTAGGAGCTTGGGGACCTGAGCACCTGCCAGGCACGAGCCCCGCAGTGCCCCAGCTGCTCCGTGGAGGAGAGACGGGAAAGGACGCCGGGGACCTTCCCAGGTCTGCGGCTCGCAGCTGGACACTGTAGGCGGGTGGGATTTGTGCACTCCTGGGCTAACAAAGAGCGGGCTAAACTGCTTTTTGGGGTCATTTATAGAGAAACTAAGTTTGGAATTCAGTCCCTCTGACCCAGTTGCCTTTAACCACTATGTTTACTAGAGTGGAATGAAGAGACTAGTAATGTAACTCTCAGGTGAGACAATTCCTAGTTGGGGTTTTACTGCTTAGAACAGACACCATGACCAAGACAAGTCTTACATAAACAATTAATTGGGGCTGGTTTACAGGTTCAGAGGTTCAGTCCATTATCGTCAAGGCAGGAGCATGGCAGCATCCAGGCAGGCATGGTGCAGGCAGAGCTGAGAGTTCAACATCTTCATCTGAAGGTTGCTACTGGAAGACTGACTTCCGGGTAGCTAAGGTGAGGGTCTTAAGCCCACACCCACAGTGACACACCTACTCCAACAAGGCCACACCTCCTAATAGAGCCACTCTCTGGGCCAAACATAAACCGCCACACTACGCCAATCAGTGACTTCTCTGAGGAAGTGTAACAGAGATTCTGTAACAGAGGAGATCTGGGGAGCATCAGGCTGATCCCCTAAAACTTTGGCAATCTCATTAGAGTTCAAAGGTCAGAATGGGACCCCGTTGCTGTAACAACCCCTGATCTGGTGGCTAAAGACAACTGATGGTCAGGTATTACTCGGCTACCAGAAGGGATGCTCCTGGCTGATGACAGCCTTCTGCTTAATGATTTAGGAACCCGAGTTCTCCCTATTCCCAGCTTCCGCATTTCCAGAGCTTTACAGATAGTTAGAAGACAGGGAAAGAACAGGTGCGAAGATTCCTCAGTCCTCTTGGCCTTGGGAAAATACAATTCATTTCACACCTTTCTTTCTTGCTTGCTTGCTTCCTTCCTTCCTTTCTTTTCTTTTTCGGTTTTCCGAGACAGGGTTTCTCTGTGTAGTCCTGGCTGTCCTGGAACTCACTCTGTAGACCAAGCTGGCCTCAAACTCAGAAATCCGCCTGCCTCTGCCTCTCAAGTGCTGGGATTACAGGCGTGGTCACCACGCCCGGCTATCTCCCACATTTCCACACTTTTCATGTAGTCTCCTCTTACTGGGAGAGGCTGGGAGATGCAGTCCGGGACTGACCACTGACTTTGCACCCTTGGGAACTGGAGTACAAAAGTTCGGTGAGCCCTTCCAGAAGCAAGGGGGTTGGACCTACACCCCGGCATCAGTCAGTTAATGATACCAGGGAATCCACCAGGTGGGGAGGAGTGCAGTACTTTCCAGTTGTATCTAGTGTAGACAGCTTCCCTCAGCCGGAAGTAAGCTCCTTGGGCGGAACGTCACATCCAACACAGCCAACCTGGGAAGACGGTTTAGGGGGACAGTAATAGCATCTGCTCCAGTCAGACATTTTCACCGCTGGTGCCAATCATTTCTCGAGGTAATGCCACCCCAGCTGGTGTCTGATCTGCCAGGATTCTGACTGGTGCAATCTCTGAGTGCTCTGGAGAGGAGAGTTAGTGTAATGAACATAAACAGCCTGAATGGTTTGTTGCAGCTGGGCCTGAGCCAGGGACAAACGCAATCATCTCAGGATGAATACTTCCTTGTCGCTCCGTGAAAGGCTCTCAAGTAGTCCTTTCGCCTCCACAAGTGGCTGGTTGGTTTTCTCAAAGGACTGTCCTCCACGGAGGGCTCCGCACCGCTTTCCCCTACTGACAATTACAACCGCAGTAGCAGCAGGAGCTGGGTCAGCTGTGCCGAGGGTCCACACTGATGACCTCATTCATAGCTCCATGTGCTATTCTGTTTAGAGCGCAACTAACTGTGTAAGAACTGGTGTGGCCAAGGCCAAAAGCTGAACCGTTTTAGGCCATGTTGTTTCCTTTTAATTAAAAAAAAATCATTTAAAATATATTTTAAAATAAAAATTAAATATTATTATTTTATGTGTTTAGGTGTTCTGCCTGCATGTGTGTCTGTATACCACATATATGCCTGGTGCCCACAGAGGCTAAAAGAAGGCAGTGGGTGCCTTGGGACTGGAGTTACGTACAGGTAGTTGTGAGTTGCCGTGTACGTACTAGGAATAAGCCCAGATCTCTGGAAGAGCAGCCAGTGCTCTTCACCGCTGAGCCATCTCCAGGCCCCTGGGATTCTGGCTCTTGTTTAGTGCCTCATCTAGCGTGGTTAGTTTTGGTGTGCCTTAATGGTACTCCAGGAAAAAGTTATTACAATTATTTGTTGGGGAGAGGGGCATGCCACGCGTAGGCGTGGAGGTCAGAGAACAGCTTGTCCAAGTCAGTCTTCTCCTTCCACTAGATGGGTCCAGGAGAAGGGAATTCTGGAATTCTTTTCTTGAATCAGGCTCTCACTAGGCAGCTCTAGCTCTCCTGGAACTCACTATGTCGACCAGGCTGGCCTCAGACTCACAGATATCAGCCTGCCTCTGCCTCCCAGCCTCCCAAGGGCTAGGATTAAAGGTGTGCGCCATCACATCTTGCTGGCCTAGAAGGCCTTCTTGATCACTATCCTACCAGCCCTTCTTGGTCACTATCCTACCTGTTCTTCCAATCATTCATGATTCCACAAACAGTGCTCTTTCCAAGCACATCATTGGTCAGGCCGGTGATCCATGTAGACCCTTTTATTGTTTCCTCTCCACCCAAAGAGAATAACAAGGAATCCTGCCTGAAGCTCAGCACCAACACTGTTGTCTTCCTTCCTTCCATCCTTTTGCTTCCAGTGTTGAGTATCTAACTCATACTTCCTAAGCGAGTACTCTACCCCTGAGCTACACCCTCCTCTCAGCCTTCTGCTTTTCCCTTAGACTCATGTTAGGGACAGGAAGCACAATATTTCCAGAGAGGAGATGTCTTGCCATGTGCCAGAACACCCGGACACTTCTCCAGTGTAGCAAGTTCCTTCATGTTTTGGGGGGTTATCTTTGATCTGTAGTGTCTGTGTCTTGACTGTATTCCAGAAACTGGGCATCTCTTTCTTACCAGGTTCATCTTGATATCAACAGGGCTGACCAATAGTGTCTCGCCCAACCTCGACCCACAAGGAAGGACACAACACCAGCGATCTTCAAGCAGTTTATTCAGGATTCTTGTACCATGGCGTCTCTCTCTCTCTACCTCGACCCCAGCACTCTCTTATATCCCAAAGGCTGGCCAATCCCTGGATGACACTTGGGCAAGGCAGATAGGCTACCTCAAAGCCGAAGGATAACATTGATCACACAAAGCCAAATAAGGAGTTGTTTGTCTCAAAGGGCACTCTCCCCCTGGGGGGAGGAAGGCAGAAACCTTTAAGGCGCAGCACTTCGCAGCCCTCTACACAATAGAAATGTCAATAGGATGGCAACACAATCCTTTTGTGAGTTCTGTTGTTTTGGTTTTGAGCCAGTGGCTAGTTACATGGCCAAGGCTACCCTCCAATTATACTCCTCTTCCCTTGGCCGCCTTAGTGTTCGGATTACGGTGTACCCCATACACCCCTCGCTTCTTTGCTGAAGCATCTGGAGAAACTTCGAAAGGACCAGCCAAGGTCACTGAATCACCACATTTCATTCTCTTAGGCCACCCAGACCAAACCTTACTCGTTATAACACAGAGCAGAACATGCCAAGGCGTTCATGGCCTCTGCCTTTCCATTTTGAACTGGCATTCTTAGACCTTGCAGTGAGCATGTCTGTGAATGTGCACGCCATCTTTCCTTTTCAAAACTGGTTTATGTTATGTGTAGGAGTGTTTTGCCTGTGTGTATGTCTGTGTACCACTTGTATGCCTGGTGTTCCTGGAGGCTAGAAGAGAGACTCCCCTGGAATTATAAATAGCTGCGATCTGCCATGTGGGCACTGGCTGAACCTGAGTCCTTTGCAAGAGCAAGCTCTGTTAACTGCTGAGTCATCTCTCCCAAACTTTACTTTGTAAACTATGATCTCAAACTAAGCATGCTCCAAATGTGTGTCTTGAGTTGAGCATGCTCAGAAATGTGCCCATTCCTAACCTGGTTTCCTATACACCAATATGTATACATTCTTTTTTTTGTTTTTTTGTTTTTTTGTTTTTGTTTTTGTTTTTGTTTTTGTTTTTTCGAGACAGGGTTTCTCTGTGTAGCCTTGGCTGTCCTGGAACTCACTCTGTAGACCAGGCTGGCCTCGAACTCAGAAATCCGCCTGCCTCTGCCTCCCAAGTGCTGGGATTAAAGGCGTGCGCCACCAACGCCCGGCTCTTTTTTTTTTTTTTTTAAAAGATTTGTTTATTTATTTTATGTATGTGAGTACACTATTGCTCTCTTCAGACACACCAGGAGAGGGCATTGGATCCCATTACAGATGGTTGTGAGCCACCATGTGGTTGCTGGGAATTGAACTCAGGACCTCTGGAAGAGCAGCCAGTGATCTTAACCGTTGAGCCATCTCTCCAGCCCCATGTATACATTCTTTGAATGAATTTGCATGCTTCCTTATCTCAGGGACAGCATTGCTTCCCAGAGAACCTCAACATGATGTACCATGCTACAGACAATGAATCTTTCTCTACCCTCTTATTACTGATGATGTGTTTCAGCTTTGCACCCATCGAGACAAGACAATGGAAAGGGAACCACTGCCTTGATCACATGGTGTCGAAAAGTAGGGTAGTTAGCACAGTTTCAAGCCAAAGTCATAGACAGCCACAATGAGAAAAATACAAGGAAAAGCCATGACTGCTCCTGGTCATGGTGGAGGAGAAAGTTTATTGTAGATAAAAGGGAGAGCATAGCCAGAGGCAGGGCCCTCTGGGAGAGTCTAGAGTGGACGGGACCCTGAGTCATGGAGTCATGTGGGGAGTCGGGGGAGAGGAAAGGAAAGGGGAGAGAAGGGGACAAGATGCAGCCAAGAGGGCAAAGGTTAAAAGGGGCGGGGTTCAAGGGGGCGGGGTTCAAAGGGCAGGTAATCCAAATGGCTGTATTATATAGGCAGAGCCTCTGGGGAAAGGGCGGCCCAGCCCCTTGGCCGAGAGTTCAGGGTAGGGGACAGGGCGTGCCAGCCTGTAATGAGTAACGTGTAGGGACCATGCCGGGTGTGCTTTGATATGTTACCTAGGCACTTCGGCCACTTGCCCCAGGGTTTCAGACTTAATGCTGACAAGTATACTTTCCTGTGATCACAAACTATTTGTCATCTAACTGTCTAAGGAGGATAGAAAAGAGCAGAACAGCCAGGCATAGTGGTGTACTCCTATAATCCCAGCCCAAGAGACAGAGGCAGGCGGATCTCTGTGAGCTTGAGACCAGCCTAGTCTACAAAGTGAGTTCTGGGACAGCCAGGGCAGTTATGCAGAGAAAGCCTGTCAAACAACAACAAACAAAAATGGAAAGGAAAGGAAGAGAAGAGAACAGAAGATCAGGCTGGCGTTGCCGCTTCTCTCTTGTGGTAAGGACGCTGCACCTGTCCCGGGGGCCCGCTAGGACTTGGAGGTGATTGGCCCTGGTTCTCTGTGCTTTGCCAAACTTCCTTTCACTCTAGAAATCAGGCTGTTTCATTAACTGGATATATATGGAAATCACTGTCTCCATATGTCTTAGGCATTGGGAATATATTACTGTCTACCATTCTACCCAGGATTCAATACTCCTTTCAGTTATTGCTGTTTAGTTGTTTTTAGTGTCAAGTTTATGTTTGGAAATAACCAGAGATTTATAAGAAGTTATAAACTACCCTGTAAGCAGCCCTGTGGATCCAGAATCTATAGTCCTTCCGGTTTCCAATGCTGGAGCCAATTCACAATTCAAAGCAGTTTCTGTCAATCATCCCAGTGAACCACAGAGGGATTCGTTACTTGCCTTGTTGGTATGACAAATACCTGATAAAACACAGTTTAATGAGGGTTTATGTTGGCCTGCAGTTCCGGGGGGTACAGTCACCCATGCCTGGATAAGATAGCAGGAGGCAGCTGCTCATATTAAATCTGCCGCTGGGAAGCAGAGAGGCATGAATCTAGGTCTCAGTTCACTTTCTCCTCTGTGTTACAGCACAGGACCCCTGATTCATGGAACGGTGCTACTACCCACAGTTAAAGTGGGTCTTCTCAACCTCATACAATCTAGTCTAGATGGCCCCCCTCATAGATAAGCAGAGATAAGGCCTTGTCGCCTAGGTGATTATAGGTTGCCAGGCTTGGCAGTTTTAGCCAGCACTGATGAGTTGAGCTCAGCCACCGCGGATGACGGGGTTCTCATCGCCATCTAGTGGATGAGTGATGCAAGCACTTCATTTCCGTGGCCAGCCAAGTAAGTGGTCCCTGAGGGCAGAACCTAGGATGAGGGAGCTGAGGAGATGGCTCCGTAGACCAAACATTTCCCAGTGATCACCCGGAAACTCACAGCCCTCGGTAACTCAGGCTCCACGCGATGTTCACCCTTCTGGCTTCCACAGAACCAAACATGCATGTGGTGCCCAGATATACATGTATACATGCATGCAAAACACCCATACACATAGAATAAAATGATTTTTAAAACATAACAGAAGAACTTGGAGTAGGAATTTTTTCTTGTTTTGGGGTTGTTGTTGTTTTGGTTTTTTGGATTTGGTTTTTCAAGACAGGGTTTCTCTGTGTAGCCCTGGCTGTCCTGGAACTCACTCTGTAGACCAGGCTAGCCACGAACTCAGAAATCCGCCTGCCTCTGCCTCCCAGAGTGCTGGGATTACAGGCGTGTGCCACCCCGCCCGGCGGGGTAGGAATTTTTACTCCTGTGATTCCAAAGGAGAAACTTTTCACGGAGGAGAAAGGTGAAGAAATCCAGACCCCAGCTGAGCCCAAGGCCCTGAATATGAACCGCACTGCAGGTGTCCCGCCCAAGAGGCTACGGTCATCCTTCAGCTGCTAATCTCTGTCCTGGTCTCCTCTGGGAGTCAGGCAGAGCCTTTTAGACATTGTCTCCAGAAGCCCTTCCAGGGAGGAAGCCTCTGTCAAGCAAAGCTAACCCTTCTACAATGACAGAGGCCTGAGCCCTGGTGGTCAGTGTTGTGATCGTAAGAAGAGAAATAGATGTAAGAATATGTTCTAAGGGGTGTGTGGTGAGGTGTGGGGGAGGAGGTGCCCCAGCGGGGCTGTGCGGAGACATTCCTTCCCCCTGAGGGACCAGCCACACAGTGGTATAGCATAGACTAGAGTTTATTCAGGGCATGGGGAGGGGAGTTAAGGGGGTAGTAGAGGCAGAGAGAGGGAGAGAGAGGGAGAGAGTAGAGAATTAGAGGCCGGCCATGACCACGTGGAGAGAGGGGGGAAGGGAAGGGGGAAGGGAAGAGCCCAAGAGGACTAGAGAGGCAAGAGTAAGAGAGAAAGGGAATAAGAGAGCGAGGAGGGGGCACGCAGCCCCTGTCATGGTGGGCCAGGCCTACCTGGCTGCTGCCCGGTAACTGTGGGGTGGAACTTAGAATGCTGACGGCCAGCAGTTCCACAAGCCGAGCAGAATGGTGAAGGGGATATGGGCAGGGCAGCCTCCCGGAGAAGACAAAACTCAACATAAAAACCGAATGATAAGAAGGCAGCCATGTCAATGTCTCAGAGCCGTGCGGAGACGGGAACACGTTAGCATCCATGACGTCCGTCCGTCGAGAAGGACACCGCGGGCGTGGGCGAATGTGAAGGGGATGGAACCCGGCCAGGATGGCCTTGCGAATGTGACAGAGCATGAGGTAAGAGCAGCCGGCTTTCCCTCAGGACACACTGATAAAGTGATTTAGCTCCTGCATTAATGAATAATTTATACAGGGAACCACTTCTCTTTAATAATTGGAGAGACGGAGAGCCACGGTATTAATTTGATGGGCACTAAGACGCAGAGAAATTCGAGTTCCTGACCTGGTTGGATTTGTTGTTCTTTCATTAAAATTACTCATCCACACAGAGAGCTCGTAGCTCATTGTAAATGTATCAGATCTCAGCTATCCCGCTCTCATGAATTTTTATGAGATTACAAAGCCAGTCTGGCGCTGACCTTGAGCGCCTTATCTAGCCTCTCTTCATTAAGTCGGGCTCGAAAGGGCCGTTCCCTAAAGAGAGGACGTGTTAGTCACACTGCAATGCTCCAGCACAAAAGAGCTCCGGACTTGTCACTTCTGACACCGACATCGACCTTCCCCTCTGTGTCACCGGCTGCCTTTGTGGTCGGCGCGTTTGTATTCCCACTCGAAGGATACGCTGACTCTAAGAGCGCCTTCCTGACTTCATTTATGATGGTGACTCTCATGGGCAGTTCGGCAATTCTATCGAGGGTCTCGCCAGCCTCCGCGTGCTCAAGCCCCGCTCCCCACCCCCGCGGTGAGCCTCTTCCCAGTCACCAAACTCCTCCCCGCCCCTTCCCGGGCCCTCATCAGAGGCCCAACCTGGGTTTTTTTTTTGTTTGTTTGTTTGTTTGTTTGTTTGTTTTTGTTTTGTTTTCCAGGGAAGCACTTCCTCCACAGTTCATCCTTTGAACTACTTCTAGATTACTTTGTTTCAAACTGGGCACTAAACCGGGCGTTGGTGGCGCACGCCTGTAATCCCAGTACTCTGGGAGGCAGAGGCAGGCGGATTTCTGAGTTTGAGGCCAGCCTGGTCTACAGAGTGAGTTCCAGGACAGCCAGGGCTACACAGAGAAACCCTGTCTCGGAAAAACCAACCAACCAACCAAACAAACAAACAAAAAAAAATAATAAAACTGGGCTCTAGGCTTTAACCTTGTCATGTGATCCGCGGTAGCCAGTCACAACTGCTTGTCTGGGAAATTAAAGTTCTTCCGTAGAAGCCAGGTGGGATGGTGCACACCTGCAATCCTAGCTTTCAGAGGACGAGGCCAGAGGATCTTGAGTTCCCGGCTACAAGGGACACTTCGTCAAGACAAAACAAAACAAAACAACAACCAAAAAAAACAACAACAACAACATAAAATTTCTTCATGAGTAGATTTTTTTCCTAAGTAGCAATGGTGGTTTTTTTTATTATTATTAAATTTATCTTACTTGTTATGTGTGTGTGTGTGTGTGTGTGTGTGTGTGCCCACAGCATGCATGGAGAGGTCAGAGGGCACCTTCAGAGAGTTGATTCTCGCCTTCCACCTTTACATGGGTTCCCAGGATGGAGCTGGTACAGTGTACATCTCTACCTTCTGAGCCACCCGGCCACCCTGCCTGCTGCTGTAGTTTTGGCTCTTTGAGGCTGGGTCTTCTGTAGTCTAGCTGACTTCAAACTCCAAGGATCACCTTGGACTTCTGTCCTTCCTGCTTCAGAACACCCCCATTCTGGAGTTAGAGGTGTGCACTACCACACACAGCTTTCTCCGTTGTTTTTTTGTTTGTTTGTTTGTTTGTTTTTTAGCTTTTCGAGACAGGGTTTCCCTGTGTAGTCCTGGCTGCCCTGGAAATTCACTCTGTAGAGCAGGCTGGCCTCGAACTCAGAAATCCGCCTGCCTCTGCCTCCCAAGTGCTGGGATTACAGGCGTGCGCCACCGCCTGGCTTCTCTGTTGTTTTTGAGAGCAGTCTTCTATCTAGGCCACGAGCTCCTGCCTCAGTCTGCTGAGTGCTGATATTACAGACATGTACCACTAAGCTCCGAAAGCATCCTTCCTTCCTTCCTTCCTTCCTTCCTTCCTTCCTTCCTCTTTCTTTCTTCTCTCCTCTCCCTTTGGTTTTTCAAGACAGGGTTTCTCTATGTAGCTTTGGCTTCCCTGGAACTCCCTCACTCTGACCTCCACCTCACAGAGATCCACTTGCCTCGGGAGTGACCCCCGAGTGCTGGGATTAAAGGTATTCACTACCATCACTCAGCTTTTCTTTATCTGAAGGTTCAGGGAGGTCAGGGTTGAGACAGTGTCCCCACTTGTACTCTCCACATACTGAGGAAAATCTGAACTCCCAATCCTCCTGCCTCTATTTAGGGAATGCTGGGATTAGAGGGTGCAGGAGGAGCCCCTTTTTAGCATCTGCTTCTATTCTTCACGGAAAAACCAGCTCTGCTGGAATTCCACTCAGCTTCCCAGAACCTTCTTTCCCTCTTCCCCTTACCTCTTCTGCGCTTTATTCCAAATGTAAAAAGCCCGGCCCAGTTCTCAGCTCCTCAAAGCTTGCTTGTCAACTGCGTGGCTTGTCTGTTCTCTGGAAGGCTGCTGCAGGGCTGCTCCCCTGGCACGTGGGATAAAATGCAGGCTCTACGGCTGGAGGAAACCACCTTTGCTTTTTGTTTTCTGAGGGAATGACCATGAACCTTTCTGTACTTGCAAAGAGTTCTTTAAACTTCTACAAGTTTATTATGCTGACCAAGAAAGAACGTACTTGTCACAGTGGCCACTTTTAAAGCTATTACAATTAGCTCTCGCTCTCTCTCTCTCTCTCTCTCTCTCTCTCTGTGTGTGTGTGTGTGTGTGTGTGTGTGTGTGTGTGTTGATAGGGATCAATTCTAAAGTCTGGAGATGAGCGCTCTACTTCTGAGTCTCATCCTTAGTCCTGGGAGTGTCCGGTGTGACTCCGAGTGAGGACATTTAGAAGCTGTGCCTTCTGTCCCCTGACTTTATCCCATGCACTTTCCCTCGTGTCATCCATAGTCAAGAGTATGAGCAGATGCCGACATGTGTGGGTCTCTACCGTGAATTATAGAACATAAACGTAAATCCTTGGGACATTTGAACGTAAGACCAAATGTTCTTCATCCAGTGAATAGACAGAGTGTGGCATGACCATAAGGCAGATGACTGGTCAGTAATAAAGAGCAATGAGTTACTGATACAGGAAACAATTTAGAGAGCTCTCAGGAGCGTGAGAAAAGCCTATTTCTCAAGAGTTTGCTTAGCAAAGGATTGCATACCATGTGACCTATTTATTTGACTTTTGTGAAATGGCCAAGTTATATGAATAGAACACAGATCAGGAGTGGCCAGGGGGATCAAAGGGCAACCCAGGAGAGTTCAGTGTAACAGCAGATCCATAAGATCATTGTAGCCAAGCCGGGCGTGGTGGCGCATGCCTGTAATCCCAGCACTTGGGAGGCAGAGGCAGGCGGATTTCTGAGTTCGAGGCCAGCCTGGTCTACAGAGTGAGTTCCAGGACAGCCAGGACTACACAGAGAAACTCTGTCTCGAAAAACAAAAACAAACAAACAAACAAACAAACAAACAAAAAAGATCATTGTAGCCATGGTCACTTGTGCCTATCCTTGTGATAGAATTTGACGGATTGACCATACGTCTGTAATTCTTTTGTTTGTTTGTTTGTTTTTTGTTTTTCGAGACAGGGATTTTCTGTGTAGCCCTGGCTGTCCTGGAACTCACTCTGTAGAGCAGGCTGGCCTCGAACTCAGAAATCTGACTGCCTTTGCCTCCCAAGTGCTAGGATTATAGGTGTGTGCCACCACTGCCCGGCTATGTCTGTAATTCTAGTACTCATGAAGCTAAAGTTGGAGAATCTGAGTTCTAGGCTAGGCTAAGCTACAGAAGAAGACTCTCAAAAAACAATCCTCCCCCCCCCTTTTTTTTTTAAATAGAATTAGTCTTCAAAACACCAAATCACAATAAAAAGAATGAAAACTGCTGAAATCAGAATAAGAATTTTTGTTTTTTGAGACAGGGTTTCTCTGTGTAGCCCTGGCTGTCCTGGACCTTACTCTATAGACCAGGCTGGCCTTGAATTCACAGATCCGGCTACCTCTGCCTCTTGAGTGCTGGGATTAAAGGAGTGCGCCACGACAACAACATTCTGAGACGTAGTGTGAGAACCTTGAGAATGGTAAGTATAGAAAACGTTTAGACAAAGCAGGGCTTCCTGTCCCTGAGGAGCAGGGAGGCCTTAGGTCCTCCTGCTCTCTCCTGGGAGGCACACCCCCACCCAGGTGTGCCAAGCTTTTCTCTGGGCATGTTCCTTTTAAGCTTTCTACTTAAGCCTGTTTTAAAATCTCTCTAGCAAACTCCCAACTATGCTGGCTCCCAAAGTAAGCGGGCTAGTCCTGAAACTCTTTTAAACATCGATTTGAGTGGGGATCCCTAAGAGTCACTCAAGCTGTTATGGATGTCAGTGTGAGGGTCTGCTCTCTCACCATGGGCGAGTACAGGGATTGGGGCTGTGTGGAAAGCATTTCAAGGTGACATCCCTGGGGGGGGGGGTGCGTGAGCAACTCTGCGAACACCCTAGAACACAGATTTAGTCACAGCAGATCCGTATTTCAGCTTGGAAATAGTTTCACAAGGTTCTTATTGCTATGAAACAAGGAAAAATAAATCAAGGCACTTTGCAGCTAAGTTGTTGGAAACATCCAAGCGGTGGATTATAGCTAAGAGGGAAAACCTCTGCTGTAGCCTCGGATGCGATCTGATAATTGTCTGGGTTTGGGCTGCTGGAAGCCAGTACTGACTTAAAAGTCAGTACATTCCAAAGAGAGTCCAGCGCTCTGTACATTCTAAATGACTGCCACGCTGGTCAAAAAGCTGTTAGGCCAGGTATAGAAGAGGGCAGTAAATGGCTATTAAGATGGCTAAAGATGGAGCTTGGAGCCGGGCGTGGTGGCGCATGCCTTTAATCCCAGCCCTTGGGAGGCAGAGGCAGGCGGATTTCTGAGTTCGAAGCCAGCCTGGTCTACAGAGTGAGTTCCAGGACAGCCAGAGCTACAGAGAAACCCTGTCTCGAAAAACCAAAAAAAAAAAAAAAAAAAAAAAAAAAGATGGAGCTTGGAGAGATGGCTCAGTGGTTAAGAGCACTAGTTGCTTGCTCTTCCCGAGGGCCTCGGGTTTAATTCCCAGCATGCATAGCAGCTCATAATCATCTGTACCACCATTTCTAAGGGATCTGATCCTTGAGTTCCAGGCACACACATGGTGCATATATATACATGCAGACAAAACATGTATATAGATATAACAAAAGTAATAAATAGGAGGGAACGAGCAGGCTGAAGATGGACCAAGATCCTGAGGCTCTGGCCCTGCGAGTCCACCCTAGGACAATCATTGTCGCTCCTTTAAGCTAATCCTGATGCAGAAGCTCAGCTGAAGCTTCTTTCTGGAGACTTCCCATTTATAGTTCGCCTGGTGGCCGAGCACCACATTGTGTGTGTGTGTGTGTGTGTGTGTGTGTGTGTGTTTTAACATACTGTTAACTCAATGTGATCAGCGTTCCATGACACTCGGAAAGGCTTGCTGGGATCGTATGTAAATGAGGCTGAATCAGGAAAGCAGTCTCCAGGACAGAGGAATAGCTGCCAAAGCCATTAAGGAAGAAACTGGGTCACATTAAACTCTTTGAGACATTACGATCTGGCTCTGATTTTTTAAAATTATTTAATCTTCTGTATTTGACATGATGTGACGCATATTAGGAGTAATACACCTAAATTAGAATAATATCAAGAATACTGTCTGAACATATATAGCCGAGGACTGGCCTCAGTGAGAGAAGATGTACCTAACCATAGAGAGACTTGAGGCCCCTGGGAGTGGGGAGGCCTGGGGGGTGGGGAAGGGAACCTCCTCTTGGAGAGCGGGATGGGGGTGGGGTGGGAGGAGAGGAGGTATGGGATGGGGAGTGGTGGGAGGGGGGCAGACCTGGAAGGAGGGATGAAGTCTGAACTGTAAAAAAGGATTAAAGAGGGGGCTGGAGAGATGGCTCAGCGGTTAAGAGCACTGACTGTTCTTCCAGAGGTCCTGAGTTCAAATCCCAGCAACCACATGGTGGCTCACAACCATCTGTAATGGGATCTGATGCCCTCTTCTGGAATGTCTGAAGACAGCTACAGTATACTTACATATAATAATAAATAAATATTTTTTAAAAAGGATTAAAGAATAAAAATAAATAAATTAAAAAAGAATACACTGAACAGATGAAGAAAATACACATTTTAAACAACCAAAATTTCCATAATTTCAAAAACTAGATTGACCATTTTATTGGAATCTAAAACACAAAAAACATATTTAAGGTATGGTAAGTATCTAAAACTTATAAATACAGGTAAAACACATTAATAGTCTTGTGTTTTCTTAGCCAATTTAAATAAGTTCATTTGTTAAGGAATTAAGTTATTATAATAGCATCCTTGAAATTGCATTTTTTGTTGTTGTAGTTTTGTTTTTTTTTCAAGATAGGGTTTCTCTGTATAGCCTTGGCTGTCCTGGAACTCACTCTCTAGAATTCAGAGATTCACCTGCCTCTGCCTCCTGAGTGCTGGGATTAAAGGTGTGCGCCACCATGCCTGGAAATTGCTTTTATTTTTTAAAAAGGCATTTATTTCTCATTAAGTTTTATGAGGCATTGAAAGCCAAATAAGGTTGGGATATCTTAATTTTATTCCTTTTGAGCCATGTGTTAACCTTTGTGGTAAGAACAATAATCATTTAGCAAGTATTTTATCTAAGCTATTTTATCTTTATTTCACAGCAAAATCACAGAGATGAATAACTGTTCCATGTATATTATTATGATCATGTTTAGTAAGATTACCTGTAAACATTAAGATGTTTTTATAAGCTTTGACTGATGTCTTTAAAAATGACCATTTAAGAAAAAATATTTAGAGTTACATCTTACTAAAGGTTCAGTAAGATATTGAACACTGAAAATCTTGTTTCATTTTGTTTTAAAAAGCATAAAAATACCTTTAAATTCTTAAAATTCTTAAAATGCACACATGTGCATACACACACACATACACACATACACTATCTAAAAGCACTGAGATCAGTCATAATTTTGTTTTGTCTTGTTTTTTTGTTTGTTTTGTTTTTCGAGACAGGGTTTCTCTGTGTAGCCCTGACTGTCCTGGAACTCACTGTGTAGACCAGGCTGGCCTCGAACTCAGAAATCTGCCTGCCTTTGCCTCCTGAATACTGGGATTAAAGGCGTGTGTCACCACTGCTCAGCTTGTTTTTGTTTTTTGAGACGAGACTTCTCCGTGTAGCCCTGGCTGTCCTAGAACTTGCTCTGTAGACCAGGCTGGCCTCAAACTCACAGAGATCCACCTGCTGCTCTCCCCCCCATCCCCCACTGCTGGGATTAAAGGTGTGCACCACAACTGTCCTGCTGACCAGTCTTATTTTAAGTCATTGGGATAAAGAGTTTTGCACATTAAAGCAGTGAAAGTATCCCAAAAGAAAAAAAAATACACACAGAGCACAAGTATCCATCTCTTCCTCAAGCAATAGCAGGCATGTTGCAGAACCAGAATTAAGACAAGGATCCAGAAGATAGCATCTGAACCAGAACTGTGTGGTTTTATATGTATCTATTTTATCATCTTTTTAAAAAGAGAATTTTCATTTAAATTTAAAAGCATATGTTAGCCGGGTGGTGGTGGTGGTGGTGGCGGCACAAGCCTTTCGTCCCAGCACTTGGGAGGCAGAGGCAGGCGGATTTCTGAGTTCGAGGCCAGCCTGATCTACACAGTGAGTTCCAGGACAGCCAGGGCTACACAGAGAAACCCTATCTGGAAAAAACAAAACAAAAAACTTGTATTTACCATGCTTGCTTTTGTATCTAAAAGAAAGGGGAGAAGAAAAGAAACAAAAGAAGTGTAAATTCTTGGATCAGGAGTCATCTCCTGGCGCAGTGTCAGTCTGGAATATAGCTCCCTTCCTAGATCTGGGAATGTTGGTTGGTCTCTTATCTAGATTACACAACACAGGCCTGTCCCCCACACAGCCTTTCCTCAGCATCTGGTCCTGGCCAGTGTCCAGATAGCTCATTCTTCCCTCTAGGCATCCCTAGAACCAGGAGGCCCTTGAATCAGGAATGTTTCTGTCCAGATAAAGTTTAAAGACCAGAAACACACACACACACACACACACACACACACACACAGAGAGAGAGAGAGAGAGAGAGAGAGAGAGAGAGAGAGAGACTGGCTTTGTGAAACTTCTCATAAAATGAGAAAATAATGAAGTTTAAATTCACCTGCTTTGACCTGTAAAGTTACAGAAGTCAGCCTCTTCTTCAGCATGTCCTAGGCGAAGGAAGGCTGCAGGGTTCCCTGGCCTAAGCTATTATTAGCTTTAGAGGCAGCAGAGGATACAGCCAGGTGGGAGGTGGTGGGAGAGCACATTACAGACCTCCGATTGAGAGAAAGTTGAAGCATTCCTAACGTGCTGCTTTGGGGAGTTGCTCTCTCGGAGGCAAGAGAAGACCTAAGGCCCCCTAGGTGATTGGCTCTTAGGATACGCCCTGGAGAAGCTCTGGTACCAGACCCAGGAGCAGGGTGTGGATACGTTGAGGGGGGGGGGCTTTTGTTTTCGGTACCAGTGCCACCTAAGAAGTGCTTCCTGGGTCTCTGGCTAGAAAGACAGAAGCTAAGGAGCCCAAGGGAACATACAAGCCAGGCTTAGCAGGGTAGATCAGTCAAGCGACAGACAGAGGATTTCACTAACAACACTTGAAGATGATCTCACCACAAGCCCCCAAAAATGTAAGTAAGTGAGAGCGTGGAGAAGTAGCTTCTCTGGCCACCCCTAGGAGCCTGAGGAATTCCCTAAGCTCTAGAGATCTCTATGCAGGTCCTAGAGGGATTAGAGACTTCCAGAGGACAAGGGTGTGAAAGCAGTCACTATTATAGTAAATGAGTGTCATTGGTGGTAAAAGAAAAAGAGCTGCTCACGGAGGAATATTTATATAAGTGTGAGTACAGTTGCCCAAGTGAAACAGGATTTTTCTTCTTACTCTCTTTCTTGGATTTATTTATTTATTTATTTAGTGTGTGTGTGTGTGTGTGTGTGTGTGTGTGTGTGTGTCTTAGTCACAGTTCTATTACTGTGAAGATACACCACTACCAAGGCAACTCTTATGATAAAAAATTGGGGCCCTGCTTACAGCTTCAGAGGGTGCGTCCATGCTCATCATGGCCAGGAGCATGTGGTACATGCGGTACTGGAGCAATAGCTGAGATCAACATCCTGATCCTAAGGTCCAAAGAGAGGGAAAGGGGTGGGGAGGGGACTGGGCCTAGCAGTGCCACTCCCACTGACACACTTCCTCCAACAAGGCTCAAAGCCCACTCCATCTTCCTTGAACAAAGCCACGCCTCCTAATCCTTCTAATCCTTTCAAACAGGTGTACTCCCTGGTGACTAAGTGCCAAATTTATTTTATTTATTTTTTTTATGCATATGAGTACACTGTGGTTGTCTTCAGGTACGACAGAAGAGGGCATCAGATCCCATTACAGATGGTTGTGAGCCACCATGTGGTTGCTGGGATTTGAACTCAGGACCTTTGGAAGATTAGTTGATGTTCTTAACTACTGAGCCATCTCTCCATCCCTAAGTGCCAAATTTAAAAGGAGTATATATTCCTCCACTGACAGATAATGTCAATTTTTAATTAGTTAGAGTTTATCTTTTTTCTTTTCTTATACTTGCCAGTTGAATTTCCACACTAATTAAATGTAAAACCAGCTGGGGTGCCAAATACGTATAATTTTTCCAAACCCTTCTCACTTCCTTAGGTTAGATACAGAGGAGTGTTCTGGGGTAAGGGACCCGAGAGCCTAGCAAGCTTAAGAAACAAAGTGCCTCCTAAAAACAAGCAGAAAAGAAACCCAATGTCAGAAGTCAAAGTGCTCTCGACGCAAACGAACACGAAGACACCTTAAACCTGGCACACTGAAAACAAATCCAAACCAAAAAGGGATTTTTCAAGTAGGATCCTTAAACAACCAGCACAACTTAAACAAATGGCCCATCAACAAACCAAGGGAGGCCTGGAAGCACCAGAAAGAACCAAAAGTCACTAGAGGAGATAACGTCAGAAGTTGTTTTTTTGTTTGTTTGTTTTTGTTTGTTTTTTGTTTTTGTTTTTAATCTGTTAGTCACAGAATGTTTAGAATTGGCAGTGGGCAAGAAGTAGTTGTTTAGGGGGCTAAAGGCTGATGGTAGTCAGGGTCTGGACCAGCAAAATTCCAACTTTCACAGTCTTTGTAATTATGATCAGTCTTTCAGTCTTGTGCAAAATTCTGTTGAAGGTAAAACTTACTATTATTTTTTGGAAGCATCTAGTCACTTGGCAATGAGGAAGACCCAACACACACACACACACACACACACACACACACACAGACATACACACACACACAGGGGCACTATACACGTGTTTGCATACAGCTAACAGACTATAAATACACACCACTGTATAATCATTCTCGATAGTAAGTCCTTGGACACAAACTGGAAAGACACCACCATTATATGGAAGGAAGGGGTGGAGCCATTGAAGCAAGCTTCAGAGTCCTTGCCTGCTGCTGGCAATAGGAATCTAAGAAAAACTGGCTGAAAATTCATAAATTTGGTGGCAAATTTAATGAAGACAGCGGGGGAAATGTAATATTTATAAAACCCAGCTCAGTAAAATGTTACTCCAAATCATATAAAGACCCAGATCCAGGGCTTGGATTTGGTCCACCCTAAAATCTATATATCAGCTGTGCACAGTTGGGGCATGTGAAAGGGCCAGTCCTGCTGACCCAATGCTGCAGGATCTCCATGACACAGGGCAACATCAGGATAACTGGGGGAGTCTCAGTGAAGATCCAGTATTGATGCTGTCACAGAAGCCAGAGACCTCAAACCAGACCAATGAGTGAAGACGTGTGGGCAGAGGGACAGTGTAACACACTAAATTCAACGACGAAAGGCTTTCTATGCTTCGTTTTGTTTATTTTTGTGTGGGTTTTTTAAGGGGGAGGTTGTATGTGGAAGGCAGATATGAGGGGACAGGGATATGGGCGGGACTAGGGTGCATGATGGGAAACTCAAAAAGTCAATAAATAGTTCACACACACACACACACACACAAAGCCTCCAAAGCCTGTCAAATATCTTGTGAGCCATCCAAGGCAGTGGTGGTACAAAGTACCCCCAAGGATCCGTGGTGAGCTTCGGGCCTCCTTTCTATCCATCTTCTGCTTTGGCCCTTCAGCGAACATTCTCTTCAGGACTGTTCCCTGCAAAGCACTGTGGTGAAGGCAAGGGGAAATACCAAGAGGATTAGGGGATAGCTTCAGTCAGGAAGACACACCCAGAAGAATACTGATATAAAACATGATTGAACCCAAAGCCCAGAGGCAGGAGTGTCTCCTCTACAAAGGGAAGGCTTGGAGCACAGATGACAGCTGAACCAGGCTCTGAGTGACTGGCAGACCAGCATGTAGGGCTGTGGCCATGCAGGAAAAGGCACAAGCTGTGCCCAGGAACCTGCAGGGACGTAGTTGCAGAAGAAAGGGGTGTGAATGCTCCCATAGTGGGGAGGGGAGGGGGTGTGAGCAGGAGGTGCTATGGGACAGTCAGGTGTTCACAGGTCCCTTCATGGCCAGGATGCCAGAAGCGTTGTGAACGGAGGTTGATTGTGACAACATGCTGATTGGTGGCTATTCTAGAACACTATGCCGTAGCAAAACACCGATACCACAAACTTCCCCGATGAAACATTTCTATACATTCAATGGCATCAGGCACAGCCGTGGCCTCCCACAGGACTGAACCACCACCCCCGGCTTCGACTCCACCTCCACTCTCACCATCCTTCCACTTCAACCTTCCTAGAGCACTTTTAATCGGGATGATAAAGATCTAGCCTGAGCGGGCACTCACTTTCCTTCCCCTTTGACTTTGGAGACACAGTCTGAGGGAGACCAGGAGACCTCAGACTATGTAGCTAAGGATCACCGTGAACTACTAATCCTCCTGCCTCCACTTATCCGATCACAGGAGTGCATTACCTCACCAAGCTTTAACTGGAGACTTCAGCCACCGCGTTGTAGCAGCTGATGAAGAATTTGGTAGAGCTGTCCCAGTTTACCCCTGGGATAGAGGAGTAAAATGCAGGGAACACAGTAGGAGCTTTATACTTGGTGCAAAAGAGAAAAGATCTGTGGGAACAATCAAGAATGCCGAGCAAATGGTGGTGAGTCACAGATTCTCTTAAGGTAAAGAACTTGATCTACGTTTAAACTCCAGTAACCTAACAGGCCTGGGCTCAGCAAGTCCCCACCCCACCTCCTCCAACAAAACCTGAGCCTCTGCCACCCATCCTCCAACAAAACCCGAGCCTCGGCCAATTTCTAGGCTAATCCCAACAAGCTACATCTGCCACCCCAACAAGCTACATCTGCGGGCTAATTTCTCCCAACAAATCCAACGTTTCCAGGTTAACTCCCAACCAGACTGCCCCCCAACCCCCCACCCCGCAGGACATCCACCAAGGCAGGGGGAAGCAGAAGTGACATTTTGGGTTGACTCCCAGCACCAGCCAATTACACTAAAGGCCACGGTATGATTACTTCTATAGGCACCACAGTGGGTGTAGTTTTTAATCCTAGCTGGGAGGCAGAGGCACATGATCTCTAAATTCAAGGCCAGCTTGTTGTACAGCGTGAGTTCCAGGACAGACAGGGCTACAAAGGAACCCTGTCTTGAAAAACAAAAATAACAAAAAAGTGCCTATTAAGAATACAAACAAGCCGGGCGTGGTGGCCCATGCCTGTAATCCCAGCACTTGGGAGGCAGAGGCAGGCGGATTACTGAGTTTGAGGCCAGCCTGGTCTACAGAGTGAGTTCCAGGACAGCCAGGGCTACATAGAGAAACCCTGTCTCAAAAAAACCAAAAAAAAAAAAAAAAAAAAAAACAAAACAAAACAAAAAACAAACAAACAAACAAAAAAAGAACACAAACAAACAAAAAAAGAACACAAACAGCACTCCTGGTCACCTACAGGGTCGCGGAGGAGTGGCTTTGGTGGCTTTGGAGAGGTAAGTGTGGGAGACAGGGGTTTAAAGTGATTTGTGAGACCCAGAGAACTGAAATAAAAAAGAATGCCTTGAACTGATGTCACCAACCAATACCAAACCTGCAGGGAAACGCACAATAGGCCGAGTGTTGGCACTTGGGAAGCAGCCGGGTGGTGGCGGTGCACGCCTGTAATCCCAGCACTCTGGGAGGCAGAGGCAGGCAGATTTCTGAGTTCAAGGCCAGCCTGGTCTACAGAGTGAGTTCCAGGACAGCCAGGGCTATATACAGAGAAACCCTGTCTCAAAAAAACCAAATCAAAAAAAAAAAAAAAAAAAAAAAAAAAAAAAAGGAAGCAAAGACAGATGAATCTCTAAGTTTAAGATCAGCCTGGTTTATAGAGTGAGTTCTACACTTGCATTGTCAAACACCTAAAGTATATACATACATACATACATACATACATACATATGTGTATGTATGTATATATACACACATTGAGACTTGAAAATCTTGAATTTTATCTCTAATGTCTATAAAACTATAATGTCTCTAAAGAAAACCTTTTGATATAAATGTAAAAGCCAGGTCCTATCACTAGTAAGAGCACTGACTGCTCTTCCAGAGGTCCTGAGCTGAATTCCCAGCAACCGCAGGGTGGCTCACAACCATCCGGAAATGAGATCTGACGCCCTCTTCTGGTGTGTCTAAAGACAACTACAGTATACTCATACATTTTATATATATTTGTGTTTTTTTTCGAGGCAGGGTTTCTCTGTATAGCCCTGGTTGTCCTGGAACTCACTCTGTAGACCAGGCCAGCCTCGAACTCAGAAATCCGCCTGCCTCTGCCTCCCAAGTGCTGGGATTACAGGCGTGCGCCACCACCACCCGGCTACATTAAATAAATATTAACAATAAATAAATAAATAAATATTTAAGACATAAATAATATGGAGGCCTGCTGGTAAGAAGGGGTTTAGAGGGGGGAGGGGGATAATAAAAGTAATGGCGGCGTTAGGATTAAAACAAATTATGGACATGTGTAAAATTGTCAAAGTACAATTTTCTCAAAAGGCAAAAACATTTGTATGTGGGACTGTCCACTGGGACGAGGACCACCCCACTGGCTTCCTCCCCAAAGGAAAATGACTCTCCCCCCCTCAGCTGTCATCAACTGACACTGCTTCTCAGTAGGGACAGGACACAGGGAACCCTTCCTATGCAAACCTCGGCCTTCCTTTTTCCTTCTCTTTTCTTCTTCAGTCCTTTTTTTGAAACTAGATTCTTCTCTCATACAGTAAACACATCCCAGCTACAGATCCCTCCCTACACTCCTCCCGACTGTCCCCACCTCCCCAATCACCCAGATCCACCCCTGTTTCCTCTTTGGAAATCGATTGCATCTTAGGTGATACAACAGCGCCCCCTTTTGGTCCAGCCAAGGAACTACGAGTGCAAAACTGTCAGGAAGGAAAATTGAGCGTCTCGGGCGGGCGAAACAGGGTCCCAGAGGAGCTGGTGCTTTGCAGCTGTGGCGGCAGGACAGAGGGATGAGCGCCTTCACCTGAGGAAGAGCTGCTGATGAGCGCCTTCACCTGAAGAAGAGCTGCTGTTGATAAAATACATGTTTGTACTTCCCTGTACTCCCAGCACGTCTGAGTTCAAGGCTAGCCTGGGCTACAGAGTGAGACCCTCCCATCTCAAAAGACTAAAATCATCATCACCATCACATCCAGGAGTACTAACATTGGGACCATTTTGGTGTTCTGGCTCCCAGCATTGTTTATATTGTTGTTGTTGTTGTTGTTGTTGTTTCTCTTACACACACACACACACACACACACACACACACAAAACCCACAGGTAACTGACCTTGCCTCTCAGTGTTCTGGCACATACATGTACCATATTCCTTTCAGAACACACAGATCCACTCTTGCCAGAGCCCAGAGGGTGGAGAGAAGTGCACATAAACAGAGCCCAGACGATGGAGCAATTTTAATTCTGGGCACTGCCCGCCTTTTCTGCACCTCCTCTTCCTTCCCCCAACCCTCCCGCCATGGACTGTGCCTGCATAACTGGTCCTCAAGGTTCCTCAGACAGAAACTAGTTAGTGCTGGTTAAGTACACTCACCAGTCATCTCAGTACAGGAGAGCTATTCCCACGGGGCAGTTTGAACCTTGGAAGCCCCTAGGACTGCACAGTCACTGGGCAGGACCCACCCAGGCTAAGGTTCACAGTGTATTGGGCTCTATTGGGAGGGAACTCTGTCACTTCAAACTAATCCGTAATGGAGGAGGGAAGCCCTGAGAGGAGTTGTGGTAGTTTGAATGTGTTTGGCCCATGGGAAATGGCTCTATTAGGAGGTGTGGCCTCACTGGAGGAGGTGTGGCCTTGTTAGAGGAGGTGTATCCCTGTGGAGGCGGAGCTTTGAGGTCTCATATACCTGCTTAAGTTTGGCATATGTATGTGAGACAGTCCCCTTCTGCTGCCTGCTAACCAAGATGTAGAAGTCTTGGCTCCTCCAGCACCACGCCTGCCTGCATGCCGCCATGCTCCCTGCCATGATGATCATGGACTGAACCTCTGAAACTGTCAGCCGGCCCCAGTTAAATGTTTTCCTTTGTAAGAGTTGCCCCGGTCATGGTGTCTCGTCACAGCAGTGGACACCCAAACTAAGACAGGAGTTGAGCATGAAGTTAGGCAAGGGGCGGTCTGAAAGAGAACACCCACAGGACAGGAATTTGGTAGTCACAGAAATGGAAGGAAAATCGAGTGTGGTGGGGAGTTAATTACTTTTGTACAATTACTACTAACATACTTGAGAGAACAATTTAATGGACGGAGGTTGGTTTTGGCTCAGGGTTTCAGAGAGTCTGGCCCATATCTGTCACCCATGCACATGGGCAGAGCATCATGGTAGCAAGACGTGTGGACGAGGCAGAGACAGGAGGAGGATTGGGGTCAAAACAAAACTTTGAAAGAACGGCAACCTCTGGGGTTTCCCACAATGAGAATTTATAAAACAACACCCTTACAAGCCACATTGGTTTCATCAGCTGTAGCTTGTCAAAAACTCCCAGCTTCTCTTGATAGTAGTGTTGGCGAAAGCAGGTTCTTTTATTCCACTTTTTAAAAATTAAATTATTTATCTATTCACTCTATAACCCAATATCAGTCCTTCCTCTCCCCATTCGCTGGGAATTGCTGGGAATTGAACTCAGGACCTCCGGAAGAGCGGTTAAGTGCGCTTAACCACGGAGCCATCTCTCCAGCCCCAGCTGAGAACATTTATAAAGAAAAGTTTGAACCAAATGTAGTAAAGCAACCTTTTAATCCCAGCACTCAAGAGGCAGAGGCAGGCAGATCTTTGTGAGTTCGAGGCCAGGCTGGTCAAAGAGTGAGACTGAGTCTCAGACAAAGAAAAACAAAAGCTTGGGTCGGGGGCATAGCTCAGTGGTCAAGAGCTAGCTAGCCCAGTGGTCAAGAGCTAGCCTAGAGGTCCAGAGCTAGCCCAGCCTGGGTGAAACTCTGGGTTTGACCTCTAGCACTGAGGAAGGAGGAGAAAAAGCTCTTTTATGTAGCTCATAATTTGATTGCTGAATGTGAGAAAGGATAGACCTGCTGGTTCAGCTCCTGGTAAGTGGACTCATACTCCGGACATAGCCAGGATGGAGATCCCATCCTAAGACAGGCCTACCACCTGGGAGGCCTTGCAGTAGATCCTTGATAGTGAAAGCAACAACATTACAGGAAACTAGGATGACTCAGGAGTTCTTACCGTCATAATAACTAAATCAGGCATCACCCCCCCCCAAGTGCTGCCTTAATCTCTTCTGAGGGTACTACCAGCTACCCAAGGGCCCTATTATGCTTTACCACGTAACACTCACACTGTGGGAGATCAAACTTCCACACAGACACAAGAGCCCTTGTGGGGATGAGGGGACCCACATCACAGTGGATTGGTGCCACCAGCCTGAGCAATGTGTCCAGAGGTTTCTGCCTGTGGCCATTGCTCTTTTCAACTCAAGATTTTTCTTCTATCGAGTCCTAGGGATCTATGAAGATCTCAACTCAGATTAGATCCCAGACTTAAGGTATCCTTTCAGAGAGGTCTTGGGCTGTAAGATGTCCTATGGAATTCCTCGTTTCTGTAAAATTGTCGGGGCTTCAGTTATCCCCGAGATTTTTAAACTCAAGTGGCATAAAGACTACCTCTGAAGTTGACCCAAAGACCTTGCTTTCCCCATTTTCAGCTGAATTTGCTTTTGTGGTCCAGTGGCCATGAAAATACTGGATTGGTTCTCAGCGGGGGCAGGAAAGCTTGCTCTTGAGAACTGGGTTAATTGGTTCAGATCTATTTTAGAGGCAAGGTAGTATTACGCAACTATAAGTGAAAATCTACTTCTCCTAACCACGTTTTACACACTCGGGGCTACTAACCTCTCATTTCTTAGCCATGTAATTTATATAAATGTAGAGACTATCAGGAGAGGTAGAAAATGAGCCCTCTGTGGGTAACTCTGGCTGTTAAGTTTTGGGTTGATTATGGCACAGAATGACAGTACCACCAGTGTGATATTACATAGAAATGTCCGTGTTTTCCCACAACAAGAATTTATAAAACAACACCCTTACAAGCCACATTGGTTTCATCAGCTGTAGCTTGTCAAAAACTCCCAGCTTCCCTTGATAGCAGTGTTGGCGAATGCAGGTTCTTTTATTCCACTTTTTAAAAATTAAATTATTTATCTATTCACTCTATAACCCAATATCAGTCCTTCCTCTCCTCCCAGTACCCTCTCCTCATGCAAGTCCTCTCCCCATTCGCCTAAGAAGAGGAAGCCCCTCTCTGGGTGTCAACCCCCCAGCCCCCTCCCCATAGCACCATAGCAAGCTCTTTTATTCCAGTCTTTTTTTTTTTTTTTTTTTTTTGGTTTTTCAAGACAGGGTTTCTCTGTGTAGTCCTGGCTGTCCTGGAACTCACTTTGTAGACCAGGTTTTATTCCAGTCTTAACAGCTAGGGTTAACTCCAGGTCACACAGTAGAAATCACACAAGTTTCTCTTTGTTTATCTCTGCCACCCAACACCCTGTGTGTGTGTGTGTGTGTGTGTGTGTGTGTGTGTGTATACATTTTTGTGCGCATGTGCACTATGGAATGACCACAAAGAGTTTAGCCCATCTATCCCTTAATGCACACACTAGGTGTTATATGATGTCCCATGATGCACACACTAGGTGTTATATGACAGGTCACGGCCATCACATTGCTAGATGTTCCCCTCTTCGTGGAGTACAGATGAGTGTGTCGTACACTTTCCTCAGTCTGGTGTGCTTGGTGAGCACCCAGGCCTGCTTTTCCTATTATTTAAACACATCCATGCACTCATATGGTTCCAATTAACTTTCTGGGAGAGGTTCTTCTCTATAAGTTATTCATCCACCTGTGCCTTGTGGGAGGTGCCAGGCAGATGGAGTTGTTTACGTTCCCACCAAGGAATTCAGTCCTCCTTTCCTTAGCACTCAAAATAGTCACCTGTAGAGTCACCCAGGGCAGGGGACAGCCTAAGAAGTCAGTGTCACCGAGCAGGTGCAATCCGATCTCAGCAGTTATGTAAATTAAATTCCACAGCTTTTCTCTCTCGTGCACTTTTCTTATATTTTATTTATTCTTAGAGAATGAACACAGTAGGTTTTTACCATATTCATCCTGCACTGTGCCCCTCATCTCCTCCTGGGAGCCTCTCTCCTCCTTGTCCTTTTATCTTTTATAACTTACTGAGTGCAGTTAATGTTTCCCAGGTCTGCATAGTGTGAGCCCTATCTAGTGGAGCATGGGAGACCCACCAGGGCCGATTCCTGAAGAAAAGGATCCACCGCCCCACCCCCCAGCAGTTATCGACTGCCAATAGCCCCTCTGCTAGAGATGAGGCCTTGTGAGCCCCTCCTCCATCCATGTTGGCCCCATCTTGCTCTGGTCTTGTGCATGCAACTGTAGCAGCTCTGAGTTCCTGAGGTGACCAGCCATGTCATCATGTCATATCCACAGCAGCCTTCCCCAACTTCTGGCTTTTACAAGCTTTTTCCCTCTTTTCTGTGGGATGTTCTCTCTCTCTCTCTCTCTCTCTCTCTCTCTCTCTCTCTCTCTCTCTCTCTCTGTGTGTGTGTGTGTGTGTGTGATTTTAAATGTACTTGGGTTAAGAATTCCACAGTGACTTATTCTCTGCAGTTCGACCAGTTATGTGTCTCCATATTAACCACCATCTGCTGCAAAAAGATGCTTCTCTGATGAGGGACAAGAGCTGCAGCAGTCTGAGTATAAAAAGTATTTAGGGCTGGAGAGATGGCTCAGCGGTTAAGAGCACTGACTGTTCTTCCCAAGGTCCTGAGTTCAAATCCCAGCAACCCCATGGTGGCTCACAACCATCCATAATGAGATCCAATGCCCTCTTCTGGAGTGTCTGAAGACAACATAATAAATAAATAAATAAATCTTTAGAAAAAATAAGAATTTAGAAGTCAGACTGATACCATGCCCATTTAGCAAAACAATAGTAGAACATTTCTCCCCAGTATCTATGGCGGCCTCCTTGGCCGTGAGTTCCTAGTCAGGTCTACAGTGTCATCCATGAGCTGTCTCCTGTGGACTGGTCCTTAAATTTAACCAGAAAGCAGTTCACCGTCCCCATAACGTCCATGCCACTATTGCACCAATGGGGAGAGAGTGGCAAGCTGGGAAACGCTGTGGTAGCTTGTGGGCTTACATCTGGGTGAGACTGGCTTTTCTCCCCCGCAGCCTTCAGAACACCTCCTAGTACTACGAAGGTAGTCAGCAGAGAGGAAGGCTCCCAGTCAGGTCCAGTTTGATTTTTCCATGTCTTGTTGCTCAAGTATCTGGTGTTTTCAGCATTATGGTCTTATTATTGAGATCTGGTTACAACCAAGAGCAAAAGCAAGAGCAATGTCTTGTTTGGGGTGGGGTCTCTAGGTTACTCCTGACCAACAACTTGAAGGGAGGGACCCTGGCCCTGAGAGATTTGTTTGGCAACCTGTCTTTTGAGAGGGGACATTATCCCCCATGTAAACTAACTCAATTCAAACTCTTTTTGTTTAATTTTTAAAATATTTATTTAAAATGTAGGAGTGTCTGTCTGTATGTATACCTAAGTGCCGGAAGAGGGCAGCAAATCCCTTTTATACATTGTTGTGAGTCACCATGTGGTTGCTGGGATTTGAACTCAGGACCCCTGGAAGAGCAGCCAGTGTTCTTAACTGCTGAGCCACCTCACCACCCCCTTGCTTAATAGTTTTTTTTAAAAGCTTATAATGTGGCCGGGCAGTGGTGGTGCACGCCTGTAATCCCAGCACTTGGGAGGCAGAGGCAGGCGGATTTCTGAGTTCGAAGCCAGCCCGGTCTACAGAGTGAGTTCTAGGACAGCCAGGGTTATATAGAGAAACCCTGTCTCGGAAACAAAACAAAACAAAACAAAAAACAAAAACAAAAAATAAAATAAAATAAATAAAGCTTATAACGTAGGTTTCCATATGGCTTTCTCTAGCACCCTTCTTCAGTGTTAGTTATCCCTCTGTCATCTTTCCTCTGCCCTCTCCTCTCCTCTCCTCTCCCTCCCTAACTTAACCCTCCCTTTCCATGATTTTCCCATACCCCTTCCTATGCCACCTGTATTCTCCAATCCTTTCTCCCTTAAGATCCTCTTTCTCTCTCTCCTCTCTCTCTCCTCTCTCTCCTCTCTCTCTCTCTCTCTCTCTCTCTCTCTCTCTCTCTCTCTCTCTCCCCGAACATGCACAATTTAAGACTAATAAATATATGGCTCAGCAGTTAAAAGCACTAACTGCTCTTCCAGAGGTCCTGAGTTCAATTCTCAGCAACCACACGGTGGCTCACAACTATTTGTTATGAGATTGAATGCCCACTTCTGGTGTGTGTGTGTGAAGACAGCGACAGTGTACCCATATACATTTAAAAAAGAATCATAAACATAAATCTTCAAAAGCATAAAGTTATATGGTGCTCATGAACTCACAAGAGCTGCGTGTGTGGGTCTGCACTAGACTGAGTCAGTGAACATTCAGTCACAAATAGGGGAGGAACTCAGGGGCCCAGCCCCAGCCCAGGAGCTTTATTGCAGATGAATGCAATAAATCGTTGTCTTCAGTAGCCTGGTGGAGCCTCTAGGAAGCTACTTAAGCTTCCGTGGCTAGGCTACACACCTATGCCCAAGAGAGCATCCGCAGCGAAACCCAATGAGTCACAAAGCAAAACCAAAACTCAAGCAAGAAGTCCTGCAAGTGGAATGGGACTTGGCAAGAGGGAAGGAGAGAAGGTTGGTGTGGTGGGGAGAGGCCAGAGGGACTGGAGGGATGAGGGTACCAGAATGTTTCTACCACATGTGTGGAACCATCAGAGAAGCTTTCTGCCATCTTGGTGTCCGTGGAGGTCTGCTGGGAACAGACATCTAGAAAGCAAGTATGTCTGGAAGACATGTGCAGGTCCCTCATCACTGACACGGAGATCTGCTCTTCAAGAGAGGCTGCTCTTCACAGCTCTCCTTAACATCGAAGGGATTTGTGGCTGAGATGAAAATGAATGAATGATACATAGGTGAGAGATGTGCTTATGTTGGTAAAGCAAAGGACAACACAGTGTCTCCTGGTAACAAACCAAACATCAGAATAATGTGGGGAAAGGCAGCTCAGGCCCACGGAAGCGCCAGTGAGTGACCAAAAGCTCTTCTAAGGCTCAGAAGATGTCGGAACCAGAACCTGCTCTTTACGCCATCCAGCTTCTTATGACAGAAGCTTCCCTCTAGACAGGCTCAGTCCAGGGTACAGGGCTTCCCTTCCCGAGCCCCAGTCAAACAGCTACCCGCTGAGGTACAGCTGGGCCCCACCCTGAGGTACTCCATACTATGGAAAATTGTGGGTTTTCCCTTTGTACTTTGCTCTAGGAGACTCCACTTTACAAGCATGTTGGAGGAAGGAGGCGGGATGGCTGTGCATTTGAGTGGATGTGTAAAAACCACCTATCGTTTGGGGCCATCCATTCGGCACAGACTGGTCAGGGGAGGTAGAAAGACTCTACCCTATGCATTTATCATGGTGAACTGACTGAAACTGCAAGCACACAGGAATATACTAAAATCATCGCAGGGAAGCCAGGCTCACGGACTTAGCAAACACTAGACCGAGGAAAGGATGAAATTTCTCCGCATAGACCCCATAAAGAGATGGATGCCCCGCCCTGAGATGGCAACAGCCCTCCCCCACACCTGTCACTTGTTAGATAGCTAGACAGCTTGGCAGGCCTGGAGGCCACTGAAGACAGGCCCTCTCTTATAATCCTCTTTAGAGCTTACCTTCTGTATCTCTAATTCTCTGTGTCTGTCTGTCTGTCTCTGTCTCTGTCTCTGTCTCTGTCTCTGTCTCTGTCTCTGTCTCTCTCTCTCTCTCTCTCTCTCTCTGTGTGTGTGTGTGTGTGTGTGTGTGTGTGTGTGTGTGTGTGGTGTATAAGCCAAGAACCCCTCCCTTACCTGGGCTTCAGCTAGTCTCGTTCCCTGCTACTGACGCTGTCTACTTAACGGCCATCTCCAGTCTGCCCACGTGTCTGCCCCACCCATCGTCTTCCCCTTCCGCCTCAGCCCCGTAGCTCTGCCCTCAGGCCCGGCGCCAGCTGCTGCCCCTTGAGCCTCTTTCCTGCGTTGGGCTCGCCTTTCTTGCCTTCTCAATACGGACAGTATTTACCGCTGAGACCGTTTGCTTTGGCTCTTTATATGGCACATGATGCAGGAGCTGAGGGTTAGTATTAGTAATTAAGACTGGAATCCAAGTGTTTGCCTCAGCCAGGTTGCCAAGGAGACGCAGGAACGTGTGCCGAACTGTTGCCATTGAAACCTCTATACCTTGTGAATTTACTGTTTTTCAATAAATTCTGGCACTGTAGAAAGACGTGGGAGTGTTCACTGGTGTTTCTGACAGTGCGCTGATGACTTACTTTCCACGAGAAGAAGGATATCCACCCCCGAACCTGTTTCTCAGCTTCAGACAAGAGGTAGAAGCTCCTTCTTGTGCTTAATTCCAACTGGTGGGATGGAAGACATCTCTTGTACAGAGTCCCAGAGAGAACTAGGGCCTCCCTCTTCCTTCTTAAAACCCAAAGGTTCGCCGGGCAGTGGTGGCGCACGCCTGTAATCCCAGCACTTGGGAGGCAGAGGCAGGTGGATTTCTGAGTTCGAGGCCAGCCTGGTCTACAGAGTGAGTTCCAGGACAGCCAGAGCTACACAGAGAAACCCTGTCTTGAAAAAAACCAAAAAAAAAAAAAAAAAAAAAAAAAAAAAAAAAAAAAAAACCAAAGGTTCCATGCTGGCCAACCGAGAAGGCCGGCAGCTTCCCCCACCCTCACCGTCCTGCTCAGTGCTCTGCATTATAGAGCAGACAGGCAGTGAGGTGGAAAGGAAGTGGGGACCAACCACCCTTCAGAAGGAGCTCTATTGGGAGGAAGAGCTTTGTGACCCTGAGGGCACCGATTGGGCCTTGGGGTAGGAGAGCATTAAAACGGAGACAGGTTAAAGCAGAAGATAGTCACCATGGACAACACCATGAAAAAAGAGGGGGAGAACGTAGGGAGACACACACCTGTAGACACAGAGACAAGACAGACAGACAGACAGAGTACCTTTAGAAACACCCCTGAACAGTATTGATGAGATGGTAATTTAGTCAGGGTTCTCTAGAGTCACCGAATTTATGGATAGTCTCTATATCGTAAGGGAATTTGTTATGATGACTTACAGTCTGCAGTCCGACTCCCCAACAATGGTGAGCTGTGAAAGGGAAGTCCAAGGATCTAGCAGTTGCTGAGTCCCACGAGGCTAGTAGATTCCAACAGATGTGCTGGTAAGTAAACACAAGCAGGCGAAAAAGAGTGAATCTTCCTTCTTCCAAGGTCCTTGTGCAGGTCTCCGGCAGAATATGTGGCCCAGATTAAAGGTGCATACCACCACACCTAGATCTGGGACTTGTTTTATCCCAGGCTGATCTTGAACTCAGAGATCTCCTTGCCTCAGTCTCCTGGGATTCATAGCCACTCTGCCTCAAGGTCTCCATACCAAGATCCAGGTGGGAAACTTGTGTCTGCCGGCCTCAAGATCTGATCACGGGTGAGCCTTCCAATTCTGGATTGTAGTTCATTCCAGATATAGTCAGGTTGACAACCAGCAACAGCCACTACAGATGGTTAGCAGGTAAATGTGCTTGTTTAGGGTCTTCAAGTCTGACCACCTGCATTTGATCTCCAGGATCCAGATGGTCGAAGAACAGATTCTTGTGAGTCTGACCTTGACACACATGCTCAGAAGTAAACATTTCAATGTCTTTAAAAAGAAATCCACCCAATAAAGGGGATTTTCCGACTTCTCCAAATTTTCAAGATGTGATGAGAAGTTCCACACCAAGTAAACGGAGATCCAAATGGCCAGGTCCAAACGGAGATCCAGATAGGACCGTGAATTTATCTATCGTGCAGTTACGAGAGGGAGACCCCAGGCTTGCTTTCTGCCTCTCTGTGTGTGTACCTTCTCTCACAGCAGGGGCCTGAGGGCTCTCAGGCCTGTAGGCAGACCTCTGGGAGAGAGGCAGCTGAAAGTTGTGTGATCTAACACTCAAAGCCTACTGAGAATCTTTAGATAACAGATCTTCTTCCTTCCCCTCCCCAATACCTAAAATTTTGCTGTGCCTCTCCAGCCATCTGTCAAAGAGCTATGTCCCTGCAGTGCAGCGGTGGAAGGAGGGGGAGGGAAGGGGATGGGGATGGGGGGAAGGGGGAGGCAAATCCAGCCCAACCTCGTTCCTCTCTGCCCAGCACAGAGAGAACTTTAAGTTACAGCTTTATCGGTACTTCCCTGATTCCAGGCACAAGGCCTGGGCCAAGCTAAACCACTTGTAGCAGAACTTGCAACTATTCTCTAAAGCCTCTTTCTTGGGTTGTTTCTGAAGGGATTTTGAAGGTTTCCCTTGCTATATGTACACTCTCTCTCCTAATGCAGCTCCTTGTAGATTTTGAAGGGAATCTCTCTCTCTCTCTCTCTCTCTCTCTCTCTCTCTCTCTCTCTCTCTCTCTCTCTCTCTCTCCTTCTCTTGCCTTCTCTCTCCTTCCTCTCCTCCTTCCCCCCTCCAAGGTCTCATCATGCTGTCTTTGGTATGATGCTGTAGCTCTCCTAATTGTTCTCTCATTGATAAGGCTGATCATGTCCCCAAAGCCCCAGGACCACAATGCTCTCTTTACTAATAAAGCTCGTTCTGGCTGGACAGTGGTGGACAGCGGTGGCACACGCAGGTTCCAGAACTCAGGGGACAGAGGCAGGCAGATCTGAGTTCTAGACCAGCCTCTTCTACAAAACAAGTTCTTGGACAGTCAGAGATGTTGCACAGAGAAACCTTGTCTCAAGCAACAAGAATAATAACATAATTTTTAGCTAGGTGTAGTGGTGCACGCCTTTAAGCCCAGCACTTTGGAGGCAGAGGCAGGCAGATCTCTGAATGTGAGACCAGACTAGTCTACACAGAGTTCCAGGACAATCAGGCTACATGGCAAGACCCTTTTTCATAGAAGAAAGAAAGAAACAAACAACAATACAAGCTCATTCGGAAGGGTAATTTTATGTCAACTTCTTTTCAGAAGCTGCCTCCCCCCCCCCAACCCCATTCCCTATATAGTAAGATGCTTTCAAAAAGGAGAGGAAAAGTCTGGCAAACACCTTTAGTTTAGTTCCAGCATTCACGAGGCAAAGGCAGACAGATTTCTTAAGTTCAAGGCCAGCCTGGTCTACAGAGTGACTATGGGGCTCATATCTAAATAGGGCAGCATATTATTATGTCTCTCTTTTTTTGTTGTTGTTGTTGTTGTTGTTGTTTTCTGAGACAGGGTTTCTCTGTGTAGCCCTGGCTGTCCTGGAACTTACTCTGTAGACCAGGCTGGCCTCAAACTCAGAAATCTGCCTGCCTCTGCCTCCCAAGCGCTGGGATTAAAGGCGTGTGCCATCACTGCCTGGCTCTTCTCCCCAACACTCGGATCAAAGCAGAAGTAGAGGTGGAAAGACTGTGAGGGTCAGAGGATGTCTACAGCCAAACTGTATTCGCACGGCACCGCAGCTTGCTTGACCCATGACCCCCCAGTGACTGGGGTTTAATGCAGAAGACAGTAGGGCTGGAACGTCCATTGCTATTTATCCGCCTGAATGAAATCCACCCAAAATGCAGTTTCCTTCCTCGCCCACATCAACCCAGATTGCCTCAGAACTGATGGCCTTTCTAAAGCTCCTAAGAGCTGTACATTACGCTACTGACTTATAATCGTCAAACAAATCATATCTAAATAGGGCAGCATATTATTATGCCACTTTTTGTTGTTGTTGTTGTTGTTGTTGTTGTTGTTGTTGTTGTTTTCTGAGACAGGGTTTCTCTGTGTAGCCCTGGCTGTCCTGGAACTTACTCTGTAGACCAGGCTGGCCTCAAACTTAGAAATCCGCCTGCCTCTGCCTCCCAAGCGCTGGGATTAAAGGCGTGTGCCATCACTGCCTGGCTCTTCTCCCCAACACTCGGATCAAAGCAGAAGTAGAGGTGGAAAGATTGTAAGGGCCAGAGGATGTCTACAGCCAAACTGTATTCGCACGGCACCGCAGCTTGCTTGACCCATGACCCCCCAGGGACCGGGGTTTAATGCAGAAGACAGTAGGGCTGGAACGTCCATTGCTATTTATCCGCCTGAATGAAATCCACCCAAAATGCAGTTTCCTTCCTCGCCCACATCAACCCAGATTGCCTCAGAACTGATGGCCTTTCTAAAGCTCCTAAGAGCTGTACATTACGCTACTGACTTATAATCGTCAAACAAATCAGACTTGTAGGCAAAATGCAATGAACTTAAGCACCAGAACCGAGGGAAGGCAAGGAACTAAACTACTTTATCTTACTGGTTTTAGTAGTAGTGGGGTTCAAACCCTGAGCGTCTTACGCGCTCGGCAAGCGCATCACTACCGAATTACAGCAACCTCGGAGCTTCCCTATCAGATCAGGCGCCTCCGGAAGCCGTGGGAGATCACTGTGCTCTGGTATCTGGAGAGGGGCGAGTGCAAAGGCATGTCGGCAATCTTGATCTCTGGCGGGCCTTTCTTCAGGACAGCTTTCCGGTCTTCCCCATGGCAAAGCCGCTCGCTGTAACCCCAGAACAGAGAGTCTTCCAAGGGGCCAGCATAGATTCCACAGGCTTCTGCTTGCTAAGAGAGAAAGATGTTCTGCTGAACTGCGCACCACAACCGGACTGCCATTTTTATGTTAGGTTTAAAGCATTGTTCTTGTCTCCTCTCCAACCCCCACTCTGTGACTATACTAGAATTTTTTGTTTGTTTTGTTTTGTTTTGTTTTTCGAGACAGGGTTTCTCTGTGTAATCCTGGCTGTCCTGGAACTCACTCTGGGGCTCGCATGGTGAATGAACCAGTGCACCCACATGCATACACACATGAAATAGATGAAACATACCTTTTGTAAAAGTATGTGAGCTTTAATACACCCAGGCCATAAAGTTTAAATAAATCTTCTATTTCTCATAGGTGAAAAGGTAGTTCAAGTAACGTGTGACCACGCAGTTCTATTTGTTAAGCCATCAGACTGTGACGGAAAGCCCAGTACTGAGACTGAAGCAGAGCTAGGCATGGTGCTGTACACAGTGCCTTTAGCCCTTTACCTCAGCACTCGGGAGGCAGAGGCAGGTGGGTCTCTGTGAGTCTGTGAGGACTGGCCTATAAAGTGAGTTTTCTAGGACATCCAGGGGGATGAAACTGTCCAGACAGGGAGAAACTGTCTCTACAAAAAACATATATATATGGATCTGGCACTTAATACTTGAGTTTTAATTTCTTTAGATTTTTGTTTTTCTAAAGTATTAGGTAAAAGCACACATCCAGGGTAGCATTGTACACGAGCATTTCATAAAGAAACAATGAACCATGTTTTATAATCTATTTTATCCTTCGTAAAATGATTTGTAAGGCTTCTTTCTGTCTTGCCAAAACATATTCAAGATTAACTATTTATTGAAATTTGCAAATTATTTATACTATAATGCATTCTAACTTCATTAAAGAAACAACTTACTAGACAGGCTTGGTGGCTCATGCCTATGACCCAAGCACTGGGGAAGCTGGGGGAAGGGGGGCGGCCATAAGTTCAAAGCCAGCCGGGGCTATAGAGTGAGTTCTAGGACAACCTGGGCTCTAGAATTGAGACTTAATGAGAGAGAGAGAGAGAGAGAGAGAGAGAGAGAGAGAGAGAGAGAGAGAGAGAGAGAAGGAAGGGAGGAAGGAAGGAAGGAAGGAGAGATGGAGGAAGGGAAAGGCAGGAAAGGAAGAAGAGATATATAATAACCAATCTGAATTTGGAAAATGTTTTCAAATCAGCTAGTAGTACTTATCTGTGAATCTAGCCCAACCGTTTTCATGGGTCCCTGGTGAAGATTTAGCACAACCTAAAAATATAGATTGTTTCTTTACTATTCACGATACATCTTCCTGCTGAGCCTCCGACATGGCGAGTGAGTCTGACCCGACCTTCTCAAATGCTGTAGTGTATCCATTTTAAGTTCGCATTTGTTGTAATTTTTGTTTTACACCAATATATGTATATGTGTATGTATATATATGCTTTAGCGACTATGTTAATTTTTTGTTTTTGTTTTTTGGATTTGTTTTTTTTTTTCTTCCGAGACAGGGTTTCTCTGTATAGCCCTGGCTGTCCTGGAACTCACTCTGTAGACCAGGCTGGCCTGGAACTCAGAAATCTGCCTGCCTCTGCCTCCCAGAGTGCTGGAATTACAGGCATGCGCCACCACTGCCGGGCTGATTATGTTAATTTTTTATTTTTACTTTTCTTGGTTTTTTCGAGACAGGGTTTCTCTGTGTAATCCTAGCTGTCCTGGAACTCACTCTGTAGACCAAGATGGCCTGGAACTCAGAAATCCACCTGCCTCTGCTTCCCAAGTGCTGGGATTAAAGGCGTGCACCACCACCGCCCAGCTTGATTATGTTAATTTTATTATCATGTATAGTTTATGTAGTATATATGCACACATATGTGATCACACATGTGTGCAGAGGACGACATGCAGAATTCAGATGTCTCCTTCCATCCTGTGGGTCACAGGTCAGACTCAAGCTGTCAGGCTTGGTGGAAAACAGCTTGATCTCTATCAGTCATAGACAGGCTTTAATCCAAAAGTTTATAAGAAAATACCT
Organism: Apodemus agrarius; assembly: GCA_964023405.1. Lineage (NCBI taxonomy): Eukaryota > Metazoa > Chordata > Mammalia > Rodentia > Muridae > Apodemus > Apodemus agrarius. The sequence continues at coordinate 46,437,536 of OZ030021.1, read as the reverse complement.
TTAGATTCACATTCCTGAATTTCATGTTTTCCTTCCAAGGCATAACATAACGTGTCGGGATCATCCCTTGCTTTAGTGAGAACCGAGGCAGGTGAATATCGTCACACCTGAGGATTGGGAAGGGAGAAAGGAGATCTTGAGTTAACGTGTGTCCATGCTGCATGAAGGAACGGAGGCGGTTGTGTTCCTCAGACCCTGCAGCTGCTACAGAGTCCTCTGACAGTGAGCCAGCCCTTTAAATCTCTCAGCAGCCAGCCCGCGGGCTGTGGTGGCTCAGGCCTGAAATCCCAACAGTCAGGAAGCAAGAGGATTGCTGAGGAGACCGTCCTAGTCTACTTATGGAGTACAGGGCTACAGTGAGACCCTTCCACACCAACCAACCCAAGTATCAGCAAGATCAAGTTAGGGCTGGGTGTGTACTCCAACTGCAAATGGCCATACAGCCCAGATTTTTATTTTTATTTGGTGTGTGTAGATGTGCAGGAAGGTGCTTTTCAGAGACCGGAAGTGGGCATTAGAGTCCCTGGAGCTGGAATTAAAAGCACTTATGAGCTGTTCAGTGTGGGGCCAGGAAGTGAACTCTGGACCTCTGGAAGAACAGTAGTTACTCTCAACTACTGAGCCATCCCGCCAGCCCCTACAATCTAGTGGGTTTTTTGTTTTTTGTTTTTGTTTTTGTTTTGTGGTTTTTCGAGACAGGGTTTCTCTGTGTAGCCCTGACTATCCTGGAACTCACTCTGTAAACCAGGCTGGCCTCAAACTCAGAAATCTGCCTGCCTCTGCCTCCCAGAGTGCTGGGATTACATGCATGCGCCACCACCGCCTGGCTTGATGCCCTCTTCTGGTGTGTGTGAAGACAGAGACAGTGTACTCATATAAATAAAACATAAATATTTCTTTAAGAGTAGCTGGATGGTGGTGGTGCACACCTTTAATCCCAGCACTTGGAAGGCAGAGGCAGGTGGATTTCTGAGTTCGAGGCCACCCTGGTCTACAGAGTGAGTTCCAGGACAGCCAGAGCTACACAGAGAAACCCTGTCTTGAAAAACCAAAAACCAAAACCAAAACCAAAACCAAAAACAACCCCCTAAAAAAAACAAAAAAAGAGTAAATATAGTAAACTATAAGTTCTTTTATATCTTTCAATTGTCCAAAGAGATATAAAGCCAAAGAAAAGAAAGAAAAGGTGGCAGGAAAGACTGATTTGGATTCTTTATCAAAGTTCTATATTTAAGTCAGACTCACTATCTCTGCACGAATTTCTCTGTATATGTACATAAGCTTTCTGTGTAAACAAGAGGAAGCCTGTTGTGTTCTGAATGAGAATGGCCCCCATAGGTTCATATGTTCATTTAAATACTTGGTCCCCAGTAGTGGAACTGTTTGGGAAGGATTAGAAGGTGTGGCCTTGCCGGGCAGTGGTGGCGCACACCTTTAATCCCAGCACTTGGGAGGCAGAGGCAGGTGGATTTCTGAGTTCGAGGCCAGCCTGGTCTACAGAGTACATTCCAGGACAGCCAGGGCTACACAGAGAAACCCTGTCTCAAAAAAAACAAAAACAAAACAAAACAAAAAACAAACAACAACAAAAAACAAAAACAAAAAAGAATTAAAAGAAAAGGTGTGGCTTTGTTGGAGGAGGTGTGTCACTGGGGGCGGGCTTTGAGGTTTCAAAACCCCTTACCGTTCCCAGTTAGCTCCCTCTCTCTGCCTTGTGCTTCGTTACCAGGTATGAGCTCTCAGTTCCAGCACTGTGCCTGCCAGCCTGCTGCTCTGCTCCCCAACATGGTCATGGACTAACCCTCCGAAACCAGAGCTTCTTATGAACTCTCCTCTAAGTTGTTTTGGCCACGGTGCCTCCTCCCAGCTATAGTAAATTAACAGACAAAATACAAAGTTCCTGTGCTCCTGCATGTAGGTCCCAGACTGCAGATCAAATCAACAACCAAAAAGCCTCTGCAATCATGGAGAGTTGGAGCTACACTGCAGTCCCGGCTATGTGACAGACCTATGCAGAGGAATCACCAACTCCAGACTAGTGTGCACAATTCAGGAGATGGTATCTCAAAGTGTGGGTGTGGGTGTGCGGGGGTGGGGGTGGGGGGATGGGCAGGTAAGGTTGTAGGAGTCAGAGAGGACAGAGGACACCAGACCATGGCCCGCCAAATCAGCTAAGCAGGGCTCACATGGGCTTCTAGAGGCTGAAGCGGCAAGCTCCAGGCCTGCGTGGGTCTGCACCAGGTCCTCAGTGTATAGGTTATGGCTGTCCGCTCAGTGTTTTTGTGGGACTGCTAACAGTGGAAGTAAGTGTATCTCTGATTTCTTGCCTGTTCTGAAGAGGAAACAGAAGGGGATGGATCTGGGGGGACAGGGGAGGTGGGGAGGAGGGTCAGGAGGAGTGGAGGGAGGGGGTAACTGTGCTTGGGATGTATTTCATCTGAGAAAAAACTATTTTCAATTAAAAACAAATCGAGGCTGCTGCAGATGGCTGAGGCGTTAAGAGCACTTGAGTGTTCTGTCACCGTGAGGACAGGAGTTCAGATGCCAGCACCCACACTGGGGCGGCTCCCAGCTGCCTGTGGGCCCAAGTCCCCCCTAATGTAACACCCTCTCCTGGCCTCTGAGGAGAGGGAGAGGGAGAGAAAACAAAGACTTGTCCATAAACTCATGCAAACACACATAAGCAAATTATTTTAAATTAAAAAAAAAGGGGGGGGATGACCATTTAAGTGGCTGACAAGGGGTGCAGGTTAGAGAACTTGCCTAACGTGCCTAAAGCCCGAGTGAGTCCCATTGCCAGTACTGCTTGGTGGTGTACACCTGTATCCCTAGCTCTGTAGAAGCAGAAGAGGCCATCGTCATTCTCAGCTATATAGGGAGGTCAAATACAGCTTGGACTACTTGGGGGTGACGTGGAGGAGGAACCTCAGTGGCAGAGCACTGGCCTAACATGTGTGAGGCCCTGTTCTGTCTCTAACTGAACCCAACAAACCACCAGCCCAGACCCCTGAGGTCTTTACTTACTGGCAGGCTTATGTTGGGGGCTGTGCACGAGGAAAAGCAAAACAGCTTTAGAATGCATGGACTGTGGCTCACCTGTTAGCACAGCCATGATGGGTGAGCCTGAGAGAGGCAGAGTCGGAGAGCTAGGCATCTCGAGGACTCCTGCTGTGGTGGAGTTTCACTCTGCATGTTGCCTTCACGGCCATCATGTGCCTCCTAATCAATGAATTGTATAAAACTCTTAGGGGGTTTCCAGCCTCTCACTGGGATTAAGAGCTGTGTGTCATTAACAGTAGCCCTGGTTGTCCTGGAACTCACCCTGTAGACCAGGCTGGCCTCGAACTTGGGATTGATCTTTTTCAAGCATTGCTGCTGGAGGGGGTTAATGATTCCCCACCGTCCTTAGACTTTGGAGATGTGGACTGTTAACAGTTAGGTAAAGATGGTTCTGTTAGGGCCATGATGTAGGGAATCTTGGGGAACACTGTAAAGCTCAGAGAGGCACACTTTGGATAACTGAGGGAGGCCGGGGACAAGAACAATGGCGGCTCCGCTAGCACCGGCTGGGACGAGCCGTCCTCGTTAACGCTGGGCTGATGGTCAAGGCACTCATTTCTAGTACGATTTTGCCCTCAGCCTCTTGTATCATTTAATAAAATAAATAAATAAAAATGTTAATGAGTAGGTATGTACCCTGAGGATTTAAAATAGAAATTGCTTTTTAATATGTTTATGATTCTTTTAAGATTGTTTTATAAGCCGGGCGGTGGTGGCGCACACCTGTAATCCCAGCACTTGGGAGGCAGAGGCAGGCGGATTTCTGAGTTCGAGGCCAGCCTGGTCTACAGAGTGAGTTCCAGGACAGCCAGGTCTACATAGAGAAACCCTGTCTCAAAAAACCAAAAAAAAAAAAAATTGTTTTATAAGATTAATAAGATGATTGGTTCTCTGTAACTACAAATCACAGCCTGCCAGTAAGAAAAACTGGCTGAGAAAAACATCTTGCTTACACTTTGTAAATCTATAACAACTTGCTTAGACATGAATCCATGTGGGTTCTTGGAAATTTTTGTTTTTTCGAGACAGGGTTTCTCTGTGTAGCCCTGGCTGTCCTGGAACTCACTCTGTAGACCAGGCTGGCCTCAAACTCAGAAATCCACCTGCCTCTGCCTCCCAAGTGCTGGGATTACAGGCATGCGCCACCACGCCCAGTTTGGAAAATTTTTTTTTAAATTTATTATTATATGTAAGTACATGGTAGCTGTCTTCAGATACACCAGAAGAGGGCATCAGATCTCATTACGGATGGTTGTGAGCCACCATGTGGTTGCTGGGATTTGAACTCAGGACTTTTGGAAGAGTAATTAACCGCTGAGCCATCTCTCCAGCCCCCCAATATTTTGTTTTGTTTTGTTTTGTTTTGTTTTGTTTTTTGACAGGGTTTGTGTAGCCCTGGCTGTCCTGGAACTCACTTTGTAGATCAGGCTGGCCTCGAACTCAGAAATCCGCCTGCCTCTGCCTCCCAAGTGCTGTGGGATTACAGGTGTGCGCCACCACCGCCCGGCGGGAAATAATTTTTTATCTATAATACATAAAACATTTATTCATGTAAAGGTGTTGGGAACATACTGTTTTTTTTTTTTTTAAATAATCATTCACTAGAAGGAAAACAGAATGTAACGACATTGTAATTTTTATACTGTTCTGCTAGGATATGTAACCTGTGGGAGAATAAAGCTGGCGTTTGTCGGGGTCTTGCTTCATTCAACTGTGCACGCGCTCCCTTACCAGTCTGTCACCCTCTGAGAAAAGTCTGCGGGTGATCAATCGCCGCCTCCCCGCCCCTCCTGTTTACCTGACCTGTTGAGGCTGCTTTTCAACAGGTTTGGATGTGTTCTCTGCTGTTTGGTTGTTGTCGAGTTTGGGTAAGGCAGGACCCACATCTTTTTCTGAAGCCATCGCTGGCAGGAGTGACAGAATTCTCACCTAGAACCTCCCACAGTCTAATTCTGATGAAACTGCTGCCATTGATGTAACAATCGTCCTGAACGCCACAGCAACCCTCAGCAGCCCAGAGTATGCAGGTCAGAGCTCCATGCTATGTGTGTACGTCTCCTCATGGAAAACATTATGGTTTAGAAAGGAGTGTATGTGGAAACATTGCAACTTTGACAAAGGACAAATACGTTGCCCGGAGCCTGGGGGTGCAGTTCAGCTGGTGGTACTTGCTTAGCATGACTCAACTTTAGCTTTGGTCTTTAACACTGTACAAACCAAGTGTGGTTGTCCACACCTGTAATCTCGGCACTTGGAAAAGGCAGGAGGAGTTTTACAGTCATCATTGGCTAATAGGGAATTTGAGGCCAGCCTGATCTATATAGTACATTCTAGGACAGCCAGAACTACATATGGAGACCCCATCTCAAAAAAGATAAACAAATCTATTATTTTCTTTTGGCAAACACGATAAGAGGATTCAGTACAGACTAAGTTTCTGTTTGTAAGACTGCAAGGGCTCAGCAGATAAAGCTGTCTGAGGTGCGGGGCCTGGCGACCTAGAAACCACTTAAAGGGAAGAGACATCTGACTCCACAAAATGCCCTCTACCACCACATGCATGGCCCCACACCTCCCCTTTCATGCACACAGAAATATACTAACTTTAAAAAGAATGCCACAAAAGTAGTAGACACAGCAGGATCTCAGCACTGCTTAAGCTGAGGCGGGACAGGTCAGCCCACACCCCCTGCCCAGTACGGAATGTAACAGCTGAACAATTTATACATGTTACAGGATGTTTTAATGGAATGTGTTAAAACCAAAGCATAGTTCACCACAAAGATGAATCAGAAAACCAAAGTGTCTTAATGGCATCAAACAGTGTGCTGGCCAGAGCGGTCACAGCTCCACCTGGGCTAACCGTCAGCACATGCAGCAGAATGAGAACTAACCCGTGCTGTACACGTCAGGCGGCCACCCCTCCACACCGCTGTAGACGGGATGGCAACCAACCGCCCACAAACATCACTACTTCACAGGAACAGAAACAGCGCTCTTCTCCAGTTTCAGTGCACAGTAAAGCAACCTCAGTAGAAACGGTAACAAGTTGGGTTTTGTTGTTGTTTTTTTGTTTTTTGTTTTTTGAGACAGGGTTTCTCTGTGTAGTCCTGGCTGTCCTGGAAACTCACTCTATAGACCAGGCTGGCCTCGAACTCAGAAATCTGCCTGCCTCTGCCTCCCAAGTGCTAGGATTAAAGGTGTGCGCCACCACGCCCGGCTAAGTTGTGTTTTTTTTTAAACAAAGGTTTATTCTTCAAAATGTCCAGAATGTGCTTAGAAGAGGTCCAGGTCCGGAGTGTGGTCCACCTCGATGGCTTCCTCGGCATCCAGCTTGGTCTCGCCAGGGCCATCCTGGGCGTCATCCAGAGAGGCCAGGGCCTCATTAGTGTCACTTGCAAATGTTTCCCGTGATGTGTCGTCATCCTCCTGGAAGTTCAGACTTTTAATAGCTTGTTTCATTTTCTTCCCCAATAGCTGTGTTCTTCTTTTTCTAGCAGCTTTTTTATTTTCATATTCCTTTTGGTTTTCTATGTAGAAAATATCCTGAAATAAAAATAACTTGGGTAAAAAAATAGTAAACAAGAAACCACGCTGTATTATTTGTTACAAGTATACTATGAGTCAGGTCTTCACAGTCCAGACATCTATTTCTCACAAACAAATCCTGCTGACCTCATTATCAGAACACAGTTCATGAGACAAGTGCTGACTGCTGGAGTCAGTCTACTATCAAGTCGGCCATGCTCAGTCTACCATAATGCATCGTACCACACATCCGTCTGCTACCCGGGGGAATCTTGGTTAGACTTTAAATAAACTATAACTGATCGCACGCGCGCACGCACCAGAAAAATAAAAGAGTGAAGGTATAAAACTGGAAAAGTCTTAACTATATATATGTATGACTGCCTGTGCTAAGAAATTAAACCAAGTAACTGTGTGCCTGAGAACACAGCACTTGCAGAATGTAATAATTCCAGCTCTTAAAAATATTACTGTAGTGCTCGCTTCGGCAGCACATATACTAAAATTGGAGCGATACAGAGAAGATAGCATGGCCCCTGCGCAAGGATGACATGCAGATTCGTGAAGCGTTCCATATTTTTTACCCTTGAGGACATTGGCTCAGGGGGAAAGTTCCTGAACAGAACACCAAGATCTTATACTCTAAGATCAAGAATAGACAAATGGACAGCCGGGCGTGATGGCGCACGCCTGTAATCCCAGCACTTGGGAGGCAGAGGCAGGTGGATTTCTGAGTTCGAGGCCAGCCTGGTCTACAGAGTGAGTTCCAGGACAGCCAGGACTACACAGAGAAACCCTGTCTCGGAAAAACAAAAAACAAACAAACAAAAAAAAAAAAAGAATAGACAAATGGGACCTCATAAAATTACAAAGTTTCTGTAAGGCAAAAGATACGTCAACAGGACAAATTGCAAACCAACAAATTGGGAAAAGATCGTCACCAACCCTATATCTGACAGAGGGCTAATATCCAATATATACAAAGAACTCAAGAAGTTACATCCCAGAAAACCAAATAACCCTATCAAAAAATGGGGTACAGAGCTAAACAAAGACTTTTCACCTGAAGAAATTCAGATGGCTGAGAAGTACCTTAAAAAATGTTCAACATCATTAGTCATTAGAGAAATGCAAATCAAAACAACCCTGAGATTTCACCTCACACCAGTCAGAATGGCTAAGATTAAAAACTCAGGAAACAGCAGGTGTTGGCGAGGATGTGGAGAAAGAGGAACACTCCTCCACTGCTGGTGGGATTGTAAGCTGGTACAACCACTCTGGAAATCAGTCTGGCGGTTCCTCAGAAAACTGGACATGATACTTCCAGAGGACCCTGCCATACCATTCCTGGGCATATACCCAGAAGATTCCTCAGCATGTAATAAGGATACATGCTCCACTATGCTCATAGCAGCCTTATTTATAATAGCCAGAAGCTGGAAAGAACCCAGATGTCCCTCAACAGAGGAATGGAAACAAAAAATGTGGTATATATACACAATGGAGTACTATTCAGCCATTAGAAACAATGAATTCATGAAATTCTTAGAGAAATGGATGGAGCTGGAGAGCATCTTACTAAGTGAGGTGACCCAGTCTCAAAAGAATACCCATGGTATGCATCCACTGATAAGTGGATATTAGCCTAGAATCTTGGGACACCAAAGACACAATCCACATACCAAATGATGTCGGACAAGAAGGAGTGGACCCTGGTTTTGGAAAGGCTCAATGCACCAGTGTAGGAGAATACCAGAACAGGGAAGTGGGAAGGGGCGGATGGGGGAACAGGGCGAGGGAAAAGGGCATGTGGGACCTTTGGGGGGCGGGGAACCAGGAAAAGGGAAATGAAATGTAAATAAAGAATATATCCAATATAAAAAAAATATTACTGTAGGGACTAGAAAAATGGCAGTTAAGAGCATTTACTGGTTTTGTAGAGGATGTGGGTTCAGTTTACAACACCAACACATCTCCTTTAACTCTAGTTTTAGGGCATCTGAAACTCTCCTCTGGCCTCTGACAGCACTGTACACACAGGATACATGTATGTACATATATGCAAACACTTGCATACATATAAAATAAACATAAATATTGAGGTGCATAGTACTTAACACTGGTTCTACTGAAATTCCATGCTAGACATGTAACATGTATTACCCACGACTTGTAGTATATGACTACCCCATCCCAAAGAGTGACAATCAAAAATGTGTTGTGAGGAGCAAAACCAATATAAATAAATGTATACTTGTTCAGACAGTCTCACTGCACTGCCATGACTAGCCTAGAACTCACTGTGCAGCCAGGCTGCCTCCGCCCCCCATCTGCTGGGACTGCAGGTGTGTGTCATTATATCCTGGTTTCAGAAGGAACAATGCATTTCTATCTTATGTACAAACACTTTTTTTTTGGATTTGGTTTTTTCGAGACAGGGTCTCTCTGTATAGCCCTGGCTGTCCTGGAACTCACTCTGTAGACCAGGCTGGCCTCGAACTCAGAAATCCACCTGCCTCTGCCTCCCAGAGTGCTGGGATTACAGGTGTGCGCCACCACCTCGGCTCAAACACATTTTATTAGGTATCTTGATCTTAAAAAGAAAAGCTCTCAGCAGGGCAGTGGTGGCACATGCTTTTAATCCAAGCACTTGGGAGGCAGAGGCAGGCAGATTTCTGATTTCGAGGCCAGCCTGGTTTACACAGGAGTTCCAGGGCTACACAGAGAACCCCTGTCTTGAAAAAACTAAAAGAATAAAAAAAAAACTAAAAGAATAAAAAAAAAAAAAAAAAAAAAAAGCATCACTAGCAATGCTTAGCAAAGCAGTAAATGGTCATGGAGTTCCCTTCCCACCAACCACTACGAGTCTTATCAAGTGGGCATGGCACCCACCTTTGATCCCTAGCAAGCATGAAGCACAGAGAGCTCTGTGAGTCTGAGCAGGCTGGGGCTGCACAGTGAGATGCTGTCTCAAAAAACAAAAACCAACAAACCCTTGCATTTTTCCCCAAACACGAACGTGTGCTACGGTCTGACCCCTCCCCTCCAGCAGAGCTGTAGCCATTTTGTTCCATGCCTGTCAGCTATTTCATATCGTTGCTGTAACCGCCTGCCACTGACACAACAGAGAAGTGACTTGGCCCAGGGCAAGGACGTGCCGATCACATACCTTGTTCTGTATGTTTTGAATGTTTGGAGTAAGTTTTTCTTTTAAAGATTTATTTATTTTATATATGTAAGTACATTGTAGCTGTCTTCAGACACACCAGAAGAGGGCATCAGATCTCATTATGGATGGTTGTGAGCCACCATGAGGTTGCTGGGATTTGAACTCAGGACCATCAGAAGAGCAGTCAGTGCTCTTAACCACTAAGCCATCTCTCCAGCCCAAGGTTTGCTAATCTTAAATTCTCCAAGACTTTACCCAGTCTATCAAGTCTATGTAGTCCTGGTTGGCCTGAAACTCCAGAGATATGCCTGCCTCTCTGAGTGCTGGGATCAAGGGCGTGCACCTCCACACCCAGCCGCAGGCAACACTCACGCGGATGCTGGAATGTCAGCTCAGGCCCTCATGCGTCTGCGGCGGCCACCTCGCCAACTGAGGTATCTCCCGCTCAAAGGCCCCTTACTTTATAGACGAGAAAACGGTGGCTGAGATCAAGTCATATGCTCACGTGCTCACGGTCACTATTAACTGGTAAAATCAGATAAGCCTTTTCGCTGTGTCAATCCAGTTTCTGAAAGACCCTGCTATCCAGTGTGCACCGAGAGGATGATCATTGACTCACAGGAAGATTACAGTAGAGGAAAGAACATTAAAGTACAATCTCTACTGCTCAACAGCTGTGTCACCAAGGAGACACACAAACTGTCTTCCTCAAAATACCTACCTCCCATAAGGAATTAAAAAGGGGGAACCAGAAATTTCAGATGTGCAATAAAAGAATGAAAATAACATTTCCTATAGGAATCTCAAGAGATTAAAAGAAAACAAAAAATAAAAAACACCCTATACTGCTAGAAGAGCAGAAAAAAGCGGATTTTTAATTAGGTTTTGTTTTACTTTCCCCAAGATTTATTTAAATTATTTTATGTGATGAACATTTGCCTTCACGTGTGTCTGTGCGCAGCACATGCTGATGCTTGAGGAGGTGGCGAGCCTCCACACGGTGCTGCAAATTAAACCTGGGTCTTCCGTGACAAGCGCTCCTAGGCGCGGGGCGACTCTGCAGCCTAAGCCAGGATTTTAGGTAGGGAGGGGAAACCACCATCAAGCACATGTAAACTATATTCAGAAGAGGAACGAGCTCTAAGTAGATGGCTTCTGTCTGGTACCATTATTCAAAAAGATGAAGATTTAAAACCTTATGTTTATGCATGTTTTGCCTGCATTTCTGTACATGCATCACATGTGTGACTGGTGACCACCACAGAGGTCAGAAGAGCGCATCAGAGCTCCTGAAGTTAGAGTCACAGACAGTTCTGAGTCGCTATGTGGGTGCTGGGAATTGATCCTAGGTCCTCTGCAAGATCAGCCAGTGCTCTTAACTGCTAAGCCACCTCTCCAGCCCTGCTAGCACAGTGACACCCAAGCACCACCCCACTTTGAGATAGGTATCTACTGTCCTAGGGCTTGCTATAGGGCCAGAGATGATCCTGTTTCTGCCTGTTCTCAAGGGCTGGGATTATGGGCACGCTACTACACCTGGTTTATGTGGTGCTGAGGCTTGAACCCAAGGCTTTGTGTATGCTAGGCATGCAGCCTAGCAAGCAGCCGGCATCAATCAGCCCCAATCCCTATTGCTCACGGACAATAGCTGCTTGGATGCTTCCCATGCAAGAGGCTAATTCTAAAATGTGGTCACAAATGCTAACTGTAACTCACGTTCCCTAGTTATCAAATGAAAGGGCGCCAGAGGCTGGGGGTGGCAGCAGACACCTGTAATTACAGACCTCTGTGATGCCAGCACTCGGGTGCTAAGGAGGGACTATGAGTTACCAACCTGGACAGCGAGGCTCTTGCCTCCAGAGAGAGTAAGACCAGAGAGGTAGCTCAGCAGGTAAAGGTATTTGCCACCAAGCCCCATGGCCTGCGTTTATCCCTGGAGCCCACATGGTGGAAGAAGGTAATTAACTCCTCTGACCTCTATGCTGCAGGAACCATAGCACAAATGTGCACATAGATGCTGTAAGAGTAATAAGAAATGAACGGGCCGGGTGCGGTGGCGCACACCTTTAATCCCAGCACTCTGGGAGGCAGAGGCAGGCGGATTTCTGTGTTCCAGGCCAGTCTGGTCTACAGAGTGAGTTCCAGGACAGCCAGGGCTACACAGAGAAACCCTGTCTCGAAAAACCAAATCCAAAAAACAAACAAACAAACAAACAAACAAACAAAAAACCCCAAAAAAAACCCACCCCTCCCCTAAAAAAAAGTAAGGAAAAGCTGAGTTGCCAAAGATCAACACTGCACAGTATTCTATGTAAGATAACTCGTTGAAGAGCTGTACAAAATGGAGCCAGTCAAAACTGCAGCAGACACAGAAAGGCCTTATTCCAACTGAGGCTAGGCACGGCTTTACCTTGTCTTTAATCCCAACTGTCAGAAAGCAGAGGCAGAAGATCTTTGTGAGTTCTAGGCTAGCTAGGGCTATACAGTGAGATGCTTCTTGAAAACAAACCAACTACTAGTTGAGAGGGGCACAGTGGCTCCTGCAGAAGATGTGACTTTTGTTCCTAGCACCCACATGGCGGCTGAGCTAGTTTCAGGGTATCTGATGCCTCTGTCTGTCCTCACAGGCACACACTGCAGGCATGCAGGTAAAGCACTCAGTAGACAAAGGAAAATCTAAAACAAACAAACAAAAACCCCTAGCTGAAGGGTCACTGGGAATTTACGACTGTAGGTGGAGTCCTTTTCTCTGGGGATATGGCTTCTGGTAGGTTGCCCACGCTATAGCAGACAGGCCACAGGCAGCACTAACGAGACTAGTGGACATGAGGCTAGGAGGGAGGCATGTTAGAGAGAGCTGGGAGGAGCTAGAGGGGAAATATGACTAAGATACATTGTATGCATATGCCAAATTCTCAAATAAAAATTGTACTAGAAAATATAAGTACAACAAAAAAGTGCTTGTTGAAATAAGCAGAACTGACCACCATGCAGTCTATTTCCAAACAAAACAAAACAGAAACTAAGAATGTCATCACCACGAGTCTGTTGAAAATATATACTCATTTCATACTTCCATTTAGTGTCTAAAATTGAGCATTAATAAAGTCTTTACTTTAAAATGCTCATTAATAAGGAAAAACCATCACAAAAAATGTAAAAAAGGCTGATCATGGCTCTTAAAGGGAAGAAAATTTAACAAAATACGTAGGTTTTACTTACTGAAGGCAATATTGATCCACTTAATAAAGTACTAAAGATTGGTCTCTGTCTATCTCTCTCTCCTCTCTGGTTTTGAGACAGGGTTTCTCTGTGTGGTCCTGGCTGTCCTGGAACTCACTCTGTAGACCAGGTTGGCCTCTGCCTCCCAAGTGCTGGGATTTTTTTCTCCTCTTCTAAAGGCACGCTCTACCAAGTTTGGCTCTCCTCCACCTTTTGAAATGGGGTCCTTCCTAGAATGTGTGGCCATCTTCCTGCCTCTGCTTCTGGGTGTTGGGATTACAGATGTAGGCCCTACATCTGGCTTTCTGATGCATCGTACAGCCAAGGACACAGTCATCACTACCTTAATCTGTTCTTCGCTGATGCTGGGCGTATTCTTCAGGAGATTCAGAAAAACTCCACCAGGCGTTCTTCTTCGGCTGCCATTCTACAAAGGGAATAAAGAAGTAAGCCAGACTCTTCCACAGGCAATGTGAGAACATTTCAAACTTACTGTTTGACAGCTTCGTATGTGAGGACTGATTACAGTGTTGAGAGAGAGAGAAGTCATGCTGGCAAAGCGCTATCACTGAGCTACAGCCCTGGCTCCTCCAGCACAGGCTCCAAGAAGGACCAGGACACATTTGAACAGAGGCACACTTATGGAGATGGCCATTTGAAACCCAGATCTGATTCTTCCTTTTCACTTTATGAACCTTGGTGATTTGATTACATGTATATGAAGATGTCAGATCCCCTGGAACTGGTGCCACAGACAGTTGTGAGCTGCCATGTTGGTGCCGGGAATTGAACCCAGGTCCTCTGGAAGAGCAGTCAGTACTCTTAACTACTGAGCCACTTGGATTCTGCCTCTTTTTTTTTTTTTTAATTTATTTATTATTATATGTAAGTACACTGTAGCTGTCTTCAGACACTCCAGAAGAGGGCATCTTTATAGATGGCTGCGAGCCACCATGTGGTTGCTGGGATTTGAACTCAGGACCTTCAGAAGAGCAGTCAGTGCTCTTAATCACTGAGGCATCTCTCCAGCCCCGGATTCTGCCTCTTTTTAAGATGTTATTTCATGTATATGAGTGCTCTGCCTTCATGTAAGTGTGGGCACCAAGTGCATGCGTTCCCTTCAGAAGGGACAGGAGTTACAGACAGTTGTAAGCTGCTATGTGCTCTTAACTATGTAGTCTAGTGATTCTGACTGTTAAAACAAGGCAGCTATGGTGGTGCATGCCTTTAATCCCAGCAGCTAGGAGACAGAAGCAAATGGATCTCTGAGTTTGAAGCCAGTCTGAGTTCCAGGACAGCACAAAGAAATTCTGTTTCGAAAAACAAAATGAAACAACAAACAAACAAAATGAAAAAGAGTAGTAATAAAGTAAAACAAGTGTTTATAAATGGGACAAAAGAGACAATTCAGAAATAAAGCTAAATGCACACAAAAATAATCAACATAATACACATCGATCCAAAAAGGATAAAATGGGATATTTAATAATTGTGTTGGAGTTATTAAACAGTCATCCATGTTAAAGGAGAGATACCTCAAGCTTTGCACCATGGTAGAATACAAATGACTCAGCTGGGTGTAATGGTGCACATCTTAAATCCCAACGGAGACAGGTAGATTATGAATTCAAGAACTGCATAGAGTCTACATAGACAGAGACAGAAACACACACACACACACACACACACACACACACACACACACAGAGCCTATTCTTGCAGTCTTTACTGCTTTGTCTTGCTCAGCCTGCTCAGCCCTCTACCCTGACCACCTACAGTTCTCTGTCCTTTTCCTTATACCTTCCTTCGATCTATTTCTTTTCCCAGTGTATATAATTTCTTGAATTACAATTATTATTTGTTCTGTTTAAAACGAACAAGAAATTACAGTACTTTTTTCAAGAGAGGCATGTACTCATGCAGGGCGTGGGTGTGGAGGTGGTGACGGTCTGAGAAGCTGCCCGTTGTTCATGAGAAGGAACTAGGGATGGACTCACCATCAAGCCTGGCAGCAAAAACAAAAAGCAAGCAAGCGGCTTTCCCCACCGGCCGGCTCAAAGGCCGTCTTTGTGTTTGTTTTCTTTTCTCCTTCTCCCTCCCCCCCTCAGTAATCTTTCTGCCTTGGTTTCCTGGAGGCTGAGATTGCAGGCACATCCCATCACACTCAGCTCTAGTTGGGTTTTAACTGTTTAAGATTTATTTATTTTTATGTATATGAGTATGCTGTCTTCATGTACACCAGAAGAGGGCATCCGATCCCACTCCAGATGATTGTGAGCCATGTAGTTACTAGTATTTGAGCGAACCCAGGACCTATGGAAGAGCAGCCGTGCTCTTAACCACTGAGCTCTCTCCAACCCCCTTTGGGTTTTATAATTTAACAACTGTTTTGTTTTGCTTTCAAGACAGGGCCCTGTTCTGTAAACTAGGCTAGCCTGGCACCGATACCAGGCATTAAGCTAATACCTTATGTGGACCATCTCACCTAATTCTTACAGCATAGGAATCATCTTTTTACATGAAGAGACTGAACAAAAGGAACCGAATAATTTACCTAAATCACAGTAAGCTGTGCTCCAAAACGAAATTCTTCAAACTTGAGTTTTTAATTCCTTCTAGACAGTTGTCTTAAATTAAACCTGTAAGAGGCATGACACATGCCTGCACTCCCAGCACTGCGGAGGTATTCCAAGTCTGGCTAGCTGGGGCTGTGCACACAGTGAATGAACCCCGTCATCAGAAGGGGACTGTGTGTGTGTGTGGGGGGGGGCACGGGGCACAGACAGGCAAGTTCATTTTGCTTTAAAAAAGTCAGAAAATAATACAAAAGCAGAAGCAGTAAAGCAGCCTCACCATTATGAAGAGACCACCGTTTTGTTCGACTTCGGCGGTTTCCATCAGAAGTTCAATGGCCTTTTTGTTGCCGAGTATCCTCACTACTCGGGCTATCAGGTCCTTCTTCGGTTCCTGTAACCTGACGAAACACAAAGCACGTTTACTGCCTGCTGAAATCTACTTTAATCTCAACTAGAACCTAAATTCTACTGGTAACACCTGCTTTCCTAACTCTCCATCCATCAGCTGTGGAATCGCGGCCATGGGAACAAGCCATCTTCAGTCACACAACAGGACGGTAACCTCCAGTTTCACATTAACCCTTAAAGCAAGGCTCTTCATTTGCCTTGATGATAGCGATTCTGAAAATAAATGAATGTGTGAAGCTAAGTGAGTAAATGCAGCTCTAGCTGTGGGATGTGAACTCCATGTGCTCCTGCCAAAACAAGTAACACACACACAGGAGGTTTTCGGTCATGCTTAACAATTACTGTTCCGATACCTACAAATGGCCTAAAATAGTTCATTTCTAATGGCCCCACTTCTCCGGAAATGTCAGTTCTCTCAAATGTTAGACACGTATTATCTTCATTTCACTCTTTAGAGATTAAAAATACAGGGACACTAAGCATGGTGGTCTTTCCTTTAATGGAAGCTCTCAGGAGGAAGACGCAGGCAGGTTTCTGTGAGTTCTAGGACAGCCTGGGCTACACAGTGAAACCCACACAGCCGGGCAGTGGTGGCACACACCTTTAATCCCAGCACTTGGGAGGCAGAGGCAGGCGGATTTCTGAGTTCCAGGACAGCCTGGTCTACAGAGTGAGTTCCAGGGCAGCCAGGGCTACACAGAGAAACCCTGTCTCGAAAACAACAACAAAAACCCAACACCCCCTCCTCCCCGCCAAAAAAAAACCCAGAAAACCACACCCAACAGCAATGACAATAGAAAACAACCAATAAACAAAAAATAAATAAATAAAACCACAAAACAAAACGAAATGCAGGCAGCTTGAGTAACTCTTCGAATGGTGGCAGAGCCGTGGCCCCCGAGATGAAGGTAAACACTGCAGACCCAGGACTTTGGGTTCTCCTCACTGGAGGCAATGCAATCCCATGGAAAAGCCATCAGAGCAGGAAGAGCAGGCGGCCAAGGCTTCCGCTTCAGGTCTGACACAGTCCGCGCCTCGTGCAAGGCAGGCAACTACTGGCCTCATGGAACTTATCTCTAAGAAAGACTTCGGCTTCTAATTCTAGATTTCTTTCCAAAATACAAATTCCAAACTTCTACTTAACATTTTTTATACATGTAAGAGTACTGCCTGCATGTATGTCTCATGTGTGATGCCCTGGAGGCCACCACATCCCCTGCAACTGGACCTGAAACCCAGACCCGATTTTAACACTTTTTAAGATTTTATTGCTGGGTGGTGATGGCACACACCTTTAATCTTTTGAGTCTGAGGCCAGCATGGTCTACAGATCAGGTCCCAGGACAGCCAGTGTTTGTCTGCATGTATACAGTGCACCACATGCAAGCTTTGGCCACAGCGTCCCAGAGGGGGGCTGACTGCAGAGGATGACTGGAGTTACAGACGGCTCTGAGCTGCCATGTGGGTACTGAGAATGAAACCTGGATCCTCTAAAAGAACAGCCAGTGCTCTTAACTAACGAACCATCTTTCAGCCACAGCCATCTTGAATATTAAAAACAAAACCCAAAATAAACCAATACTGGTGTTGCCTAAAATGAGGACATTTGTTTCCCTAACACCAATACCCACTTTCAAATAAATATGTGACTAGTGACTTAGAGCTAATAAAACTTAATTAGAATCTGATCCTGTAAAAAATGCATGAATTGTCAATTTAGTACCTGCCAAAAAATTCTATTTACTCAAAAGAAATGAAAATATATGATCAAGGTCTTGCAAGCGAAGGTTCATTAATAGCATTATTCATAATAAATAAACGTAGATTGTCCATCCAGTCTGGAGATACACAAATCTATACACAGGCAATAAAACAGTCAGCATGGTGGTGAATGCTTGTGATTCCAGCCCTCAGATGGCAGAAGCAGAAGGACCAGACAGAGTTCAAGATCTGCCTTGTTACACACAGTATATTTGAAGCCAGCCTGGGCTATGGGAAACCTTTCCTAAACCCCCCAAATCACAAACACAAAACAATACTCCTCAGGTAAAAAAAAGTAAGTCGGCACACTGAGTGGTGTGCCCAGCACTTGGGAAGCGGAGGCAAGCAGTTATCTTGTGAATTTGAGGCCAGTATGGTCTATGTATTTAGCTCAGTGGTTCATTCAACAATGCAACAATTTACACACTGGATTCCAGGCACAAAGTGAAACCTTCTCCAAAAAAAAAAAAAAAAAAAAAGGAGAGTAACCATCAATTAGTTCCCGATACAATGTAAGCTAATCTTACAAATGAAGAAACTAGCTAGATAGTGGTGCAGGCCATTACTACCTGCACTTGGGAAGCAGGGGCAGGTGTATCTCTGAGTTAGTTCAAGGCTAGCCTGGTCTCAGAACTACACAGAGAAACCCTATGTTGAGAGAAAAAGAAAAGAAAAAGAAATTTCATAGAAACGCGTACTGCACAGCTAACATGTGGCTAACTTACAAGGACAGAATAAAGTATACTTCTCTGGGAAGGGGACCAGGGGTCCTAACAGTAAGTACATACATGGACGTGGACACTAAGGATTTTATTGGGTGGCAGAGGGAAAAGGTTTGAAAAGCAATAATAATAATAAAGCAACGATTGAAAATTGCCTCTACAGGGAGAGGGAAACACCTGAAAAATGAACAGCTATTATGTGACTATAAATGAGTGGTTATCGTATTAACTATCAGTCATTTTATTTTCACCTTCAAGTATTACACTGAAAAATTACAGCATCTCTCTCTTTCCTTTCTTTGGTAGGGGCTGTGCGTGGCACCCAAGTGGAGGACAACTTGCAGTAGTTGGTTCTCTTTCACGTGAGACCAAGGATCAAAGTGACACCAGGCTGGGCAGCAGGTGCCGTCACCCGCTGAACTACTATGCCAGCCCCACCTTTTTCTTTCTTTGGAGACAGTATGTCCTCTAGCCCAGGCTGGCACCAAGCTCACTGTGTGCTTGAGAATGGTCTTGAACGTTTGAACTTCCATATCCGGGATGCTGGGATTACAGGCATGTACCTCAGTGATGAGGGCTAAGGGTGGACTCGGGGTCTTGCACATGTACCTCAGTGATGAGGGCTAAGGGTGGACTCGGGGCCTCACACGTGTACCTCAGTGATGAGGGCTAAGGGTGGACTCGGGGTCTCACACGTGTACCTCAGTGATGAGGGCTAAGGGTGGGCTCAGGGCCTCACACGTGTACCTCAGTGATGAAGGCTAAGGGTGGACTCGGGGTCTCACACGTGTACCTCAGTGATGAGGGCTAAGGGTGGGCTCGGGGTCTCACCCGTGTCGGGCGAGCACTGTACCACCTGAGCTATAGCTTCAGCTCAAAGTTATCGTTCCAAAGACACAAACGCATTGGAGCCGAGTATGCCCTGCGTCAATTCCATTAAGGAAAGACAAACCAACCAGCAAGCCAACCCAAACCCTCAGCCGGGTGTGGCACACATCTTTAGTCAGCTCTAGGAGGCAGAGGGAGGTGGTTTCCTTGAGAGTTTGAGGCCAGCCTTGCCTAGCAAGCTCCAGGAAATACAGAGCCCCCATCTTAACGAGACAAAACCCCAGAAAGGAATACATTCAATATCTATTTTATTTCTGTTCGTGTCAGCTATATGCTCCAGTGCTCACCTGAAGGCAATCTCATCAGCCACTTTCTCGGGAGAGTCCTCTTCTGTGATCTCGTAGCGGCCTTTGTAGTTCATTTCCACTCTGTTCCCCAGTCTGTCTCTGACGGGCCGTTTCCGTTTGAGATGACCTTGCCCATTCTCCTCTTCCTTTGACCCTGGTTTTTTGTCACCGTGCATATAGTCATCTAGGTCTTTGTCTAATTCTTTTGTATACTCTTGAGATTCCTTCTTAGCAAGTTTCTTAGCAAGCAAATAATTATAGGTCTCAGACTGCCTGCTTCTGTCGAGGGTGCCTTCCATCCCCAAGATGCCAAGCTCAGTGGCCACGGCATCTTGATTCTGTTCCTGCAGCACGGCACCCCAAATGTTGTTCACCTTTTTTCCGCCATTGAGAGCTGTTTTCTGACCACTCTGTCCAAAAGGGAAAGGCTCTGGCTTGGGAGGAAGATTATGACACTTCTGTCGCTTACGTTTCCAAAGAGAGCAATCATCGTCGTCGGAATCTAGGCTCTCCTCACTCGAGTCCACATGTTTAACCGTCCGATAATTTGACACTGGTGCACACGCAGCACTGCCCCCACCCAGGACTTTCTGCAAGTGAAAGACATGTCAGTCATTTCCACAGGACATTAATGCCACCCACCACCGACTATTTTTCATAATGACGTAGGTATTGCGTGTGCCTGTGATTCAGAGGCAGGAGGATCAGGACAACTTAGGTCACACAGTGGGTGCAGGCCCCCGCCCAAGCTGCACAGCAAGACCTTGTGAAGGAGAAAAGAAGAGGGAAATGATTCAACTGGAGCATCCAAAACAATCATGGTCAAAAGAAAGCGCGAGTCAACTGACTCGGTGCTGAAAGATCTCCTTGTTAAAGCTTTTACTGCTCATCGTCAGACAAGGATGCATGAGAATGACATACACAGGAACTGTGACTGGCAGTTAAGACAAACTCTACTGGGGTTGGAAAGATGGTACAGCAGTTTAGAGCAGTTCAATTCCCAGCAACCACATGGTGGCTCACAACCATCTGTAATGGGATCCAGATGCCCTCCTTTGGTGTGTCTGAAGACAGTGCACTCACATACATAAATACTAAAAAATAAATAACTGTAATTTCTCTCTCCAAAAATATTATTTTCTAGTTGGATATATCAATTTCTTTCATATGGTTTTGTGGCTACTCCTTTAAGATCTGATGGTATAGCAGGGTTTGGTGAATACAGCCTTAAATCTCAGCACCCTAGGGAAGCAGAGGCAGGCAAATCTCTGAGTTCAAGACCAGCCAGAGCTACATAGTTCTTGGGTCAGCCAAGGCTATAGAGTGTACACACCTTGCCTGTCCCTATTACAATAAATAAATAAAAAATCTGATGATGAGCTCCTATTGGGAAGAATCCCAGACATATTAGTTTTAACTGCAGGTTTCACCAGGTGTAGTAGTGCACACCTGTTATCAAGAGCTCTGGAAGCTGAGGCAGGAGGATCTTGGTTTTGAGGACACTGTGGGCCATAAGGAGAGCTTGCCTCAAAACAAACAAACAACCCTAAAAATTCGGATTCCACAGCATTATGGTAACCAAATTATTAATGCAAAAAAAAAATTTAGGGAACTTAAAAATAAGAATGAGCCGGGCGTGGTGGTGCATGCCTGTAATCCCAGCACTTGGGAGGCAGAGGCAGGCATGGATTTCTGAGTTCCAGGCCAGTTTGGTCTACAGAGTGAGTTCCAGGCCAGCCAGGACTACACAGAGAAACCCTGTCTTGAAACAAACAAACAAACAAACAAAAAACCAAAAACAAACAAAACAAACAAAAAAAAAAAACCAAAAAAATAAGAATGGAGTATTTATTTTCTAAGACATCTACATGTGAAGGTAATTGCTTAAAAAACTGCCGCATAGTAACTACCCAAATTTATGAGGTATACTATGATACATGTATACATTTCATAATGCTCAAACCAGGGCTCTTAGAATACCCATCGTTTTAAACATTTATCATTTCTTTACGGTAAAGAACAGTCAAAATCTTCCTATCTGGGGGGAATACAGTGTGTATCACACTTGGCTTCTGGGTACTGGATACTGAACTCAGGGCCTCCTGCATGCTAACCAAGCACTCTACCAATCCAGCTACACCCCTCTCCTTTTTGCAGCTATTTCGAAATACACGCTATTGTTAACTAGTCACCCTGCTATGCAATAAAGCACCTGAACTTAATACTTCTCTTTGTCCTCAGTCTTTGTTTTTTTTATACAAAACACAGAACCAAGCATTTGTTGAATTCCTCCAGTAGTGACTGCTAACACTGGCCAGGCGTTACGGTGTGCACTAAGTACTGCGCATGTATGTAAGCGTCCGTCATATGCTTCCAGCCCTCAGTGGTGTGCCATGCCAACTCCACCTGGCCACCAAACCCCGGCAGGTAAATAGTTTTGCACACCGCGACGGTGCCTAGGTTTGAGTGCAGGTGGACTGGCAGGAAAGCCTTCTGAGGGAGTAACAGGGATCTCAACAAAGTCTCGGAAAATGAGGAAGCTGCCTAGAGTCTCGGCGCTGCACGCCTGTGATCTCCCAACACGGCTGGAGGATGAAAGAAGACAGGACCACAGCCCAAGTGCCAGGGCGGCCTGGGTTACACAGCGAGATGATGTCTACAACCCGGGACAGCTGAAACAAAGCCTGGTGCCTCCATGCTACACGTGAGAGCTGGCTGAGCTCGAAGGTGGGTGGGGGACGCACCACAACCCCGGCCCGAGGATGCCAAGAGCTCCTTAGCCACTAAGGCGAAACGAGCAGTTTCATGCCTCCGTCCCCACGGTCTACGTCTGGACCAAAACAAAACAACAAAAGACCTGTCTCCCGGGGTGCCTGTGCAGGAGCGGGGAAGTTTGGAGAAGAAGGAGCCGCCAGAGAGGGATGCTCGCCTCTTCCGGGATGCCGGGAGGGTGTCCGCCGGGCCGAGTTGCCGGCCGGGCCCCGCGGCCTCCTCCTCCTCCTCCGTGCATCCCGCGACCGCCCGCGCCTCTCCCTCGCGGCCGCGCTCCCCCGGCGTCCAGCCCCGGCTCCCGCGCGCCCCGTCGCTCACCGCCACTTGCAGAGGCCTATCGCTGGGTACGACCGTCATGTCGGAATCCGAGTCGGAAAGCTGCCCCTCTTCCATGTCGCCAGCTTCCAGCGCCATCTTCCCGCGGCGCGCAGGGGCAGGAGAGCGCTTCCGGCGGGAGGAGGGAGGAAGGCCGTGGGGCGGCGCTCCGGCGCCCCCGTGCGGGCGGGCCCGCGGCGCCTGGGCAGGCCCGGGCGAGCCGCGCCAGCACAAAAACTCACCGCTGGGAGGCGAGTTGGACGCCACCGCTCGGGGTTCCGCCCTGACCTCCCGCCTCTCACCCGGATGCTCTGGACTGGCCTTCCGGCTGCTTTATTGTTGTTATTATTTTTTCCCGCTTCCACCTCAGCTCACCGCCAGGCTCCGCTCTCCCCGGGGGCGAGCCTCGCTGTACATGATGGTCACTGGCCGGCTTGTGGTCCTGGGCAGCCTTTGCTGCAGCCGCTCTTCCTGAGTCACCCTCAGGCTAAAGTAACTAAACCCTTATTCCAGAGATGTTAAAATGGCCCATCTTGCCCCAGGGTACTTTGTTAATCACGGTTAAAATATTATTAAAGTGCTGTTAGTTACAGGCCTTTATTGTAAGCACTCCTTTTGATATTTATTTTTCCTTTAATCTAAGTTAGTGGAAGCTAGGGCAATTTGACCCTCGATTTTGCAAAAAATAATCATGTTACATATTTCCATGCCTTTATACCACGAGCTTTGACCCTTTCGAACCTCTGATATTAAATACATACATACATACATACATACATGCATTATTTTCCATTTTCAGTTTGAGATGGTTTAGCGCTCAATTACAGGTCAACAGCTACTGGCTACCAACACCCTCCCCATCCACACCCCTGTCTTCCTTAGATGGCCCCTGGTGCCTGCCTGTCTAGGCAATCTCAGTTTATCCAAGGGTTGAAAAGTTACAGGCACTGTGCCATGTGACTGAACCCGTGATCGGAAAAAGAGGGAATCCTAAGACCCAGGATATACACCAGATAAAGCTATGTGTTCTGAACCAATAGATAAGGCTCTGAGTTCTCAACCGATAGATTGCCGAGTTTGGGGAGGGTGAGAGCAAAGGTTTTGTAGCTCTTTGGAGTACCAGCCTACAGGAAAAGGGCCAGACATTTTTGCAGTTAGGGCCTTTAAAAATCACTGTGTCCTGCCATCTGGTGTGCCAGTCATTATAGTAGGCTGGCATCAGTGTCGACAGAACTGTAACATTTCCCTTTGCAACTTTCCCTAGTCTCTTGAATTTGTGCTTACAAAGTGAGGGTCCCGTTTCCCACAAAATTGACAGGTCTTAGTCCTTCCCCTGGTCACCCAAGTAAAGGACAGTCAGCTAAGCAACTGAACAGACTGTCTTCGCGCCAGCCCAGCAGTCTAAAACATTTCTTAGACACACAGCCACATGATGGGGCGTCCTAAGGAGTGTTCAAGCTCATGTCGCATGTGTGAAGCGCTCTCACAGGCTTCAGAAGGGAAGGGGGCTATGCCACTGCCGTGTGGTTGATGAGGAGTTCATACTACACTTGCCATGCAGTCTGAGTCCCCAGCAGCACGGGCTGGTGGGAGGGGAGGAGGGAGAGGGGGAGGGGGAGGGGGAGGGGGAATGGGTTTGACAGATACTCAGAACCCTGCTTTCTCTGAGTCAGTTCCCAACATAGCTGGAATCCTTGATCTGTCTGCCTCTTTGTTTGCTGTTACAACCCCTCACAGCCAGCTCTCTCATGCTCTGGGGCTTCCGGAAATCACTGAGATCTTTTTCATTTTTCCTTATGGATCTGTTATTCCAACATGATTTGTTTAAAATACTTTCCTCATCCCACTGAAGAGCTATTTGTTAAATCACACATACTTACCATGTATGGGTTTGATTCTCTCTCTCTCTCTCTTCCTCTCTCTCTCTCTCTCTCTCTCTCTCTCACACACACACACACACCCCAAACAGAAACAAAAGAACAATATAATTAGAGCAAGTGAGCCCCTTTGAATGCTCCATTCTGCTCCACTGAGCTGTTTCTTTACCTTAGGGCCAATAATCTTGTCTTAATTCCTGTACCTTACACTAAGGACATTGAGCCTACAGATCAATTTGGAGATAACTGATTCCTTAGGTTTTGAAATGACATTCATGCTATAGCTCTCCATTATCTGAGTGTTTTACTCAGGGTTTCTTCCTTTCTTCCCCCCCCCTCCCCCTGAGACAGGGTTTCTCTGTGTAGCCCTGGCTGTCCTGGAACTCACTCTGTAGACCAAGCTGGCCTCGAACTCAGAAATCCACCTGCCTCTGCCTCTCAGAGTGCTGGGATTAAAGGCATGTGCCACCACCGCCTGGCTTACTCAGGGTTTCTATTCCTGAACAGAACATCATGCCCAAGAAGCAAGTTGGGGAGGAAAGGGTTTATTCAGCTTGCACTTCCACATTGCTGTTCATCACCAAAGGAGGTCAGGACTGGAACTCAAGCAGGTCAGGAAGCAGGAGCTGATGCAGAGACCATGGAGGGATGTTTCTTACTGGCTTGCTTCCCCTGACTTGCTCAGCTTGCTTTCTTATAGAACCCAAGACAACCATCCCAGGGATGGCACCACCCACAAGGGGCCCTCCCCCCCCGTGATCACTAATTGAGAAAATGCCTTACAGCTGGATCTCATGGAGGCATTTCCTCAAGGGAGGCTCCTTTCTAAGTGATAACTTCAGCTTTTGCCCCAGCTTGGGTCCATTTTGCTTTTCAGGATTATGGAACCAAGCATCAACTGAGCAGAAAAAGAGACTTATGTTTGACTAAGAGCAAGAGAAATGGAAGATAAACTTTCAAATCTGTTTTGCAATTCTTGAGCATGGAGAAGTATCAGAGTTAGAGCATCATATAAGTGAGGAAGAGAGGTGGGCCTGCAGAGCAGGGAGGAGGAGTCCTACTCCTTCAGACACTAGCTAGTGAGCAGCCTGGAGCTCAGGTGCCACTCCTTTCTCTCCCTTTTTCTTTTCTCCCTTCCCCCTTTTCTGTTTGTGACTGTTGCCGTGGTAATGGTCAAACGTCACCACTCTGGCGGTGAGACATAGGTCAGCAAAGCTTCCCCATAGCCTGAGGGATCTCAGGGAGGGATATGGATCCAGGTAAAGTTAAACCCCTGACTGCACAGTGGAAAAGAATTTCAGGACCATCCAGAGAGAAGCAGAGGTAACAAGCTTGGTAAGATGAGGATGGTAAGACTTCAGACTGAGTGCTGGCCACTGTGAGAGGCGGGGAGAAGGGCGGGCCACGGATGGGCTGAACTCAACAGAGAGTCGCGCTTTTCTGTCTTCACAGTGGATCATGGAATTACAACTTTGTTACACTACTGAGAGAAAAGCAATGCACAGCAAGGTCTAAAACTACAACAAAGATTAAGGATGAAATAAGAGTATATGCTCTGACTTGCCCTACATTAAAGAATGTCTCTGTAAAGGAAAAATTTCTTTTTGTAAAGGGATTTTTACCAGGTACATTGTTTTAATTTAGAGATGAGAGAAGGGTGCTGGCCTAGTCAAACTCAAACTCACAAACATTCTGACCCTAAACTGCTTAGTTTATTTCTTTCATTTTGATTTTCCTTTTTGGTTTTTTGAGACAGGGTTTCTCTGTGAGGCTCTGGCTGTCCTGGAACTCACTCTGTAGACCAGGCTAGGCCTCGAACTCAGAAATCCGCCTGCCTCTGCCTCCCAAGTGCTGGATTAAAGGCATGCGTCACCACCGCCCGGCTCTTTATTTGTTTTCAATGTCCTTCCTGGTCTTTAGGAAAATGAGCTTTATCTCTGTAGGCCATCTGTTCCTGGTTTTCTTTTTTGGTTTTTTTTTTTTTTCCAGTAGAGTTGAGATTCTTTTTTGATGCTCAGTCAGCAGGAAGTATAAACTGGATTTTAGGGTAAGGGCTTAAATAACAAAGTTTTAAAGTTATCTTTTGGGCAAAGTCTGAATTCTTACACTTTGCAATCTCTCTGTCTCTGTCTTTCTGTCTCTGTGTCTCTGTCTCTGACTCTCTGTCTCTGTCTCTGTCTCTCTCTCTCTCTCTGTCTCTCTCTCTCTGCTTGTTTTGTTTTGTTTTTTGAGATAGAGTTTCTCTGTGTAGCCCTGCTGGCCTAAAACTTGCTCTGTAGACCATGGTGGCCTCAAACTCAGAGGTCTGCCTGCCTCTGCCTCCTGAGTGCTGGGATTAAAGGCGAGCGCTGCCGTGCCCAGTTATAACTGGCTTTTCAGGAACGGACATGACCAGAAAAGTGTGGTCATCTGGTCAGTTAGACTAGAAGTTCAAACCGCCTACCCATGGTGAAATACATGACCTGCCAGGAGACATGTGTCATGACTTTGCTATTAAATGACCTCAAAAGATCATGTATTGAAAGCTTGGTCCCCAAATGTTGTCATTACTGAGAGGTGACAGATTATAAGAAAGCTAATCGCATTAACCTATTGATGAATTAATAGCTGAATGTTCTCTTTTTATGATCACAACAGAATGGATTGTTAAGAAAAGATGGAGCCTGGCTGGGAGAGTGGATCACTGGGACTGGGACTTGTCCCTGCCTCCTATTCCCTTCCTGTCCCCCGTAAGGTAAACAACTTTTTTCTCTCATGGTCCTCATGTCTTTCCATGAGCCTAAGAGCAATACAGCCAGCCAGTCCTTGATCACAACCTCTAGAGTTGTGAGCCAAAAGAAGCCTTTGTTTTTTTGTTTTGTTTTGTTTTTTGAGACAGGGTTTATCTGTTAGCTCTGGCTGTCCTAGAACTCACTCTGTAGACCAGGCTGGCCTCGAACTCAAAAATCCGCCTGCCTCTGCCTCCCAAGTGCTGGGATTAAAGGCATGCGCCACCACTGCCTGGCCAGAAGTCTTTTTTCTTTAAAGTCATTTTTTCCTGGTGTGGTTTCATTGTCAAAACATGACTGGCTTGGGCTGGTGAGATGGCTCAGTGGTTAAGAGCACCGAATGGTCTTCCCGAGGTCCTGAGTTCAAATCCCAGTAACCACATGGTGGCTCACAACCATCAGTAATGTGAAGCAAGTAAAGAAACTGTGGGCTGAGGGAATGGGGCTGAGCAGCAGGAGCGAGTGGGGCCCGGAGCTAGTGAGGTGGGGTGTGTGTGTGTGGGTGGTGGTGGTGGTGGAGCCAGAGGGAGCGAGGAAAGGGGGAGGGAAAAAAGTTACTGGCTTAGCAAATGTTCAACCAACAATCTCCCCTTTCCTTCCTATACATTCTGCTTCCAACTGGCTGAGGAGGCAGATATAAGCCTATAGCCTCCCCTCCAGGTAATCAGCTGGATAATAGAGTCTTTGCTGTAGTATTTCGCACAACAGCTAGAGACTTTCAGGTGCCTTCCTGTGGCCTGCAGAGGACTTTGTACAAGCCGGAGGTTGAAAATCTGCTGATTATGATGGCTTTGTAATGTTGACAATAAGTCAGTTACCCTTACTTTGGTGTCCTCAGCCCTGAAGGAGGAAGGCCACCAGCTTCAAATAAACACTCCTTAAATGATTGCTATGTCGAAGTGTGGAGTCGAGCAGGAGAAGTGTGATCTTAAATGCCAAAGCAGTATAGGAGACACATAGGACGTGAAGGCAGAGAGGCAAGGCTTTCCTGCCGCTGTCTTCAGGCCCGAAGGAGGGAAGAGCCAAGGCTTTGGGGAACAGCAGCTTTAGTGTCCCTGTGACATTTCTAACTGTGGCAATGTATGGATTCCGTGGAGAGCTAAGGACATAACTAAACCCTTTGTTACAGCAAAGTGTTTTTTTTATGCTTTCCTCTAAGAGTTTTAGCTCTTACTTTTAGATCTGCAGTATGTGAATTAGTTGCATATGATGATAATTAAGAGTGTTAGCCCTAGGCATGACAGGTACTTTTAGCAGGTACTTTTAGGGGACAAGCTCATATGCCTACTAGGGAAAAGCCTCGGTCCCCTTACACGACGGGTGCTGTGACTGCAATTTTGTTTTCATTTTTAGTGTGTGTGTGTGTGTGTGTGTGTGTGTGTGTGTCTACGGATGCCTCCAGATGCCTCCAGAGGCCAGAGGTCAGATCTGGAGTTACAGGCCACCGCAGTTATAAGCCACCCAATGTGGGTGCTGGAAATCAAACTCAAGTCTTTAAGGGATCAAGTGCTCTTGACTGCTGGGCCATGCTTCTAGCCCCAAGTCTCCTTCTTTGAGTTTCACTATTACTTGTCTTTTCATCTTTGTTTATTAAAAATCAATACATTTATTTGTTTATTTAATGTGTGGGTGTGTGGGCAAGTGTATGTGTAAGTCCCTGCCGTAACCCAACTGTCCAAGTCAGAGCACAACCTGCTAGAGTCGGTGCTGGGGACTGAACTCAGGGCTTTGGGTTTGGCTTCAAGTGCCTGTCCCCTTCGAACCACTCACTGCCATTTTATTTTGTCCTACTGAGGACAGTTTGACTCTACACTGTGGTGACTGTTGGGGGTGGGCTGGGGTGGTGGTGGTGGTGGTTCTGACTGGTGCACAAGTCCTTGTAACTAACTATTCCACACCCTCAGGTCACTCGGGTGTGTTCTTTTGAGGTGACCTGGAGTACATTTTGCTCATTATAATGGCAAATTGTCCACTCACAGGAGTTAAGTGTTTGCCATCCCTTTTAAAGTGTGTATTTTTTATATATTTTTATATATTCTTAAAATATATATCTTATATATTCTTTGAGAATAATATATATATATATATATATATATATATATATATGATATCATTCCCACTGGCTCTTCTAAGCCCTCCTTTTTAAAATGTATGTTTAAAAATCATGTGTTTTTTTAAAAAAATAATTTATTTTTAATAAATTTTTATATATATTTTTTTAATAATTTATTTATTTTGGTGGTTTTGCCTGCACGTATGCCTGTGTGAGGGTGTCAAGTATCCTGGATCTGGACTTACAGACAGTTGTGAGCCACCATGTGGGTGCTGGGAATTGAACCCTGGTTCCCTGGTAGAGCAGCCAGTGCTCCCAAGCGCAAAGCCATTTCTCCAGCCCCAATGCATTTTCATTGTAAAGACTGATCTCGTCGTAACAGCCGCATGCGCGTATGTCATGTAGTTTCCCTTGCCTCATATTTACACCTCTCCTCCCCCTCCCTCCCTTCTGTTGCTCACCTTCTAAACTGTCTCTTGTCTTTGTGCGTTCTCTACCCAGCTTTGCTATGCCACACTGGAGATGGAACTTGTCGTCGTCGTCGTCGTCATCATCATCATCATCATCACTGTTCTGGCCAGTGTGGTTGTTTTTCTTTTTCCTCAGCATGTTTGTCCTTGCTATATAGAGAAGCCACTAAGTTGGTAGAGTGCCCAGCATGCTGTGCCTAGCAGTGGAGAGTGAGGTACATGCATCTGCCTGTGGTCTCAGCACTCAGGCAGCAGAAGTAGGTGTTCAGGTCATCCTCAGAGTGAGCAGGAGGCTAGTCCGGCCTATGTAAGACTTTGTCTAAAAAAAAAAAAAAAAGGCCAATAATTTTTGTATATTGATTTTGTATTTAATTGCTTTGCTAAAAGTGTTTTTTTGTTTTGTTTTGTTTTGTTTTGTTTTGTTTTGTTTTTGGGTTTTTTTTTGGTTTTTCGAAACAGGGTTTCTCTGTGTAGTCCTGGCTGTGCTGGAACTCACTCTGTAGACCAGGCTGGCCTCGAACTTAGAAATCCGCCTGCCTCTGCCTCCCAAGTGCTGGGATTACAGGCATGCATCACCACGCCTGGCTTAAAAGTGTTAACAGATATTAGACCCATCTGGTATAATCTTTAGAGATTTTTAAATAAAAGGTCATATATATCATGTGCAAATAAGTATAGTTTGATTTTTTTTTCTTTTCCTATTTGTATCCTTTTGTGACATTGGCTGCAGGGTAGGAAGCAATCAAAGCATATTGAAAACATAGGAGGGGAATCATTGAGAAACCCTGACACAGCCTGGGAATCGCAAAATGAGTAAGAGGCTGGATATCACGGAGGCACGCATTTACTTGAAATGCATGTGTCTCATGCTGATGGGATGCTAGGATTTCCCTCCTATAGAGAGACCTGGTTATTGAGGAATTACAGAGTTATTACTACAAGAGAGCGAGGGCAAGGGTATTGCAGAAAAAAGACATGGAGAGTGAAGGACATTGATTAAAACAATGTTTGTAGCTGGGCAGTGGTGGCGCACGCCTGTAATCCCAGCACTTGGGAGGCAGAGGCAGGTGGATTTCTGAGTTCAAGGCCAGCCTGGTCTCCAGAGTGAGTTCCAGGACAGCCAGGGCTATACAGAGAAACCCTGTCTTGAAAAAACCAAAAAACAAACAAACAAACAAAACAAAACAAACAAACAAACAAAAAACCCCAAAACAAAAAAACGATGTTTGTTCTTTAAAAGTAAGAATGTACCGAGGCAGAGTATTTAGAAGACAGTGCAATCCTGTGATACTTTTCATTTATTAGGAAATATTTGTAATTTACCAAGGCAGTGAAAATAGCCTTTCTTCAAACCTCCATACAGTGAAAAAACTCCCTGAGCTACAACACGGATCAGCGACGTCATCGCTTCTTGAGTGCAGACTAGAATTGCTGAGATTTACAGGTCCCAGCCCAGATCCACGGAATGAGCATGTCCAGAATACTCTTTGGTAATGGTTCAGAAGCGTGCTGTGGTTTGAAAGCTCGGCTGGAACACTGCAGACTTTAGAAGCAGCGGGTGGCGCAGTTTCCCGCCCCCTCAGCCGGGTCCCCGCCCCAGACCCTGAGGCAGCCGCAGCACACTGAGTGTAAGGGTCGGACGACCCCAGCGGGAGAGGGTGGGGAGTGGGCAGGGGGCGTGTCGGGGGGTGGTGGAGCGAGGCTGCCCAATGGGATCCCCGGGGGAGGGGTCTGCCCAATGAGCGCTCGCAGAAGGGGGGGATGGGGGACGACCTCCCATGAACCGGGCAGGGGGCGGGGCCTGCCAAGGGGACTCTCCCGGGCTGGGGGGCGGGGCTGTTTTTCCCCTCGGACTGCTCTGCGGTGGGGGTTTCTAGCGTGCTGAGCTCGGTATGTGGCGGCAGGCTCGCAGGCTCTGTGTGCAGACTGTGAAGACCAGCAAGCTTTCCCGCCCTTGGAGCAGGCCCGCCGCCCTCATGTCCACTCTGCTGATCCATCATCCCCAGTATGCCTGGCTGCGAGACCTGGGGCTCCGCGAGATTAACGAGGGCGTGTATAATGGAAGCTGGGGCGGCCGGGGAGAGGTATGCTGGCGTCCTGGAAAATTGTAGCCAAGGTTTGCCCGGGAGGCCGTAGGGCGAGCACCTCCCTTCCTATCTCCCAGCTCGAGCTGAGGGGCCATAGACCGGGATGGGAAGTTCTGAAGTTGTACAGCAGAAGTTTTCTCTTGGAGAAAGGCAAGAAGAGTCGAGTTTAGATTTTAGCGCTGTGAGGAATCGGAGGCGTTTTGGAGCTGCTAGGAAGGCTAAACTTCAATGCTTACTTAAACCGTATGGTAGTCTTGCTTGGGATCTGTAACAAGCTCGTCGTAGTTGAAATTTTGTGAACTTTCTCCCCTTGAAGACTTGGTTTTCAGTATTTATTGCCCAGACTTAGCACCGTGATAAAACATACAGTGGACAGGTAAGGTTCTTGTTGCCCCAAACTTAGGAGAGTGCCTCATACTTTCAAGGGAAATAAAGCTTTTTCAGAAACATGACATAACCTGCTTTGTTACAGGAAAAGCAACCTTTTTGGCTACCCACAGCTGTAGGAGATACGGGTGATTTTAATTGTTATCATGAAATTGGGAGTTTCGCCCTGTTGCCTCTTTTTTTTTGTCTTTTTGGTTTTTGGACTTGAACCCAGGGTGTGTGCACCGGTGGCAAGCTCTCTCCCTCCGTCTGCGTCTCTTGTGGCATCATCTAGTTACTGGTTTTGATAAACGGAATCTTTTAGGTGCTCTTTAGTTTTGTCTTTTTTCCTGGAGACCCCACCCCCTTTGTGTAGTTCAGGCTTAGGCATTCTGTTTCCAGACAGAGGGTGGGCAGAATAAGGTGGAAAAGCAGTATGTAAAATTTGTCAGCTGAGCCTGGCAGTGGTGGCGCACACCTGTAATCCCAGCACTCTGGGATGCAGAGGCAGGCGGATTTCTGAGTTCAAGGCCAGCCTGGTCAACAGAGTGAGTTCCAGGACAGCCAGGGCTATACAGAGAAACCCTGTCTCGAAAAAACCAAAAATCCAAAAACAAAACAAATATTTGTCAGCCGAGTTTCTGGCTACATTGAGGGTTAGGTGTATTGTGTATGAGGTGTGTTGTATATATGCCTCTCAATGTAGTATTTAGATGATCAACACATGGATCTTACAGAAAGTTCTTAATGAATAGGTGAGAAACCTAAGATTGTTCTGAGGAGTGGGTTAGTCGTGACAGAAGTTAGCCCGAAGGCTCCTACTTTTGCTTTTATAATAATTTGGGAATGATTATAATTTCTAGGTATGATTGTCATTGTTTGTTTGTTTGTGTGTTTCAAGGTAATTACGACCTATTGTCCTGCTAACAATGAGCCAATAGCAAGAGTCCAACAGGTAAGTTGTTCCAGTTCAAGCTGTTACAGGGGCTGTGCTTCTTGAGAGGCTTCTTTAGAGGCAAAGATTCTGAGCAGCACAGGCGTACAGAATCACGTGGTTCTTTTTCATTCTGAGACTGTCTGCGGAGACTGTCCATTCTTGCTCTGTGGAATTAGCTAGAAAAGGTGAATCAGAGAGGATTAGGCAAAAGGTTTCTTTATTGTTGTTTGGATACAAGATCAGATGTAGCCAGGCTGGTGTTGACCATTTTGTATAGTTAACAGTGACTTTGCACTTAGCTGTCGGCGTGACTTGAACCCAGAGCTTCGTACATTCTAGACTAGTTGGACTGCATTCCTGGCCTCCCTCTGGGTATTGCTTCTGAGTCAACTCCAGAGGTTATTATTATTATTATTATTTTTTGGAATGAAGGTTCTGATTCTTCAAATCTAGGTTGAAGCCCAAGGTTGAAGTTTCTAAAATGGATCATGGGTTGTATCTAGATGAGGCTAGAGCCCAATTTAAAATCTAGGCGTTTTACAGCACAGCTGGGTTATCTTGTCTTGGTTTAGATTCCAGCTGTTTTCTTCTATTTATGCTTTAGTTTAATTTAATACACATTCCCTGCTCCCCGTGCTGGGGATTGAACCCAGGGCTTCGACCTTGCTAGAGATGAGCTTTGCCACTGAGTTACTGCTCCAGCTTTATAAACAGACTTTAGGACTGTAGGCTGTTGAGATCATTATCATTCATGAGCCTTAGGGACCGTAAGAAAGTTTCCACTCCTTTTGCAAAGGTATTCTAGAAGGCAAGTATCCTGTGGTCAGTGTGAAAACCATAGCTCTAGCCTTCAAGGGAACAGGAGATAACTTATTCTGGAGTCAAGTTTGAGTGATCATCATGCCTGGGATCCAAGACACGCAGGTTGTTTCCCCAGGGAAGCTGCTCCATAGAATTTTATAGTTGCAGAAAGGTAAAGTCGCACACCAAGGCAATTTAAAAATACATTGGTGGCACTTCAGAGCGGTGGTTACAGCAAGATGAGGACACTACTGCTGGTGGCATGTTTTAGCTTTTGGGGACACTGTCTACTGGTGGCATTCTTTAGTGATTGGGTTGGTTGAGGCTGGTGATCTGCTAAACTGATAGATTCCAGAAGGTTTTTATTGGTTAGTCATAAGATGTTCATTCTTAAGTCACAGCATACTAGTTCTGACAGACACCAGGCTGGGGAAGGAATGGCTTATTCAGGGGGGTGAAAACTAGCACAGAATAGGCTCAGGACTTGCAACATTTCAACATCTCTTCATTGATTAATTAATTGATTGATTTGTTTGGTTTTTTTTGTTTTTGTTTTTGTTTTTTGTTTTTTTTGTTTTTGTTTTGTTTTGTTTTGTTTTTGAGACAGGGTTTTACTGTGTAGCCCTGACTGTCCTAGAACTCACTCTGTAGGTTGGGCTGGTCTTAAACTCACAGAGATCCACTTGCCTCTACTTCCTGAGTGCTGGGATCAAAGGTGTGTGGCACCACGACTGACCCTGTTTGTAGTTCTAATCAGCCAATCAGTATCTGCAGACTCAGCCTCTTTTTTTCTTTCTCACTTATACTTTCTCATTCCTTTTCTCTCACTCTCATTCTTGACCTAGGCCAGTATGAAAGACTATGAAGAAACCATAGGGAAAGCCAAGAAAGCTTGGAACATCTGGGCAGATGTAAGTATGATGTTTATGGTCCCCACTGCAGAACAGGTCACCTGGTGTACTTAGGAAAGACGGATGAGCATGGGAACGTGCTGAAGTGTGTACTCTTGAGGACTTGGGCTGAGTCCTCTGGGGTACCATAAAGGCAGTGTCCTTCCTGTTTGGGCTTAGAGGAATGGGTAACTTCAAAATAGATGAGAACTCCTGTGTACAGTGTCAACTGGAGCGGCGAATAGTCTCCCCCAAACCTCTAATTGAGTGAAAGAAGGGGAGCTCTTTGTTCTCGGTTCCTCCGGCCTCTCCCCTGAGGCTGAGCAGGGACAGGATGTCCTCACAGCATGCCTGGCTCCAGAGCATCTCCCAGGGCTAAGGCCTTCCTGCTGGCTGGAAGGCAGAACCTGCCCCCTTCGACCCTGAGCACCACCCATCATGGGTGTGGAGTGCGGTGTGAAGGAGAGAAGGAACTGTGTGGATCTTCCAGCTTCCCTCTGCCTCCTCCACCTGAGGGTTTTCAGAAAGAGGGGAGACTGTGAGAGCCTGCCTTCTGGAGCTGTCGTGAGGATTCAATCGCTACATCAGGTATCGTGGGCAGGTGTTTGTGGCAGAACGGGCACATCACCAGCATCTGTATCCCATGATGCCATGTGCTGGGGGTGGCACAGGCTTGGGGGCGAGTACCCTTATCCACTTAGCCATCTCAACTGCCTGGCTGTCTTGCTTTGCTTTGTTTTAAGGACCATGCAGCAAGACAATAGTATTTAGTCATTGTCGTCCTGACGTCATCAGAGCTACCTTCCGGTCTTTCTCTCCCAGCTCTCCTGGGTTTAGGTCATAGTGTGATTCTTCTACACATGTCACATGATGTGCACAGAGTTTTAGGATCGCATTGTGTATGCATATCAGCTTAAGGATAATGCATACTTACTGGTGCTTATTATTGTGTGTCCGTGTGCACACCAGTTGTGTATGTTGGCACATGTATCGCAGTCCGTGTGGCGGTCAGAGGACAACTTTGGAGTCCGTTCTCTTTGCCTTCACATGGGTCCTGGGAATCAAACACACATTGCCAAGGATGCGTCTTTATCCACGGAGGCATCTCACTGGCCCAGTTATTTTTAAAGGATATTTATTTGTGTGCTATGCCTTGTGTGTATGTACCTGTGTGTGCATGCACAGAGGCTAGAGGAGGGCGTCAGGAGGCCTCCCCGACCACTTTCTGTTTGTTCCCCCGAAGCAGGCTATTTACTAGGTTGGAAGCCAGCAAGCAAATCCCAGCAATCCTCCTGTCTCTGACCCACTCGTGCAGTGAGGTTACTGGCATTTGCTGGAAGTCCTCCTTAAGATTGCAAACCAAGTGCTCTTAATCACTGAGCCACCTCTCCCAGCACATTAAACTTTCTCTGTTTGTCCTGGTTGTCCTGGACAACTTGCCCTGGACAACCAGGCTGGCCTCGAACTCGCCTAGATTCTCTCGCCTATGTCTCCCGAGTGCTGGGATTAAAGGCATGTGCTACCATACATGAAAATGACCAAAACATTTGAAAAGAGATTTATTTATTTTATGCTTATGAGAGTTTTGCTTGAATATATAAGTCTGTGTACTACATGCATGCCTGGGGCCTTCAGCGGTCAGAAGAGGCACTGGATCCCCTGGAGGTGAGTTACAGATAGTGAGCTGCCACGTGGGTGATGGAAACGGAGCCTGGGTCCTCTGCAAGACGACCAGTGCTCTTAATTCCTGAGACATCCCTCCAACCCAGACCTGCCTACCTTTCCTTCTTTCTTTCAGGCTTTCTTTTTTCCTGCCTTTGTTTCCCAAATGCTGGAATCATTCACATGTCTTTTAAACAGAAACATTTATGCCCATGTGTGTTTCTCTAGAGAAAATAAAAATAGGTTTGAGATTAGTTTGTATGGTTTCAGTGTCTGTCTTCCTAAACTGATTTAAAAGATTTTTTATTTATATTGTGATGATGATGGTGGTGATGTCTACGCATGCCCCATGATGTGCATTCAGAGGTCAGAGGTCAACATTGTAGCGTTGGTTCCTTCCTTCCATCTTAAGTGGGTTCTGGGGATCGAACTCAGGTCCCGAGGCTTGAGCAGGAAGCAGCCTTCCCTGCGGAGCCGGCTCCTTTCCTCCCCTCAGCTGGCTTTCTAGTCCACCTCCTTTGCTGCAGTGGTCGCTGTCATGATAATCTTTCCGAGCTGTTGTGCTGTATGGTTTTGCTGCTGTTTTGAATTTAGGGTCTCTGTTGGGACTCCCATGTCCTATCCCACAGCGCCAGATTTGGGATTTGTGTCTGGCATTCCTTTAGCAGCTTATGCAGTTTTGAGCCCCAGATGGAGTTGCTGAGTAAGTCAGGGAGGTCACGTAGATAAGTAGGCCAGGCCGGTAAGGGCTCAGCTTGTTGGAATCGGAGTTGAGAAATTGAGTTCAAAGATTAGTGCAGACACAGCTTTTTCTAACAGTCCTCTCGGGCTCTGGTCAATGTGGCAGTGACTTAGAGAAGGCATAGCTGGGCCTTACACAAAAATATCAGAACAGGCCGTCCTGGTCTGCAGCCTCTCTGAAGGTCCCTTCCCGTGAGGCTTTGTGCTGTCTTCTTTCTGTTGGCTTTGCCTTCATCACAACAGAACACTCTTTTGTTTCATTCCAGTTCAGCCTGGAAACTTCAAAGGGAACATTTTTCTTTAAGGGAGATAAAAGCAGGGTGTAGTGCAGGGACTGTTGCGGAGTCCTACAGCCGAATATTAGGCAGAGCTCGGGCAGTCGTACAGCAGATGGGGAGCGAGGGTCAGCAGAGCCGGAGGGATGGAAGACACCACAAGAATACAGCCCACAGAGTCAACCGAGCACTACTCACGCAGGGAGCCTGCATGGGTCTGACAGGCCTCTGCATATATGCTACGGTTGGGCAGCTCGGTGGTCTTGTGAGGTTCCTAAGGGCGGGAGCACGGCCTGCCTCTGACTCTCGTGTCTGCCTGTGGGACCTGTTCCTCCTACTGGGGTACCTCGTCCAGCCTCGATGTGAGGACCTGTGCCTGGTCCTTGTAGCTTGTTATGCCATATTTGCTTGATGTCCCTGAAAGGGCTGCTCTTTTCTGAGGGGAGATGATGGAGGGAGAGACAGACCGGAAGGAGGAAGGGAAACTGCTGTCGGGTTGTAATATATGAAGAAAAAATCCACAGAAATACGCCACAAACAAACAAACAAACAAACAACAAAGATAAAATAAAGGAAAAGTATTTTATAAAAGCTGCTTTATTTGTTCACTTTGAGAGAGAGGGTTTAATGTGGCTTAGAGCAGCGTTGATATGGCCACCGCTGGCCTTGAGCTATACGGATGGCTCTGCCTTCTCCACCC
Organism: Apodemus agrarius; assembly: GCA_964023405.1. Taxonomy (NCBI): domain Eukaryota; kingdom Metazoa; phylum Chordata; class Mammalia; order Rodentia; family Muridae; genus Apodemus; species Apodemus agrarius. The sequence continues at coordinate 46,399,201 of OZ030021.1, read as the reverse complement.
CCAGTGCTGTGTCAGAGGTGCACAGCTCCATGCCTGGCTGAAGATGGATTCCTTTTTCATGTTTACACCTGCCACAGAGAACCTGGCTGGGACTGACCCGCTGCTGTCTTACGAAGGAGCTCTACCTAGGACTTTCCTCACTGTGCTCCTCCATGTCCCTTGTGTGTCCTCAGTTTCCCCTCTGTTGCTGGTGACAAAAAGCCCGAGACTCTTTTTTTCCTTGAGGTCAGAAATGGATCCTTTCTCCTAACTGCAAAGAGAAACAAATAACAGATCACTGGGAGCTGTGTGGGAGGCCCATTACGTATCAGTGTTCCCCGTTTGATTGTTTCTTTATGAACAGATCCCATTGTGTTACACAAGCTGGACTTGAGACCCTGGGCTCAAGCGTTTCTCCCGTCCGAGCTTCCCAGAGCTGAAGCTAAAGCCCTCAGTCTGTCTCCTTCCTGCTTATGCTCTCTTATGTCTATTCTAGAAGAGACCTCACGGGTGGGCATTATACAGTGCTGAGGACTTCTTATGTGAACCTGGGGACAGGGTCCTGGAGGGTTTTGTTTTTCCCAATTTAACAAAAAGAGATTCACTTATTTCATTTTCTATGTATGTGTGTACTGTGTGCATGCCTGGTGCCCTTGGAGGGAGGGGGTCAGCTCCCTTGGAGCTGGAGTGACAGTTTCCAGGTGCCGTGGAGATGGTAGGAGTATTGTCCTGATGCTCCGTAAGAGCAGCAAGTATACTTAACTGCCGGGCTGTCCCCCCCAACTTTTAAAATTACATGTAAAAATGTATCTCGTGTACGTGTGTGGGTGGTTGCACATGTGTCATGTACATGCGGAGGTCACTTCTCTCCATTTGTCGCATGGGTTCTGGGGATCGAACCCGGGTCTTTAGGCTTGGCAGCAGGCACTTTTACCCGCTGAGTCAGGTAGAGTTTCGTATATCGCACACTGGCTGCTGTGTAACGGCGGTAATTACCTTGGACCTCTGATCTCTGCTTCCCTCTCCTGCGTGCTTTGCTAACATGTCTGGCTTTAGGCAGTGACAGTTATTCCACACATGGCCTTCCGTACTAGGCGAGCCGTTTACCAGCCGAGCTGCCATTCCTCCCAGCTACACTTGCTACTGATACTCTCCTTGGGCGAGTCAGTTTCGTACTAGAAATGTGGCTATCTTCCATGTTCCTTATTCCTTTCTTCCTGTCCTCTTCAAACCCTAATCTGGGTTTGCAGAGGAAACTCCATGTCCTTCCTGAGGATAATCTGGGAAGCTGAAACTAAGACTAACGATGCCTGGTTAGGTGATGTTGTTTCTTAGTGTGATCTAGCATAGCGCACGCCTGGTTGTGAAAACTCCGTGGCCGGTCGGTAATCAGTGATGAATCGATTGCGAGCTATCACACCTTGAACGTTTTAAAATATGCGGCTATGCTTTAGTCTGGTTTCTGTTGCTATAACTAAATGCTAGGAACAGGGTAATTTATGAAGACATTGATTGTTTTATAGTGCCGGGGGCTGGGCGATCCTGAGCCGAGGGGCCACATCTGGTGATAGTCTCTGTGATGATTATATAGTAAAATCACAAGACAGGACAGAAATTTTATTCAGGTAGGTCACTCTTCCTCCTACAAAGCGTCAGTGAAGCCATGAGCACCTATCCCTAAGGCCCTTCCTGCAAACCCCATTGGCACCAGACATTAGCATCTATCCTGGAGATAACACTGCAAACCACAACGCTCCATCCGTCTTCATACTGCTCTTGTCTGATCTGATGGTCTTCATGAGACCTGCCTCTCTCCAGTCACTCTCTGCAGCTGGACCTAGAGCTATATACTGCAGTGAGTTTTGATGGATTTTTGTTTCCCTTTTAAAATCTCCTGTGATCCGTGCCTTTTGTTAGCTCTTTGGCCCTTGGTCATGTGGCTCCTTCTTTTCTTCTCTTGCTTCTCTGAGCTGCTTTGCTCTTGAAAACGACTACATTCTCTCTGCCTTTGGCCTTTGCACGTGCCTTGCTCTTCGCTCTGATTTCTCTGTCTTTTTTACTCGGCTGATAACAGTCATGCTTAAGTCTTTGCTGTCTGCTTTCAAAGGCCTTCCTCCCGTCTCCCATAGTAACACTAAGATTGACAAGTCCTAGCTGCTCCTGCTGTACAACCTTGCTCCCCTTCATGTGGCCTGCTGCTTCCCATCTCTGCGCCTTCACTGAATTATCCTCCTACTGGGCAAGAACTATAGCTACCTTGTTTGCAGTGATGTCCCCAGGCAGTGGTATAGTAGCCACTAGACTGATTGGAGTCAATTAAATGTGTGCCCCATGGGACTGGAGAGATGACCTAGTCGTTAACAGCACTTACTACTTTTGCAGAAGATCAGTTTCAGTTCTCAGCACCCACGTGGTAGCTCACACTTAAGCTCTAAGTCCAGGTTCAGGAGGTCAGAGGCCCACTGCTGACTTCTGTGGGCTTCTGCACATGCATAGTGCACATGCATACTCTGAGGCACACACCTACACATAAAATAAATCATAAGTATTTTTTAAAAATGTCTAAGGCATGGAGGTAGAGGACATATATACTTGATCTCAGCTGATGTTCGTTGTGCCTTGACTTAAAACCATGTCAGCTAAATTCAGAAGACGCATGAGGACTCCGATGCCCTTCTAGGAAGGATGAGATCTGTGCTGGCTGAGTTGATGTTACAGGGAGGACATAGTGTCATAGATGACTGACTTGGTCTGAGATGACTCGGTGGGGATAGACAGCTGCTGCCAAGCTGACAGTCCAGGATCTATCCCCGAGACCTGCGTGGTGGAAGGAGAAACCTACTACTCCCCGAGACCTGCGTGGTGGAAGGAGAAACCTACTACTCCCCGAGACCTGCGTGGTGGAAGGAGTTAAACCTACTACACCGTGTTTGCAAGTTGTCCCTGATCTTCCTAGCTTTGCCCCCTCACACACAAAAAATCTATATAAATACATATTTTTGGTGTTGGAGCGATGGCTCAGTGGTTGAGTGCTTGCTGCTCTTAGCAGACTAGAGTTTGGTTTCCAGCACCTACATAGTGGCTTATAACCATCTATAAAGATCAGACACCTTCTTCTGGCTTTTAAGGGCATCAGGCACACATGTGGTGCACAGGCATACGTGCAGTCAAAACATCCGTACATAAACAAACAAACAATAAGTGGACTTCAGCCGTAATTCTAAGGAATCGCCACTGCTGACGTTTTGGTGCAGTCCACGCTGAAGCGGAGCGCTGCTCGCCACCGGCATACTGCGCTCTACGGAGTGCTGTGCCGCTGAAGCTCTTCTGTGCTTTCCTTACATGCCCATCCATTCGTCTTAGAGACTGTTCCTCTTATGGCTGCTGTGTAGTCCGCAGGTCACGTTCTGAGGGGTTATCGCTGTTAGGAAGTGTACAGTGGTTGCTGTTTTATCTGTGTGTGTCAACACACTTAGTTCTGTTGCTCGACGCGGAGCTGCCTGCTCCAAGAGTGAGAGTGTTGCCAGCATGATCCGTCCCCACGCCGCCCCCACAGAAGCTGATCTATGAAGTGCGGGTGCTCTGGGGAAAGAGTAAAGCGGAGCCTTCAGCTTACAGCTCAGCGGGGCTCCGAAGGGCGGAGTGGGAGGCATGTTCTGAGGAGGGGTGGGGTGGGACTCCAGCCCATGGTCTGCAGGAGGTGCTTTCTGTCCTTACTTAATAATTATTCCTTTAAGACAAACACTCAGGAAGCAGCCCAGACTGGCCTTGAGATTAATATGGACTTTACTCTACATAGCAGAGGGTGACCTTAAATTCCTGATTTTCATCCCCAGACCCCCTTTGACATCCGTAACTATTGCTGGTTTTGTCCATGCTTCCCAGAAGTCCAGGGTCATTAGTTGATCAAAATTCCACTCTTTTCTTAGATTCCTGCCCCAAAGCGAGGAGAAATAGTCAGAAAGATTGGAGATGCCTTGCGGGAGAAGATTCACTTACTGGGAAGGCTGGTAAAGTATTTTTGAAGTCTCTTAGTGATCTCTTAAGTATCAGTCAAGAATAGGCTGTCAAGAGTTAGCACATATACATTTTGTTTTGTTTGAGATTGAAGTTTTTGCTGTGTTATCTAGCCTTGGCTCAAGCAATCCCTCTGCCTCAGACTCCTAACTGCTGGAGTTCTGTGTGCTTCCTTGCCCCACTAGGTTGAATCACATTTAAGAAGATAAACTTTATAGGTATGTCCTAAGATTGTAATTTTTAAGAAAAACCTTTTTTTAAAGATTTATTTATGCGTATGAGTAGTCTATCTGTATGTACACCTGTGTGCCGGAAGAGGGCATCGGATTTTACTCTAGATGGTTGTAAGCCACCATGTGGTTGCTGGGAATTAAACTCAGGATATCTGGAAGAGCAGCCAGTGCCCTTAACCACTGAGCCATCTTTCTAGCTCCAAGAAAAACAAATTTGAAATTCATTTTTTTAAAGGAAAGAGAGAAAAATAAAAAAAATTACTTGGTTTAAAAGTCATCAAAGCCTGTCTTGAAAAACCAAAAAAAAAAAAAAAAGTCATCAAAACATGATGGATTATATGCATGAATGAAATTTTCAAAGAATTAATAAGCAATATATTAAAAATATCACAAAAAGGCAAGTAAAAAAAATTTCAAAAGATTTCTATTTTATTATTCACATAAAATGTTTTATTTTGTCCTCAGCTTAATGTTTAATATACAGATTCTGCTTGAGAAATTCTGCTTGGATTTTTATATTTTCAGGTATCTTTGGAGATGGGGAAAATCTTAGTGGAAGGTATAGGAGAGGTTCAGGAGTACGTGGACATCTGTGATTATGCTGCTGGCTTGTCGAGGATGATTGGGGGACCCGCCTTGCCTTCTGAAAGTAAGCCTGGAGTCAGTTGAGCTAAGTGCTTGGTGCCGTGATACAGAGCTTCAAACCCTCTTCTGTGGGCTCAGGAGATGGCTTAGCAGGCTGCCCGACAACTTCAGTGGAGAAGAGACTGGGTTTTGTGTCCTCTGGCGTCCGTGTGTGTGTGTGTGTGTGTGTGTGTGTGTATGTATGTGTATGCGCGTGTGCGTGCGCGTGCGTGCGCGCGCGCACACACCGGCCCCCACCCCAGGGCAGTGTGTTTTAGGATCAAGGGCAGTGTCAGGGAGTCGTAGCTATAATAAGCATGGCAGTTAGAGGGTGGGACTGGACATGTGTTAGGGACTTTCTGTCCCAGGTACATCCTCCCAGGGCCTTGAAGGACACGGAACTGGTGCTAGAATCCTTGGACTGGTGGCAAGGGTTGCATAAAGTTGAGGGTGGGGGTACCATGCAGGGGTCGCCTTGTTTCCAGCACAGCTGGTGGATGCAGCGTGCAGATCCCGGGTGTGAGGGACTTTATGCTGAGTCGCTACCAAATCCATGTCGACTCTAGAGGCCTGTAAGCAAGGAATCGATGGCAGTAGGGCAAAGAAGAGAGAAGGCTAGACCTCCCCAGCGGAGTTGGGATGCTGGCCTGCAGGACAGCCTGGGGATCAGGTGCTATGCTGTGAGGTTTCTGGCCATCACGCCTCCAGTGTGAGTGACGATAGTGTCACTTTCCTGCATGTGCTAGTGTGTAAGTTTGACCAGGTCTCTGAATGCTTCTTGGCTCCATTCCTTACAACCCCACTAGCTGTTGATTACAGTAAGCCTTTGTGGGATTAGCTTTAAAGTTTGCAGTAAAATAGGAGTTTTGGGGTTTTATTTGTTTTTGTTTTTTGTTATACAGTGTCTCATCTATCCCAGGCTGGGCTGGAACTTACCCTGAGAAAAACCTCGAGTTGATCTTTCTGCCTCTAACTCCTCAGTGCTGGGGTTACAGGCTCGGGCCACCACACCTAGCTTATGCTGTGCGAGGGATCCGAGCCAGGACCTTGTACAGGCGTGGCCAGCAGTCTACCACATGAGCCACATCTGCCAAAACATAAACATTTCTATTCGTACTTTTAATTTTCTTACAGTGAGTGAAGTTTTTGTCATCCATCCAATATGAGCCTGTAACATGGGCTTTCTTGTCTTGTAGTTAAGTCAAGAGACAAGCTCAGACCTGAGACTCACGTGTTCTGTGCTCGGTTTATATCTTACCCTCTGTGTTCACATCTGAGGGACCTCCTACTATTTTACAGCATGTCTCTATCTTCCAAATGGGATCCCTAATGCCCTTACCTCTGCAGCTCCTGAGGTATGAGGTCTAATGAACACCAGTACAGTTGGTAAACTGGTGTAGTAACGAACAGGTCTGTTTTGCATTACATATTATGTTCTTAATCCTTTGGCTCTGTGAGGAAATCCACGGTAGCATCAGGAATACTCTTAGGTCTAATACATATTCTTTTGTCAGAAGAGAAGTGGGGTGGGACTTTATTGTGTCAGGTGTGTTCACTCAGCGAGTGTTTATACCCTCAGGACCTGGCCATACGCTCATGGAACAGTGGAACCCGCTGGGCCTGGTGGGAATCATCACGGCCTTCAACTTCCCCGTGGCTGTGTTTGGCTGGAACAATGCCATAGCTCTGATCACAGGGAACGTCTGCCTTTGGTAAGAGGTCATTCTCCGCTCTCACAGTACCGAGGTGACAGCCGGAGCCATTGCTCTGCGCGGGGAAAGGTTTGGATGGACCAAAGCGTCTTCCAAACTCCTGTTTTTGTGTTTTGTTTTTTTCTTTGGTATTTCCAGGGTTTCTCTGGCTGTCCTGGAAGTCACTCTGTAGATCAGGTTAGCCTTGAACTCAGATATCCGCCTGCCTCTGCCTCCCAAGCACTGGGATTAAAGGCGTGCGCCACCACCACCCGGCTCCACTCTTAACGAGTACATTAAATCACATGTACTAATTGCACTTGTTTTTAATTTGTATTTGACCATTGGCAACGTGTTTGCATGTAATAGTGTTTCCTTCCCCAGCCAGCGGTTCTTACTCTTAAGTCTTACCTCCGTTCTGACGCTTAAGTACCTGGTGTGAGGCTCAGTCTTCCATAGAACTGCCCCCAGTTCAGATTGATTGAGTGAGTGATTGATCTTTTTTCTTTTTTTTCTTTTCTTTCCTTTTTTTCTTTTTTCTTTTTGAGTGGAAGACACTGGACTCTTGCCTCTACCTTCTAAGGGCTAGCGTTACAGGCGTGGGCTTCCATCTCCAGGATTTTGTTGATTGATAGATTGAGACAGGATCTGACTGCATTGCTGCCTCAGCCCTCTGAGCGCGTGCCCAGCCAAATGTATTAGTGTTAAGTAATGCCACCAATAGAATGTTCTCGGTCTCTAGAAAACAAAGTGTCGTTTGAAGGCTGAATGATTGGTACCATTTGCCAAAGGAGCCTGTGCATTGTCTGTGCTTTCTCATCGCAGTGACCTGATAAAAAGCAACTTAAGGGAGGAAGGTGTGCTTTGCGTCACAGATGGGGGTGGGGAGTGTACAGTCCATCATGGCCGAGCCAGCATGGTGGTGGTGGGCCAGCTTGTTCAGTCAGGAAGCAGAGTAAGGAGACCACCGTTGTGTATCTGGCTTCCTCCTTTTCTCTTTTTCTTCAGTCCAGGAGTCCAGCATGGGACAGTGTTCCCCATGTTTGGGGGGGGGGGTCTTCCCCTCCAGTTAGCCATCTCTGGAAGCCCCCTTAGCCGCATTTGAAGTTTCAGTGCTGTGTGCCTCAGCACAGGCCGAGGCAGTGCGCAGTCCAGTCAGACTGGTAATGCTAATTAACGATCATCCAGTGCTGAAAGCCAGTATGTTAGCTGTGAGCTGACAGGGCCGCTCCCTTCCCCAACAGTCACTGTAACAGTCACCGTAGCAGTCCCCCGGTCCTGCAGCAGCTGCACTCTGGAGCAGGGTTGTTACAATCCTGAGGTTTCCTGTCCCTGAGACACTGCCTGAAGGATAGGTTTCCATTTCAGTTACTAGTGCTACTTGTTGTCTAATTGGAAGCTTTTCTCTATAACTTTGTTCTTTGAAATGAAAGGTATTTGCCTCTCCTCAAGTTAATTCTCTCTCTCTCTTAAATGTCTCTAGGAAAGGAGCACCAACGACTTCCCTCATTAGTGTAGCTGTCACAAAGTAAGTATGCGTGGCTTTCTTTTTCCTGGTATAACCTATTTTGCTAGGATGACTGACAGGCACTGGTGTATACGTGTGTGTGTGTGTGTGTGTGTGTGTGTGTGTATGTATGTATGTGGATGTGTGTGCCTTTTTTGTTCTTCCTTTGAGACAGGGTTTCTCTGTGTCCTGGCTGTCCTGGAACTTGGTCTGTAGAGCAGACTGGGCTCAAACTCAGAGATCCACCTGTCTCTACCTCCTGAGTGCTGGGATTAAAGCATGCACCACCACTCCCTTAGCAGGAGTTAGGGGACTGGTGGGAAGTGTTGTGTCTGTTTGAGCATAAAGGCCAGGTGACTCTCCTTTTGTAGTAAGACTTTAATATCACTGCTGTTACGTGGCTCTTCCTGAGCCACGGCATTTCATTTACCTGCTTGCAAGGATGCCAGCTACAGACATGCACGCGGAACTTTTCTAGACGTTTTATCGCTTGAAAAATAAAAACATCTGCAGCAAAAAAGGAATACCCTGGCACTTTCACCACCCCGCCTGGTTTATGCAGCGTCGGAGATTGAACCCAGGCCTTCACTAGGCAAATACCATCAACTGAGCTCAACAGCCCTGCTTCCCCTTGCTGCCTGTGTGTGAGCAGATGCGGGGTATATTCAAACACATTTGCTGGTGGAGTCTCTTTAAATTCCTTCATCTTTCTAATTTCCTAACTGTTTTAATGGATGCGTGGTCCCTTCTTTAGGGACCAAAGAAGAAAGAGCAAGGCTTCATCCGTGTACTTCCGTGGACTCCAACCTCTCCTACTGACTCAGACATGTCTTCATCGCTGGCCAGAAAAGATTGGATGAAAATGCTTTTTTAACCACCCAAGCAATGCTTTTCTATCTCTTATTCATGCTCTATACAGTTTTTTTCTTTAACACTCTATTTTAAACACAGACTTCTGCTTGTGTTTGCAAACCGTATGTGTAATCCGTGAGGAAAAACCCAGGTCTGAGTGTCTGAAGAGTCAGTTGAAGAGGGAAGTCGTGTGATAGGGATTTCTCTCTCATTTATAAGAATGTTCTGAGTGGACGATTGGCTGAACATACCTGCTGTCCCCTTCCTAGGATCGTAGCCCAAGTTTTGGAGGACAATCTGCTGCCTGGTGCCATCTGTTCCCTGGTTTGTGGTGGAGCAGATATCGGGTAGGTGAATGGATGAAGAACATCCTTTCGTCGAAGGACCCCGGATTGATTGGTGGGAGTCTTGTACCACAGTAACCGGAGCCAGTGCATTAAGGAGGCGAGGCGACCTTCAGTGGTTATTATACTCTAGACCTGCTGGGCACTTGTTAGTGCACAAGCCTCCCGAGGAATACTTGGTGTTTAGTTACTGACCTACTGCATTATTGGTGTTTATATTTGGGTGGATAATAATTTCCTGATACTCGATTTATCAAGAAAGCTATAAAGCAAAGCTCTGACATCCCCCTCTGTGCCTGAGGACTTAGCCTATTGTCAGTTCCTTAGCTGAGGGTATCATGGGGCTGGGGATGTAGTCCAGGAAGTAGAGGGCCTAGCACACATGAGATTCTGGGTTCGGTTCCTACCACGAATATACCAGGTGCGGTGACACAGGCTATAATCTCAGGTGGAAGGAGAAAGATCAGTTCAAGGTCATCCTTGGCTACAGAGCAAGTCCTAGACTGTATCTAGAAAATGTTGTTTTAACTGCTGCAGGACTCATATTCCCTAAGGCCCTCCCTTTGAAAGTCTACCGCTTGGTGGCTTTTTGTTAGTTTTGTTTTGATGTTGGGACAGAAACCCAGGTAATATACATGCTCCCTAGGCAAGGCTTCTCCCACCGAGTTGTACCCTCTCCTCCTGTAGAGTAGCTTTTAGAACAGTCTATTCAACCTGTAGGTTGAGAACCCTTTGGGGGTCGAACAACCCTTTCACAGTGGTCACATATCAGATATGCGGCATATCAGATATTTACATATGATTCATAGCATTAGTAAAATTACAGTTATGAAGTAGCAATGAGATAATTTTATGGTAGGTGGTCACCATGACAGGAGGAACTGTATTAAAGGATACAGCATTAGGAAGGTTGGGAACCGCTGTTCTAGAACGTTCAGTGGTGTGCAGCCATTGCTGTCTTAACCCAGGATGTTTAGATCGTGCTGGAAGGAAACGCCATACTGTGCACACCCACTTCCATTGCCTTCCTCAAGGGTCTGACAGTCACTAGCATCCTTTTGTCTCTATGAATTTTCTTTTGGGGCCGTTTTATATAAATGGAAACATGAGTTCTTTTGTGACTCTCTTCTTTTACTTAGCATGAGGTCACAGTGTCTTGAATCTGGGACTGGCTAAAATTTCTCCAAGTCCTCATGAAAGATGGGGTCATTTTTTACCAGCTTAGACTTGGACCAGTTAGCTCCCTAGGGGTCACGTCTGTCACCATGCTGGTCTGAGAGGTGAGGCCCTTACGTCTTCATTCCTATAGATGAGAATATTAGACAACCTGTCCTCTTCCCTCTCTCTCCAACCCCCATAGTCCCCACTGAAGTGGTTTTAAATGTCACGGACACATGGGTGTTGTGTTCTTTGACCTGCTCTTGTTCTTTAACTTTGGACATCCGTCTGTTGGCCTTGGCACAGCTCAGCAGCACACGTAGGACCTTGCTAAGCACAGCCACCTGTCATGCGGACACTCGTGACTGTGGGTTGAACCTGAGGAGTTTTATCTACGGAATTAGATCAAGCTGTGCAGTCTGCAGGCCGATGCAGGGGCTGCCCTGCACTGCTCACCTGAACGGAAGCACAAACAACTGCGGACACAAGTTCAACTGCATAGTCTCTGAGCTACATGTCTTAGAACCAGCTAGAAAGCCTAGACAGCTTTTAATTTTTGAAAAGTTGTATGATTTGTGAGAGGTGGGGAGAGTTTTATCGAGAAGAAAATGAAGTTGAAGTGAGGGACTGAAGCTGGAAAATTCTGGGTAGCAGAGGACTTGAACTTTTGGTCCTCCTGCCTTTATAGATCAGCTCCTGGGATTATAGGTATAGACCACCACACCTTCTGAATGCTATGAAGCAAGCTACATCCCTGACTTCAGGAGCAAAAATGCACTTTATGTGGGTTCCTGGGGAGGTCTGAAGTGTAGTCAGAGGATTTTTATTTTGAGGTGGTGTTGTACTAAGGTGCCCGGTGGCTTGGAACTCACAGGTCTTAAATGTGTGATTTTCCTACCTCAGGCCCCAGGTAACTGGGATTGTGGGCTTGTGTCTGCTTGTTCTTTTCTTCTAAGTAAAAGATTTATTTTCTGTGTATGAGTGTTCTGCTGTATATGTACCACACATGTACCTGACACCTGTAGGAACCAGAAAAGTGTCAGATCCTCCCACACTAAAGTTACAGATGGTTGTAAGCCACTGCGTGGGGTCTGGGATTGAACCTGAGTTCTCTGGAAGAACAGGTGATCTTTTTTTTTTTTTTTTTTTTTTGGTTTTTCGAGACAGGGTTTCTCTGTGTAGCCCTGGCTGTCCTGGAACTCACTCTGTAGACCAGGCTGGCCTCGAACTCAGAAATCCGCCTGCCTCTGCCTCCCAAGTGCTGGGATTAAAGGCGTGAGCCACCACCGCCCGGCGAACAGGTGATCTTTTAACTGCTGAGCCAGCTCTCCAGCTCCAGGTCTGTCTGTTCTTAAAGGAATTGTATGGCAGATAATGAGCCTGAAAGCACCTGGTTTAGCCACACTAGGGACATACTGTCTCGGTTCCTTCTCAGGACAGGAAGAACTTTCTTCACAAGCTAAGGAGGTTTCCTAAAGGGCTGTCACACAGCTTACAGAACAGGTCAGCCGGCTTTCTGTGTGGCTTTCTGCTTGTATTATCTCATGCATGTAGGAAAGACTTCCGTGTAACCTTGACTGTCTTGTCCAGGGCCCATAACATGCTTCTTGCCAGTACCTTTTGGGTGCCAGGATTTCTAGGTGTTTTCGCTTGGGTGACCCTTTCTGTTCCCTGCAGCACAACAATGGCCAGAGATGAGCGCGTGAACCTGCTGTCCTTCACCGGAAGCACTCAGGTGGGGAAGCAGGTGGCCCTCATGGTGCAGGACAGGTTTGGTAAGTGCTGACTCTGTGATGAGGATTTGAACCAGTGTATAATAGCTGAAAGGTTTTTGCAGGGTCTGGTGGTGCACTCTTTTAATCCTAGCACTCGAGAGGCAGAGGTAGGTGGACCTCTGAATTCAAGACCAACCTGGTCTAGGTAGTGAGTTCTAGACTAGCCAGGACTATATGGTGACCCTGTCTCAAAACAAAACAAAACAACCCCCAAACAACCCAACACTAACAACTAACAACGCAAGCAAGCAAGCAAGCAAGCAAACAAACAAACAAACAAAAAAACTCAACAAAATAAATAATAAGGTCAGTATGGGAGGTTAACTTTACAAAGTTATGTTTCTGTTAGTAACAAATGAAAATGAAATTTAGAAAATTCTACTTATGGTGATATCAAAAGAATGGAACATCGACGCTTGAATTTGAAGTAGTTAGTCTTTTGTGCCAAGTACCTATGGAAAGACATTGGGACCTGAGTAAACAAAGATGTCTCATCCGCCCTTCCCGTAGTGTTCACACTTGTTGAGATGCCCGTTCTTCCCAGTGACCTATGAGCTCGGCTTATTGCAGTCAACATCAGCCGCCAGGGAAAGTCCTGTGGCACTGCAAAGGACCCTGAGTGTCCGAAACAGTTTTGAAAAAGATCAGTCATACTTCCTGATTTTACAACTTACTACAGAATGATTGCATGGAGTCATAGATCAATTGAATAGAACCAGGGGCCTATACATTTATTGCCAGTGGTTGTTTTTGTTTTGTTTTGGTTTTCCTTAGCAAAAATTGCTAGACATTTTCTGTGTATAAGAGCAGTCTCTTGACAGATGTGCTTGGACAATTAAATAGTCACATGACTTAGTTCAGTTCCTGGAACCTGTGTAAAGACACTGGTGGCTTGTGGCTGTTGTCCCAGCACTCCCATTGTGAGGTGAGAGAGAGACAGGAGAATCACTTGAAGCTCACATATATAGCCCAATGATTGAAGTAACAGGGGACTCCGCCTCATAAACAAGGAAGAAGAAAAGAGCAAACTCCCCAAAGTTATCCATATGCATGCTGTGATACCTGTGCTCTTGTGTGCGCTCTCTCTCTCTCTCTCTCTCTCTCTCTCTCTCTCTCTCACACACACACACACACACACACACACAAATACATACACACAAAATAAATTAAGAGAAATAATAACAAAAATGGGCAGTAGATTTCAATAAATGCCTCATGTGTACAGTAAATCATAAAATTGATTCTCAGCCTCATTCATGCCTCTTCCCGGGGGCAGTTTGCCACCTCCTTACCATCCCCTTACACAAAACAGTCATTTGTTGTTCTTGTGTAAGAGCGCAGGAGGATTTGTAAACTCCTGAATGCATTTGACTCTCCTAAGTGATAGGCACCTTTGCTTGGGAGGGGACTGCGGATCGCAGTTAGGACAGAGGTTAGAGAGCAGTTACTGGGAGTGTGCAGAAGGCACAGGTTGTCCCCCTTTTGCCAAATATCACTTACACCCAGGGAGGAGAAACTGCCGTCTTCTGTACAGCAGAATCCTGTTTTCTTCTGAGCACCTAGTGCACTGCTGTGCTGTTGGCAGTGAGCCATCGTTAAACCCGTTCCCCAGTCTCAGACACTTTGCTGATAGCAGCCACAGCTCTCATATTTACTGTCCATTGGATGTCTCCACACTTCAGAGCCGTGTGGTGAGAATGTACTCTCCTGTATCAGGGTCCTGATAGTTCAGATAAGTTATTCTAGAGGGAACATATTCAAAAGAACAGAGCGGAACACATAGCCGTAACATTGAGGCCGATCTCGTCGGCACACAGGGAGAATGAGACAAGCCCACGCTCAGAGAGTTCTGTACGATGTCTCTGGAATGTGAGGGAGTTGGCGTCACGAGTGGAGAGCCCTGCAGGCCACACATTTTAACAGTGACTTGAGTAGATAGTGAAATAAAATGATAGTTAACAATTAATGTATTCAACACTGAATGATTAAATAATCGCGGTGGACTAACATGCTGGGATCACCCACCCCATCATCTTCTCTTGTGCCTCTCACATTGGCTGCTTTTCTCTCCTGACTAGACCCCTTCTTTCATTAATGTCATCTGTGTGTGTGTGAGACCCAGTGGGTGCCTTTAAAAAAACTTTTTTGGTTAGGTTTTATAACACACGCCTGTGCGAGCGTGCATGTGTGCATGCATGCGTGTTTGTATGATGCACATGCGGAGCTGAGAGGACAGTTAGCAGGAGTCAGAACTTTCCTACCACGTGGGAACTGAACTCAGACTTGGCTTCAGGCACCTTTATTTGACAGACCATCTTGTTGGGCCCCTAGTGAATGAATCTCATTAGTGTTGCTTAAAGGATTGAGGGTGAGGGTTTGTTTACAGGAGCACAGAAGCCATACCATTCGCTATACCTCCGAAGAAAATCTCTCTCCTTTCTCCATCAAGCACTAACTATGTATAAGGTCCTCAGGGAGCGGTGGGACCCCACGAGCTCCTCCTTTTCCATGACAGGGTCTTGACAGGCCCTGTCTGGTGCAGGTGGTCCCACGGCCACACTGAGCTAATTGTCATAGATGGCCACATCCTGCCTGGAAGTCACTGTTCCCACTGCTGTCCCTCTATGATTTTTCCAGGGTGTGATAGAGGTGTCCCATCCCGTTCATGGTGGGCGGTCAGCAGTTGTTAATTCTCGGTGCTTAGATGAGTTAGGAGTCTCAGCGGTCACGGCTGAACCCCGCAGACGGAAGCTTCTCTGGCCACAGCCGACAGCGGCAGCGGTGTCTGCACCGTGCTCTGTCACTCTTTGCAGAAGCATGCACGTGGGTGTGGGCTTCCACACGCAGAGCGTGTGTGGGATTCATGTCCACTTCCTGTGCATTTCCCTAGAACACATTCTCTTATATAACCACAGTACAGTGATGTAATGGTGATTAATTCATTGTTAAGCTGCTTTATTGATCAGAAAAGATAACTGGGATGGCCCTACTGTGAGACAGTGTGCCCAGAGCACTGAGGTAGGAATTAACTGTGTGCTTTCTTTTGAAGGGAAAAGCTTGCTGGAGCTTGGAGGGAACAATGCCATTATTGGTAAGGCCGCGCCCTGGGCTTTGCTTGCTCTTAGAGCTGTCTGCAGTCACTGAG
Organism: Apodemus agrarius; assembly: GCA_964023405.1. Classification (NCBI taxonomy): domain Eukaryota; kingdom Metazoa; phylum Chordata; class Mammalia; order Rodentia; family Muridae; genus Apodemus; species Apodemus agrarius. The sequence continues at coordinate 46,383,876 of OZ030021.1, read as the reverse complement.
TCTCTGGTACTTGCGTAGGACCTCATCCTTCCCCTGCGCTCTGGTTGGGACCCAGTTCCTATCTGTAAGAGTCAGGACATCCGCGAACTTGGCTGTAGGGAAGACGGGGCTGGGGAGAAGCGGGGTCCGTGGTGGGAAAATGTTACCTGGGCCTTGGATGTGGGCACGAGACTTGTTGTTCTTCATGCTTTCGCGTCTCTTGTTTCCTAGAAACTGACTATGTGTTTTTCTAGAACAATTGATTGTTTCCTAAGTGACTTGCTGATTTCTTTAGGTTTCAGAAACAAAAAGTTGAAATTTAGTTGAGTATTGGGGGTTTTGTTTCTTTCCTACTTTTAAAAAAAGATTTATTTATTTTATGTATGTGTACACTGTAGCTGTCTTCAGACACACCGGAAGAGAGTATCAGATCTCACTACAGATGGTTGTAAGCCACCATGTGGTTGCTGGGATTTGGACTCAGGATCTCTGGAAGAGCAGTCAGTGATCCTTATTTTTATTTTTTTGTGGTTTTTCGAGACAGGGTTTCTCTGTGTAGCCCTAGCTGTCCTGGAACTCACTCTGTAGACCAGGCTGGCCTTGAACTCAGAAATCCGCCTGCCTCTGCCTCCCAAGTGCTGGGATTAAAGGGGTGTACCACCACTGCCTGGCGCAGTCAGTGATCTTAACTGCTGAGATATCTCTCCAGCCCTGGGGGTTTTCTTGTTAGGAAGGGATACTTACTGTTTTTGCTTTTTAAGATTGTGCGTGTGCACGTGCATGCGTGGGTGCGTGGGTGCGTGGGTGCGTGCGTGCGTGCGTGCGTGCGTGCGTGCGTGTGTGTGTGTATGTATGTGTGTGTATAGGTACCTGTGTGGGTCGTTTTAAGATCCTGTGTGTGTGTGTGTGTGTGTGTGCATGCGTGCGTGGGTGTGTATAGGTACCTGTGTGGGTCGTTTTAAGATCGTGTGTGTGCGTGTGTGTGCGCGTGCGTGCGTGTGTGTGTGTGTGTGTGTGTGTGTGTATAGGTACCTGTGTGGGTCGTTTATGATCGTGTGTGTGCGTGCGTGCATGCGTGTGTGTGTGTGCGTGCGTGCGTGCGTGCGTGCGTGCGTGCGTGCGTGCGTGCGTGTGTGTGTGTGTGTATGTATAGGTACCTGTGTGGATCGTTTTCCAGAGCAGTGCATGCCCTTACACTGCTGAGCTAATTCCCTAACTGCTGTGCCGCTTCTAAAGCCGTCGCTTCTTCATCTGTAATAGAGTAATGGTGCCTTCTGTCTGAATGGATGGAAGGAGGGACTTAAAGAGAGCACTGTGCTCTGACTCCTGGTGGTGAGGCCACAGCACAAAGCCTCAGATGTGCACAACCTTGGATTTGGCCCCCAGAACCCAGAGAAAGAGAAAATGGCGGAATGAAAGAGTCACAGAAATGGATAGGAAGTGTAGTCTATGTGCGTGCATTGTACTCTTTCCATCATCCTGACTGGAGGATGCTCAGGTTAGACAGGTGACTGTGATGGCATAGGAGGGCACCGTGGCTGGAAGACCGTAGAAGGCACAGGACGCAGGGAGGAGACGTAATATATCACCCCTGCTAAGGTTACCATGCAAAGAGTGTCCCTTTCTCCTTCCAAGGGGGAGCTTTGATTGTCCTCTGCAGCAGAGGGCGGGCTGTCTTGCATGGGAGCAGGAAGCTTTGTGGCAGTGGGGAGTGGACTAGACCAGCGGAGCACCAGGTGGTGGCGGAGCTCGTGGGTCTGCATGGAGGCAGTGGCGGGGGTGGGGGGTGGGGGGGGTTGGGGGGGTCTCTGAAACAGATGGAAGCCTCTGTTTGCCTTTGTATCTGGGTAGGGGTTCAGAGGCCCTCTTGCTCTGTCGTACACTCCTCTCTAAAGGAGAAGTGTGGCTTTCCCTTTGAACGTGTGTCTGTCTGTCCCATGAGTCGTCGGTTTGGGGAGGATCCTTCTGCTGTTGCTGTATTTTCTGAAGGCGCTGTGTGTGCTGCACACTGATGCACTGTGTGGACCGCACACTGATGCACTGTGTGTACCGCACACTGATGCACTGTGTGTACCGCACACTGATGCACTGTGTGGACCGCACACTGATGCACTGTGTGTACCGCACACTGATGCACTGTGTGGACCGCACACTGATGCACTGTGTGGACCGCACACTGATGCACTGTGTGGACCGCACACTGATGCACTGTGTGGACCGCACACTGATGCACTGTGTGGACCGCACACTGATGCACTGTGTGGACCGCACACTGATGCACTGTGGGTACCGCACACTGATGCACTGTGTGGACCGCACACTGATGCACTGTGTGGACCGCACACTGATGCACTGTGTGTGCCGCACACTGATGCACTGTGTGGACCGCACACTGATGCACTGTGTGGACCGCACACTGATGCACTGTGTGGACTGCACACTGATGCACTGTGTGGACCGCACACTGATGCACTGTGTGGACCGCACACTGATGCACTGTGTGGACCGCACACTGACGCACTGTGTGGACCGCACACTGACGCACTGTGTGGACCGCACACTGACGCACTGTGTGGACCGCACACTGACGCACTGTGTGGACCGCACACTGACGCACTGTGTGGACCGCACACTGACGCACTGTGTGGACCGCACACTGACGCACTGTGTGGACCGCACACTGACGCACTGTGTGGACCGCACACTGACGCACTGTGTGGACCGCACACTGACGCACTGTGTGGACTGCACACTGACGCACTGTGTGTACCGCACACTGATGCACACGCTTGTACTTTAAGCTTTCGAGGACGCAGACCTCAACTTGGTTCTCCCATCAACTCTGTTTGCCGCCGTGGGAACAGCTGGCCAGAGGTGTACCACTGTGAGGCGACTGGTGAGTATGTCCACACGTATGCACGCGACCAGCGTTTTTCTTTCTTTGTAGGTATGTGTGTGTCTGTGCATGCCCTGTGTGTTGTGTGCAGGTGCCCTTGGAGGCCAAGGGGCATCAGGTCTCCTGCAGCCCAGTGTAGGTCCTGGCAACCAACCTTGAGTCTTCTGGAAGAGCAGCAAGAGCTCTTTAACTGATAGATGACCTCTTCTGCTTTTAAACTTCAGTTTAATGAGCTGTGTCGGTAGGAGTCATAGAACTGTTGCTAGAGAAGTGTATTCCTTAAACCCGAGTGGCAAAGGTGTGGCTTTCCTTTACGCCTATGGCGGTGGCAGAGGTTAGCCCGTCCTGAGTGCAGCGGGCTTGCAACCGGTTGACAGAGCTGGACTCATTGAGGTGGTTCCAACCAAGAGTCAGACTTCGGTGACCAGTGTCTTCCAGGGAATGGGACGAATTGAATTCTAAACAGTAGCATTGCTTTTTTAACAAACATTTTAGATAGTTTTGTTTTGGTCTTAAGTCTCAGATTTGACTTAATGTTACATGGTTTGTTGAAAACCAAATGCCTGTCCTGTCTGTTCTTTCCTTATGAGCACATATGATTTAAATAGAGGTGGTGATGTGCACCTGTAATCCTAGAACTTGGGAGGCTGAGGTCTGAGAGCCCTTCAAGCCCAGGAGTTTGAGTCTAGCCTGGTGTCTTTAACATACACACCACATGCACACACACGCGAGCGCACCCCTCCCCCACACCCACCCACACATGCACGCAGGTCTGTATAAGGAGGTGTTATTTAGCTACAGTATGATCTTAAGAATAATTTGTTTTATTTTTTTAAAGATTTATTTTTATTTTATGTATGTTATTTTATGTGTGTTAGTACACTGTAGCTGTCCTCAGACACTCCAGAGTAGGGCCTTGGATCCCATTACAGATGGTTGTGAGCCACCATGTGGTTGCTGGGAATTGAACTCAGGACCTCTGGAAGAGCAGTCAGTGCTCTTAACAGCTGAGCCATCTCTCCAGCCCAGAATAATTTATTTTTATATGTGTGTATGTATGTATAAATGTATGTACACCTCATGTGTATTTGGTACCCACAGAGTTTGGAAGAGGATGTTGAATCCCCTGGGACTGGAGTTATAGTTGTGAGCTGCCATGTGGGTGCTGGGAACTGAACCCAGTCCTCTGGAAGCACAGCTGGAGCTCTTTTTTTTGTTTTGTTTTGTTTTTTCGAGACAGGGTTTCTCTGTGTAGTCCTGGCTGTCCTGGAACTCACTTTGTAGACCAGGCTGGCCTTGAACTCAGAAATCCACCTGCCTCTGCCTCCCAAGTGCTGGGATTACAGGCGTGCGCCACCACGCCCTGCGAAACCCTGTCTTAAAAATAAGATAATTGCATAGTAAAATGTAAAATTCTGTAAAAGCTAGCAATTTCTCTGCTTGACACACTATTTAGTCTTGGAGCAAATATGTGTAGCTGTGCTTTGTATTTAATTTTAAGTGCTTTTATTTAATTTAATGTAATTATTTTGTAATTAATATTAAGAAATACACTTAGTCATTGCCTAGATTGCCTTCCATGGTGGCAGGGATTCATACAGAAAAAGAAAATTACAGCATCCATCCACTTTTCCACGACCAGTTCCCAAAATCACTGCTCACTTGTTATGGGGAGACTACCCAGACAGTGGGAGGTTGGGTGGTTTGGTAAGTCAGCCTTTCTCTATATTCTCTATATTTATTCTACACATGTGCACACACATACACGTATATAGACTATATACCCTGTTTTTATTCTATATATAAAGACAAGAATATAGCATGAAGCATATTGGTATCCTAGTCTACTGCTGGCTGGAGACCTTCAAAACCTGAGACTCAGTCTTTTTGGTGACTCATCTGAGGTTGGCCTGACTGAACTATTGAATCCCACATTTACTGAGACTCACAGTTACAGTGTAGTTCAGGTATACCCAAGTTAATTCATATACTAAGTTCTGTAGTATAAAAATAGGAATAATGGATTTGTGTAGTTTAGCAGATCAAGTTCTTAGAAGCTTGGTATAGACATGGTTTATGGTGTTGTTTGGGTTTTTGGGGGGGTGCCTTTTGTTTGTTTGAGACAGGGTCTCATGTATCCTAGGCTGGCCTCAAGCTTACTGTGTAGCTGAGGATAGCCTTGAACTTCTGATTTTCCTGCCTCTGCCTCTACCTCTCAATACTGGGCTTATAGGCATGTGATGTACCACACTTCATCTGTGTGGTGAGGGTCAAACCCAGGATTTCTTGAATGCTAAATGAGCTTATGACAAACTAATCTGTGTCCCTAGCTATGGTTTATGGTTTTATTTCAACATCTACATAGAAGAAATGATTATTTACATGTAGTTAATATGAAAATTAGAAAATATACAACTAAAAGCATGGTGTTAGTTTATTTTCGGAGACTATATTATCTTAGTAGTTACTAATCAGTACTATTGAAGATATTATTCACTCTCTTAAGACTTGTGTATTCATTTTGCTATTCTCCTAAATGTGTGTTCTTCACATAGTTTTTGCATGAAAGCATCTATAATGAAGTTGTAGCCAGACTGAAAAGTGCGTACTCACAGATCCGTGTTGGGAACCCCTGGGACCGTGAGTAGCTCCTTTTCTTTTCTTTTCTTTTCTTTTCTTTTCTTTTCTTTTCTTTTCTTTTCTTTTCTTTTCTTTTCTTTCTCTTTTCTTTTTCTTTCTTTTCTTTTCTTTTTTTTCTTTTCTTTTTTTTTTTTTTTCCGAGACAGGGTTTCTTGGTGTAGCTCTGGCTGTCCTGGAACTCACTCTGTAGACCAGACTGGCCTCGAACTCAGAAATCCGCCTGCCTCTGCCTCCCAAGTGCTGGGATTAAAGGCGTGCGGGGGGGGGGGGGGGGCCCAGCTCCTTCTTTTCTTAAAAGTTATTCCCTTTTGACAGCTGATGTTACATGTATTTCTGAGCTGGAGGTGGTGGCGATGCTCTTTCCTGGAGGTCTGAGTGGCATCCAGTGACATGTTTTCCTAGGTTAGGATCTTGTACTTGACATCTGGATGAGTTGGATGGCATCCTGGTTGGATTGGGTGATGTCTGAGTTCATTTTCTTCTTACTGCTGCTATTCTTTCCAAGTTTCCATCGTCCTCAGGGGAAGTGTGGGAGTCCCCAGGCTTCCTGCTTCCACTGTCTCCCATAGCAACCAGGGTGGCTTCTAAGATGTGCTCATGCCAGGCATGGTGGTGTGAACCTCTAAGCCATCACTCAGGAAGAGGAAGAGGCAGAACCAGCTGGTCTCTGAGTTTGAGGCTAGCCTGGTCTACATAGTAAGTTTCAGGGCAGCTAGAGCTACATAGTGATATGCCATCTGGGGGATATATGTGGGCCTGGCATGATGGCTTGGGGTTAAGAGAATCACGTACTGTTCTTACAGAGAGCCCGAGTACTTGATTCCCAGCACCCATATCAGGTGATTCACAACTGCCTTTTTTTGAGATAGTGTCTCGTAGTGTAGTCCTGGCTGGCCTTGAACTCACAGAGATCCACTTGCCTCTGCCTTCTAAGTGCTGGGATTAGAGACATGCACCACCATGTCCAGCTTTACAGCCATCTTGTAACTCCTACTTCAGGGGTCTGATGCTTCTGGCCTCTGCAGGCCCCGATACTCATGTCCCTACCTACACACAAACATATACATAATTTAACATAAATGAAAAATATAACTCACCCTTCTGCTGGGGACACTCCAGTGATGTCACTGTGCTTAGGCTGAAATCAAGAGTCCTTCTGTGTCATATTCCTGGGCCTTGTAATGTTGCACCCTGCCTAGTGTCCACTAGACTCATGTCCACCTGGCCCTTTTCTCCTGGGGCCTGTCAACTTTCCAATGTTCCTAAGCATTCCTGGCTCTTTGCTGCTATTATTTCTGCTAGAAATAATCTTTGCCCAGGTCTTTCCATGGCTGACTGCTACACACTTGCAGAGGCCTTACTCTTCCTGTGGTTATTTCAATGGTCTAGTTTCTAGCAACTGGTCAGTCTACCCCATTGAACAGCACCTAGCCACAGAGATTATAATCGTCTTCAAGGGTGGACACACTGTCCCGAACACGGCACTCTTCTGTTTTTAGGGCATCACTTTGACGGATAGCCATTCCTCTAAGATAGGGGTTGACAAACACCTTTGGCTTGTTATCTCTTTATGTTTGCCTCACAGCGTATGTCTCTGCTCGTTTGCATATTGGGGATGGCAGCTTTCAGACTACAAAGGCAGAGTAGTTGTATTGGAGACCATGTACTAGATACAGAGCATAAGATGTTAAGCAATTGTCCTTCACAGAAAAGATTGCCGATTGCTGCTCTCAGCTGAGGATATAGGATGCAGGGTTAGCCTGTTAATCTGGAAAGCCACTAACATAATAAAATGATGTGACTGAAGGCAAGACAAAGAGCGTCCCTTTTCTCTCCCCAGCCAATATTCTGTATGGACCGCTCCATACGAAACAGGCAGTGGACATGTTTGTGAGAGCCGTGGAAGAGGCGAAGAACGAAGGAGGCACAGTGGTCTACGGGGGCAAGGTAAGGGGCGTGCTCGGTAGGTGCTGATAGCCTTGTTCCTTTCTTCCTCTTGAGCACAAGCACATCACTGAGAAAAACTAGCGAAGGGTCCCAGATAGCCACTTTCCTTCTCCCCATCTCTCCTACAGGGGGAAAAGGGTTTTGAGGAAAGATGTCCGACAATGTGTGAGACACAGAAGGAACCGGGCACGGTGCCTCTGTTAGCCCTCAGGACTCTGTGGAAGGGATCTTGGTGTGCGGTAGTGTAAGACTATTCAGACGAGTTATTCCAAATAGGATGCTGCTTCGGAGATGTAATTTACCTGTAAATGCTGTTTCGTCTTCTCTAGTAAATGTAGGCAAGGATGATGTACTCTGACTCCGAATCCTGGAAAAGGAAATCCATCTGCTCACTTTTTTCATCTTTCTACATAAGGTCATGGATCACCCTGGCAATTACGTGGAACCCACCATTGTGACCGGTCTCGCCCATGATGCGCCCATTGTTCACGAGGAGACTTTTGCCCCAATCCTCTATGTCTTCAAATTCAAGGTAAAAACAAACAAACAAACAAACAAACAAACAAACAAACCAACCAGATGAAAAGACCTAAGCCATGACAGAATCCGCTTTAGGCAAGTGTTAACTCTTGGTTTTCTTCTGTGCACCAAAACTACATTTTATGAAATGACCTTTGTCCTGATCACAGTAAGACTAGAAACATTAGCAGCTCCTGATCCTCTCTATCCTTCTAGGACGAAGAAGAGGTCTTTGAATGGAACAATGAAGTAAAACAGGGACTTTCAAGTAGTATCTTTACCAAGGATTTGGGCAGAATCTTCCGCTGGCTTGGGTATAACTTATTCTGTTGAACATGTCTATTAAGTCTGATGTGGTGGTGAGTGATTGTGTTCAAAGCGAAAGCCCGGTGTCTGTGTTTTGTTCTGTTCTGGTTTCATTTCCTGTGTGTTCTTCTCACTGTTCCTCTCCTCACACACACAGACCTAAAGGTTCAGACTGTGGCATTGTGAACGTCAATATTCCTACCAGCGGGGCTGAGATCGGCGGTGCATTTGGTATGTAGAGACTCATTCTGTCTTCTTAAAGATGCCTGGGTGTCATGTGCACTGGGCCAGTACTGTGCCACTGAGCTAGAGCCTCTGCCCTCGTTGTTCCTTTTCTGCATTGAGCAGGAAAGGAAGAGGCGAGTTCATCTTTAGAAATTTGTCAGGAGTCGGGCGTGGTGGCGTACGCCTGTAATCCCAGCACTTGGGAGGCAGAGGCAGGCGGATTTCTGAGTTTGAGGCCAGCCTGGTCTACAGAGTGAGTTCCAGGACAGCCAGGGCTACACAGAGAAACCCTGTCTCGAAAAACCAAAAAAAAAAAAAAAAAAAAGAAATTTGTCAGGAAATGGAAACACAAGGTGGGGGGGGGTGGGCGGGCAGTGTCACATGCTCTTGGGAGCAGTCAGGTGGATCTCTGATTTTTGAGGCTAGTCTGGTCTACAGAGTGAGTCCCAGGATAGCCAGGAGTACACAGAGAAATGTTGTCTTGAAAAACAGAGAGAGAGAGAGAGAGAGAGAGAGAGAGAGAAACAATTTAATACAATTTCTTTTTTATAATAACTGTGATCAAACATGCCTGAAAGAGCATCGCTCCAACTCAGGCTCCCAGCAGGGTCCTCATCTCCTGTTTAGGTTGGATCGGGGCTCTTAGCCCAAGATAGATGAACCTGGAAATTCAGTATTTTTTCTAGGCAGGAGATCCCAGACCCAGTATGATTAAAAACCTCTATTTCAAATCAAAGCCAGAAAGCATAGTGACTTAGGAATTGACCTAATAGGAATCAAATGGATTCCCAATGGGGGGAAATGAAGAAATAGCAGGGGGGCCGGAGGGATGGCTCGGTGGTTAAGAGCACTGACTGCTCTTCCAGAGGTTCTGAGTTCAATTCCCAGCTACCACATGGTGGCTCACAACCGTCTGTAATGGGATCTGATGCCCTCTTCTGGTGTGTCTGAAGACAGCAACAGAGTACTCACATACATAAAATAAATAAATCTGGAAGAAAGGAAGGTGGGAAGGAAGGAAGGAAGAAAGAAGGGAGGGAGGAAGAGAGTGAGGGAGGGAGGAAGGGACGACATACATACAGAAGCACTGAGGTCTGGTGGACTTTGCAGTCTGATGGAGATATACCAGCAGCAGCCTGGGAACTGAGTGCATTTATTGTCTATAGTGTGCACAGGAGGAGGAGGAGGAGGAGGAGGAGGAGGCAGGTTAGCTAATCCCCACAGGACGGCTCTGTGGGAGGCAGTCTCAGGTTGCAGTTCTCAGGATGAGGGAGCTGTGGTTGAAATGTTCTGCACACACAAGTTTTACCTTAAGGACAACTGTTGGTGAGCAACTATACCCGGACCCAGGAAGGCCTTGACATTGGGTCCTCGGTGTGTCTGTGACCATGGCAACAGCACGCAGATACTCAGGTCTCTATCTGCTCCTCACGTTGCATCTTCAGCATCGTACCTCACTAGGTGAGATACAGGCATGCTCTTCACCAGGCCTATTTGTCTCTTCTCTAAATAGGTGTGAGTTACTGATGCTTAATGGTAGTTTTTGTTTGTTTTGTTTGTTTGTTTGTTTTGGGGGTCCACTTGTTTAAAATTATTCATAGTGGGACCAGCAAGATGCCTTAGTGGGTAAGGATTCTTACCATCAGGCAAGAATCTGAGTTTAATTTCCACATGGTAGAAGGAAAGAACCAACTCCTGAAGGTTGCCTTCTGGTCTCTCTCTACACTCATGCTGTGGCATGAACACTCATGAACACACCTGCACACAGACACACACATATACACGCACACACAATCACACACACACATAATCAATGTAATAGAAAAAAAACCCAAAAAACAAATCAGCTTTCAGTAGCTGAGGCAGAAGGATTGCCATGAGTTTGATGTCAGCCTGGACTGTCTACCAGGCCAGCAAGACCTAGATTGAAAAAAGAAAACAACAAAACCCCCAACGAAACACAAGCTTTAGTAAACTTAAGTTGCCTACCGGAGCCTTCCCACCTTCCTACCATCCAACTTTACACTCTCTCCCTCTCTCTTTAAAACACACCACACACACACACACACACACACACACACACACACACACACACGAAAATCAAGCAAGCAGAAGACCACCGAGACAAAACCACCACCAGAACTAAATAACCCCCTGCGGAGCTCACTTTGTTTCGGCTAACTACCCCTGAGCACGGGGCCTGCCATGGCCTGGTTGTGCTTTGACTTGCCATTGAAGAAGACGGATTTTCTCTTTACCATTTGCTATCACTATAAATAGTTTCTTGGTTAGGGGTGGGGCCTGGTCTTATTTCCCGGTTTTGGTTTGAACCTGTGGAGGTTTTGCATGTGCTGCCTGTCTCTGTTCATGTGTGCTTGGAAGTTCTGTTGTGCTTGGAAGACACTTCTTTTCTTGGGACCATCCACCCCCTCTGGTTCTTACAGTTTTTCTACTTCCTCTTCACCATAGATCTCTGTACCTTGAGGGAAGGGGTTTGATGGCATCCTTTTGTTTGGTTAGTCCCCACCCCCACCCCCCAAGGTTTCTCTGAAGCTTTGGCTGTCCTAGAACTCAGTCTGTAGACCAGGTTGGGCTGTAACTCACAGAGAACCGCCTGCCTCTGATGACTCCCTTTGAAAGCAGAGTACTCTCCCGAGTCTCTCAGTCTCTGCATTGTTCAGTTGTGGGTCCCTGTGTTGATTTCTTTCTTCCTTTTTTTTTTTTCTTGTTTAAACATTTTAAAAGATTTATTTTTATGTCTGAGTGTTCGCCAGTATGTATGTATGTATGTATGTATGTGTGTGTCTGTGTGTGTATGTATGAATGCATGTATATATGTATCCACTTACATCTTGGTGCATATAGGGGCTAAAATGTAGGCACCAGGTGTCCTGGAACTAGTGTTTTTCTTCTTTCTTTCTTTCTTTCTTTCTTTCTTTCTCTCTTTCTCTCTTTCTCTCTTTCTCTCTTTCTCTCTTTCTTTTTCTTTTCTTTCTTTCTTTTTTTGTTTTTGTTTTTCGAGACAGGGTTTCTCTGTATAGCCCTGGCTATCCTGGAACTCACTCTGTAGACCAGGCTAGCCTCGAACTCAGAAATCCGCCTGTCTCTGCGTCCCAAGTGCTGGGATTACAGGAGTGCGCCACCATGCCCAGCCTGGAACTAGTGTTGCAGGTGGTTGTGAGTTGCTCTGTGAGTGCTGGGAATTGAACCTGGGTCCCATGCAAGAGCAGCCAGTGCTCCTAAGCAGCAAGCCACCTCTCCAGCCGCCACTGCCAACAGCCTCTTCCAACTTCTCTTCCATTTTCTTTTGCTTTTTGTGGGGGACAAGTACTTCATCTTAACATATCCCAGGCTGATCTTGAACTCATAATCCTCCTGCCTCAGTTTCTTTTTTTTTTAATTCGATATATTCTTTATTTACATTTCATATGATTTCCCTTTTTCCTGGCTCCCCCCCTCCCTGAAAGTCCCATAAGCCCTCTTCCCTCTCCCCTGTTCTGGTATTTCCCTACACTGCTGCACTAAGCCTTTCTAGATCCAGGGTCCACTCCTTCCTTCTTTTTGGACATCATTTGATATGTGGATTGTGTCTTAGGTATTCCAGTCTTCTAGGCTAATATCCGCTTATCAGTGAGTGCATACCTTTAGTGTTCTTTGGAGATTGGGTTACCTCACTTAGGATGATGTTCTCCAGCTCCATCCATTTGTCTAAGAATTTCATGAATTCTTTGTTTCTAATGGCTGAATAGCACTCCATTGTGTATATATACCATATTTTTTGTATCCATTCCTCCATTGAGGGACATCTGGGTTCTTTCTAGCTTCTGGCTATTATAAATAGGGCTGCTATGAACATAGTAGAACATGTATCCTTATTACATGCTGGGGAATCCTCTGGGTATATGCCCAGGAGTGGTATAGCAGGGTCCTAGGTGTGTATTGCCCTATGCAGTGGTCTGTCTTAATCTGATAGCGCCAGTGAGAGACCCCCCCACCTCTCCCCCGGAAGGATGTGAGATGATTTTGCATTTCTGTAGGAGGAGAGAAGCACACGGGCGGTGGCCGGGAGTCTGGCAGCGATGCCTGGAAGCAGTACATGCGGAGATCCACGTGGTAAGGGAAGGCTCTGGGGACGAGGGCTTGGTCTTGAAGCCCTTGGGAGTGGGCAGCTGCTCTCCCGACTTCCAGTCTTGGCTCCTGAGTTTACTTTCTTAGATGCTGCGGCTCCCTTCTTTCTTAGCGTGCATGCTACACTGCAGCTTAAGCATCACTGGTGCTCCCAAATCCAAAACACTCCGCACTGGCTTGATGTCCGTGGGGAGTGTTCACAGCTGGTCAGTCACAGTGGCGGGAGGGATCACTAGGAATGCATCCAGTTGAGGCGGTGTACAGAGGCATAGGAAACAGGAGTGGACTTCACGGTGAGACTTGAGTCCCGTCCCCAAGGTGTCTCCATATAGTCACATATTCTAAAGTCTCTAGGAAGATTGTACCGTCCAGCCTCCTTGTCTAGCACAGCCTTTGACTATGAATTTTCCTTGTTGGGTTCTGTCCCAGGGGTGGGATAGGTGGAGCAGGACACTGGGTCACTCAGCGTGAGGAGGTAGAAGGAGCTGACCTTCCCATTTCTCCTGTGAGGGAAGTTTACCTACATAGAGAAGCAAGAGAGGAGCTCGGGGGTCTGGCCTACAAGCTTAGGGGAGGGGAGACCAGCTTGGAAGTATGAGCAGGACTCTAGGATCTTTGCTGGTGACTGAGGAGGTTACCTTCTGGAGATGCACTCTGGGACTTGTTTTACCTTTAGTGTATTCTCTCAGAGTTTGTTGACTCAGAATACTCCTCTCAGGAGAAATTCCAGGTGTATCATGGTAACTAGTTTGGGAAAAGGAAAAAAAAAAAACTTCAAAAGTTACTATATTCTTACCAAAATGAGAGTATTTGCATTTTCCTTAATAATATAAGTTAAGAGAGAAAGTGACATCGCCCATGTTCTTGTATTATGATCAAAAGAAAAACTGTAGGTAACAGGTGATGTGCATGTTCTAGCCGTCTGTGCGTGTCTTTTTCCATGGTAAGGATCTCACTGACATTGTTTTGTATGCTGATGGTTGGTCGGTTGGTTTTACCGACCGGTAAGTTGTTACTATAACAGTCCGATGTCTTTAGTGTTATGAAAGGATTACATGTTATGAGTGCTGCCATTCCTCTCCTTCTCTTCCCCAGTACCATCAACTACAGCACGTCCCTCCCTCTGGCTCAAGGAATCAAGTTCCAGTGATACAGCATCGGCTAGGCATCACCGACCCATTCCTGCGGCCGTTCTGAAGAAGCCTGAGAGGACTCTGATTTGCCCTGGATAAATGATGGATTTGAGTACAGCAGTGGCTAATCTCCAGTGATCCCAGACCCCTGATTAAATCAAGATACTCATTTATCAAAAATTCAGAATTAAATATTCACAACCTAGCTACATTTCCAAAAGATAGGTTTGCTGAGTTTTTATGTCACTAATTACCTTTTTATTACAGCTAATCATTTCTTAGTGAAGTACGTGCCCTCATAGGAGGTTGAGGCCGTGGATCATGGAATAGAAAGGAAGAAGTCTTTTCAGAAGAGAGATGAAGACTGGCTTCCAAGCAGTGCTGAATACTAATGGTCCCTCCTGGCAGGGATTGAAGGGGAGAGGTACCCCTCACATGCTGGAAACTTTTGAGAGAAATATCAAAGTAGAACCAGCACATTCCCCCTCTTGTGCCTCTGCCCTGGCGGCCTGGCTGGCCACGCACTGGCAGGCAATTGGCCGACCTGTTTATTTCATGGAGGTTCTGACTCTGAACTCCACAATCTCTTCACCCAGCTTGCTAGGTTCCCACTGGCGAGGAGTCGCTACCACACCAGCCCCGTGCTTCAAATGCCACACAGCCTTTGTGGAGCACCTCAGGCAAACCCATGCTTTTCTCTCTCGAACCCAGACGAGCCACCGAGCGAAGGAAACACAACACAAACTTAGTTCAAGAAACAGTGGTAACTCAATCTCTGGGTGCAACAACTAAAACCTAATCTTAGAAGCCTTATTAAAATCTGAAACTTCCAGTGGCCGATCCTCGTGGCTCCTCCGTGATGCCAGGAAACTCTAGCAGCTACATCTTACCCCTCTGCTGTCCCGGGTCAAAAAGAAGTCCACTCTCCTGCTTCCTCAGTTCTTCTGTCCAACCCAGAAGTCCCACCTCCTTGCCCAGTGATTGGCTCCTTTATTCTTTAGGGGATTGGTTCACAAGAACAGCACAAGGCCCATCCACAACAGAAGACCATAGCACAGTTTTATGTACGTGATTTGCAGTGTCCCAAATGACACTGGCTCACTGTTGGGTGAGGTGAGGAACTTAACACTTGTGAATGGTTGCTGATTGTGTGAACTCCTGGGTTCAAATCTCAGCACCGCAACAACAAAGATAATGCTCTCATGACAAAGGCTGTTTACCCAGTTATGAGTGCTCTCGACTGTGTCAGCCAGAAAGAAATGTGCAGGGGGAGACAGACCTTCGTTTTTGTCCCAAGGCTTGCTGGGAACTTTGGGACTGAAGTTGCTCATGAAAGCACCTCTGGGTGTGTCGAGTCACCTCAGGCTATATGCCAGAGCGGCAAGCGGGACTTCCAGGTTGGACAGAAGAAGAGAGGAAGCAGGAGGGAGGGACTTCGTTTTGGACCTGGGAGAGCAGAGCGGTACGATGTAGCTGTTAGAGTTTCTGCAGCTGCTCCTGGGTTTCTTCTCAGGGAAGGTCTGTTCCGTGATGCTGTTGCGCTGTTCTGTGTAGCAGTCACCACTGGGCCTACTCCTGCCGTGTCAGGCTCGTGGAGTCGTTATGGTGCGGAAAGATTTGGACGACAGTCAGGAATCTGGGGAACTAACAGTGTGGGGGAGAAGCAGGTGGAACACTAATATATTAACATAGTAATATACATTTATATAATTAAATTTATAATAGATTGACTATAAAATTAAAGCGCCTGTGAATATAGCTCAGGTAGACTGCTCACCCCTCAATGTCTGGGGTTCCATCTCCAGCATTGCCCTAAATTCATACAAATAAACATATTTGTATCAGACCGATTATCAAGTTGTAAATGCGTGTTCATACTGCTGCACCGTCACCTGCGAGTAGCATTGACCTGGGCATGTCCTTGCCATCGCTGGATACGAGCCACGCCAGATCCTGATGATGGACCTGAGTGCGTGGGCAGACGGTGAGGGCAGGGAACAGTTCATGTCTTAGGAAAAGCCGACAGTGAGACTGGCGTGGCTCGCCAAGGTCTGGAGGTGGCTCTGAATCGTTGCTATGGCCACGAGAACAGATCGCGCTTTTTCCTAACCCGCACAGAATGCAGTGAGCTAGCCAGTGTCTAATGCCTACATTAGAACTATTTTCTTTCCTTGAGGCAGGCTCCTGGTTTTGTCCAGTGAGAGCCTGGGTTTGTATGTGTGTGTCTCCACCCAGCTTTATTCTTTAAAGCAAGAGAACGTGTACATTTTGGAAAGAGTTAAAGAGGAAAATGGAGTTGGAGAATCAGGAACAGGAGTGTGGAGTATGCCAGGTGGGCACGGCCACGCACACCTGAGGTCCCAGCGTCAGAGAGGATCACGGGTTCTAGCCCATCCTTGTAAACATGGGATCGTGTTGTGATGAACAAAACAAACCATAAATACAATTGGGATTGTGCTGTAACCCTGGATGGTCTTGAACTCAGATCCACCTGTGTCTGGCCTCACCCCCAACCCCACCCACCCCACCCAGTGCTGGGATTAGACGTCTGCACCATCGCACTTGGCCACTGCTCCTCTTGCTCAAAACCACCTCACACTTTCAGTTAAATGTTTAAAGAGCTATGATGATGTGGCCACACGTCAAGTGACATTGATGCCCAGTGTTCCGAAGGTGACAAGGAGCTAGAATCTTGGCCAGGACCAATTCTGAAAGTTTCCTTTGAAATTTCATGTGTGTGTGTGTGTGTGTGTGTGTGTGTTTCTACTACAAGGGCTCTATCTTTGTCATAATGGTTTTTATTAAAACATTTGCGTTTAAGTTGTCTTTTTCTGGTTTAAGAAATAAAGATTACTTGTGAGTGCATGTATGTATATGTGTCCATCCATGTGTGTGCAGGTAATGTGTGCTGGTTGTGCACTTTACATACTGAGGCTGAGCTGGTTTAGCTATTCCGTATAGCCCCCTGTAAATTCTCCATCTGTCTCGGCCTCATGAGCTGTTGGGATTACAAGTGGTTACTGTGCCTACCCGGTGTCTGTGAGTGCTGGACTCCAAACTCAGTCCTTCATGCCTGTGTGGCAGGTGCTTGACCCCCTGAGCCGCCTTCCTAGCCCCGCCTATTAATATATTTTTATGAGTATGGGTCTTTTGCCCAGGTGTATGTCTGAACCAACCACAGGAGTGTTGGATCCTCAGGGCTGGAGTTATAGCTGTGAGCTGGTGAGTGGATGCTGGAAATTGAACCCAGATCTTCTGGAAGAACAGCAAGTGCCCTTACCTGCTGAGCCATCTCTCCCCTGACCCCCCACCCCCCACCCCCACCCCCGTTTAAATGCAGGGTCCAGGCTAGCTATGTGGCTGACAGTGACCTTGAGCTGATCATACTGCCCACTCTCCAGTGCTGAGATTACAGCTGTGCACCACCATGCCAGTTGAATGCAGTCAGTGCTGGCCTTGAGTGGGAGCGTCTCGGTTGTCTTTCCGGTGTTGGCCTGCAGGTGTCACTGTTGCTCATGCCATGTTAGAGCAGGTGCGTTGAGCTGACTGGATTCTAGGGGTCATTCTGGAAGTTTCCAGTCAGCAGGCATGTACTCCACTTCCATCAGCTTCCTTACCTCCCAGCACGCTTCGGTTAGCTACCCAGATCACCTGAGTGTCCGTGGCATAAGCCCCAAATACCAGTTTCTGCCTTTTAAGTTAAGAATATGATTAAGGAGCTAGAGCATTCCAGAGTGCTTACCCCTAGTCTAGAGGACCCCAGTTGGGTTCCCAGCACCTGTAGGAAGCCATGAATCAGCAAATGTGCTGTTTACTCCACATCCGTGCCCTACTGCGCATGCGCAGGTAGAGGTTTGGCGGGTCGCAGCTCAAATGCTAATGAGGCATCGTGGCGTGCACCAATCAGGCAGGAACACATCCTGCCTAAGCTTATTTAAGATGCACCGCTCTGCCCGTCTTGGTCTTTTCGCCTCAGCAAGCAACCCCGCAATAAAACGTCTGTGGAAGGATCCTGCCGGTCTCGTGTCCTTCTTGCTGGCGAGATAGACACGCGACCTACATCTGGTGCCGAAACCCGGGACTCTTTACATCAACGGACTGCGAAGACCCCTCAGAAGCTTCTCCTGAGGAAGATCCAGAACCACAAGACGGGGGGAAAAGGAGTAAGGTAAGTTCTGAGAGATATGCTTCCATTTGAAATAGATTCGGCTTGGGCAACGGTGATTGTGGACTGGACGATTGGCATCTTCTTATTGCTGTGCCTCTGCCTTAAATGTAAGAAAGTTGTAAACGCAGGACAAAAGATCTTAAAAGAAATACAGGATAGCATATCAGAAACAGAACGCAGTGAAAGGTTAGGAGCGCGCAAAAAGGAAAAACAAAGAAAAGAAAAGGATAAAGAAAAGGAGAAAACCAAAAGGGAGGAAGAGCCTCGACCTGATAAGACAAAGGTCGATGATAAGAACTCACTGTATCCTACAAAAGAGCTAGGACGTCTAAAGTTCTTAAGTTCTGAAACAGAGCCCTCTTCCTCTTCAGAGAAGGAGGACTCTGAAAGGGAAAAATCCACAGATGAGAGCTCCGAGGAAGACGTAAGAGTTAGGTCGGAGCGATCAAAAACAGCTCCTCCTCTGTCCAAGGAGGTAGAATGCGGCTACTCCTTTTGTCTGCCTCGCACACGAAAAAGGGTACAACAGATGTTCCCAGTTTTCGAGGAGGACGGAGTACGATTGCATCAGCCAGTCGAGCACAAGATCATTAAGGAGTTGGCAGAATCAGTTAGGACTTATGGAGTTAACGCCAATTTTACCCAAGCTCAATTAGAGAGACTCAAGGCGTCGGCCATGACTCCTAGCGACTGGTCGTTCGTCACCAAGGCTTGTTTGACTATGGGCCAATATTTAGAATGGAAAGCTATTTGGCATGATATCAGCCAGGGTCAAGCTCATGCTAATGCGGCTGCTGGCCAAGCGGCATGGAACTTTGAGATGTTAACAGGCCAAGGGCAGTGGGTAAACAATCAAATCAACTTCCCAGCAGATGTCTATGGACAAATAAACGATTGTGCCATAAAGGCATGGAAGGCTCTAACTAACAAAGGTGAGGTATCTGGTAATTTAACAAAAATCACTCAGGGCCCCACCGAGCCTTTCTCAGACTTTGTAGCCCGTATGGTTGAAGCCGCAGGGAAGATCTTCGGCGACTCAGACACGGCCATGCCCTTGATAGAACAGCTGGTGTATGAACAATGCACAACAGAGTGTAGACAGGCTATTACACCCTGGAAAGGAAAAGGGCTCCAAGCATGGTTAAAAGCATGCCGGGAGATTGGAGGACCACTCACTAATGCTGGCCTCGCAGCAGCCATTTTACAATCCCAAAGAAAAGGTAGAGGAAGTAATGACAGTGTGACCTGTTACTGCTGTGGCAAGACAGGACACATGCAAAAACAATGCAGAGGAAGTGTACCATGTTTTGGGCCTTCAAAGGTGCCTGGAATATGTCCTAAATGCAGAAAAGGGAAGCATTGGGCTAATGAGTGTAGATCCGTTAAGGACCTACAAGGTAATCCTATAGGGCAAAGTGGTTCAAAAAACGCCTCACGGGGCCCCCGTCCCCAGGGCCCTCAAATGTATGGGGCAATGCAGAGTACACCCTCCATGAAACCACGGAGCCTCCGCGCCGAGCCACTCCAGGTTCGGCAGGACTGGACATCCGTGCCACCACCAGACTCGTATTGACTCCCCAGATGGGGGTCCAACCAGTCACGTCTGATTTTAAGGGCCCATTACCCCGAGGCACCGTAGGGTTACTCTTGGGGCGCTCATCCACCACATTGCGAGGCCTTATGGTTCACCCTGGAGTTATAGATCAAGATTTCACAGGCCAGGTAAAAATTATGTGCTCCTCACCGAGAGGAATATTCCCCATTTCTCCAGGTGATCGCATTGCTCAACTGCTCATTCTCCCCAGTATGCATGAGAAATTTGCCTTCCAAAACACCCGTCGAGGTAGTAAAGGATTCGGGTCATCCAACATGGATTCAGCCTACCTGGCCATGCATTTGGATAATAGACCTGTATTAACCCTACAAATTGAAGGAAAATTTTTTGAGGGTATCCTAGATACTGGAGCAGATAAAAGTATTATCTCTTCTACCTGGTGGCCGACATCTTGGCCTGTTACATCATCAGCTCATTCATTACAAGGATTAGGTTACGAGTCTTCCCCAGCTGTTAGCTCAAAAACATTGACTTGGATAAGTCAGGAAGGAAAATCTGGAAGGTTTACCCCATACGTACTCCCTCTTCCTGTCAATCTATGGGGAAGAGATGTGTTAACCGGACTAGACCTTTGCCTGACTAATGAGTATCCTCCAGTAGCCAGAAACATGATGCAGACCATGGGGTCTGTACCTGAAAAAGGGATAGGGAAATATCATCAGGGCCAAATTGATCCTATAAAAACAAAACAAAAGGCAGACAGAAAAGGACAGGGTTTTTCCTAGGGGCCATTGAGGAGTCATTACCCATACCCTGGCACACAGAGGAGGCCGTATGGGTGCCTCAATGGCCTCTCTCCTCTGAGAAGCTACAAGCAGCCAAAGAGCTAGTTGAAGAACAGCTAAAATTAGGACACCTAGAACCTACACAATCACCCTGGAATACGCCAGTCTTTGTCATCAAAAAGAAATCAGGAAAATGGCGTCTGTTACATGACTTAAGGGCCATCAATGCACAAATGAATATTATGGGACCCGTTCAACGAGGGTTACCATTATTATCTACTTTGCCAAAATTTTGGACGATAATTATTATTGATGTAAAGGATTGCTTCTTTTCTATCCCATTGCATCCAGATGATCGACGCAGGTTTGCCTTTACTTTACCTACAGTTAATCATTCCGGTCCTGATTACAGGTACCAATGGAAAGTTTTACCGCAGGGCATGGCTAATAGTCCCACTATGTGCCAACTTTTTGTGGATAAGGCATTAGCTCCTGCTAGGGCAGGTCATCCCAAAGTCCAGGTCTGCCACTATACAGATGACATTCTTTTATGTGGAGAAGACCGTGCAGAGGTAGAGGAAGTGTATTTAAAGGTAACTAAGCTCCTGGAGAGAGCTGGCCTTTACATAGCCACAGAAAAGGTGCAGAAATCAGAAATAGGTAAATTCCTAGGTTCTATAATCACTCCAGAGGCCATTAGGCCCCAAAAGATACAAATACGCCATGATCACTTAAAAACCCTAAATGATTTTCAAAAATTGCTAGGGGACATCAATTGGTTGAGACCCTATCTTAAAATCCCTACTTCGGAATTAAAACCTTTATATGATATTTTAGAGGGGGACGCACATATTTCCTCCCCTCGAAATTTAACCCCAGAAGCATCTCTCGCCTTAAATAAAGTAGAGGATGCGATTTCAAAGGCACAACTTTTGCGTTGGGATCCCAAGGTGCCCATTGATCTATGTATATTTAAAACTATCATGTTACCAACAGCAGTCTTATGGCAATCAGGCCCTTTATTATGGATCCACCCTCAAGCTTCGCCTAATAGAACTATAGAACATTACCCCACGGCAGTTGCCGCCCTTGCTCTGAAAGGATTGAAAATGTCTATATTACATTTTGGAGTTGCCCCTGCTAGGCTTATAATACCTTATTCAGCCAGTCAAGTACAAGTGCTCACTGCAGCTGTAGATGAATGGGCTATATTAAAATGCAGCTTTAATGGAGAAATAGATAATCATTACCCCAAACATCCCCTACTCCAATTTTGTTCTATGCATCCAATAATCTTTCCAAAGGTAACCCGTACGCAACCCGTCCCTGAAGGACTGAATGTATTTACGGATGGTTCTAAGACTGGGACGGGGGCCTATGTTGTCTATGGAAAAACAACTACCATACAATGTACCCCTGATTCACCTCAAATAGTAGAATGTCAGGTGGTATTAGAAGTTTTAAAGCAATTTAAGGACCCATTAAATATAATCTCAGACTCTAATTATGTTGTTAATGCCGTATCACAACTGGAAACCGCGGGAGTCATCAAATCATCCAGTAAGGTTGCTCATATATTTAAAGGTATCCAGCAACAATTAATTCACCGGCAACACCCATTTTTTATTACCCATATTAGGGCACATACATCCTTACCAGGACCTCTGGTACAAGGTAATGCACTTGCTGATCTGGCCACTCGCCAACGTATTTATGTAGCGCTGGATCCCGTTACCGCAGCAAAGCAATTTCATTCCACATTCCATGTCCCAGCGGAGACCCTGCGCCTCCGTTTCTCCATTAGTCGAGCAGAGGCTCGTAATATTGTTCTCCAATGCTCTAATTGTGTTGACTTCTTATCTATGCCTCATGTTGGGATTAACCCACGGGGCCTACGTCCCCTTCAAATGTGGCAAATGGATGTTACTCATATTTCCTCTTTTGGTAAGCTTCAATACACACATGTCTCTGTGGACACAAGTTCCAGCGTGATATGTGCCACCCCTTTGTCAGGAGAGAAGGCTGCTCATGTCATTCAACATTGTCTTGAAGCCTGGAGCATGTGGGGTATCCCACATGTTTTAAAAACAGATAATGGTCCTGCCTACACTTCTGCAAAGTTCTCACAATTTTGCCGGCATATGGGAATTACCCATATCACAGGTTTGCCCTATAATCCCCAAGGTCAGGGCATGGTTGAGAGGGCTCATCGTACGCTTAAACAATATATTACAAAACAAAAAAGGGGAATTGAGGGCTTATCACCCTCCTCCCCTAGAACCATTATATCCATAGCACTTCTAACATTGAATTTTTTAAATCTGGACACTCAAGGCCGTTCTGCTGCTGAACGTCATGGCCAATGGCCGGCTCCACCAAAAGAAATGGTAAAATGGAAGGATGTGCTGCTTAACAAATGGAGAGGCCCGGATCCTATTCTAATAAGATCCAGGGGAGTTATCTGTGTTTTTCCACAGAGTGAAGACAATCCTATCTGGGTACCTGCAAGACTAACTCGCGCAGTACACACCGAAGAGGAGACACTGGACAGCCGAGTTGGAAGAATTGCAGCTGCAACTTCAAAATCAAACTGTCCTCAGCGGAATGCGAGCTGATCCCATTCCCTTTGAAGATTTCACTTCTTGGTTTACTTCTGCATTTTCTTACTTTAAAGAGTGGGCGGGAGTTTGTCTTTTTGGTGCCCTAATATGCTGTGGAGGAGTGTTTCTGCTATGGTTGCTGTGCAAGCTACGTGCCCAACAAAAATGCGACAAGGTGGTGTTTACACAGGCACTCGCTGCATTGAAAAATGGTGCTTCCCCTGAAGCATGGCTGTCCATGCTTAAGAATTAGTTTTACTCAGGCAGAAGTCAGCCCTTGTACCCCGAGTCCTTGAAAGGACATTGCACCGGGATGGGTGACGTGCTGTTTGCCACAGCCCTTGCACCTCACAGAGACTATCTCATTGCACGTGAGAGGGTGTTGGTCATGAGTTCATTTGTGGATTGCCTCGAACCCTGATGGTCCAACAAGAACCTGATGGTTGATCGGCAGCCCTAGGCCTGGTTTCTTATAAAACAAAAAAGGGGGAGCTGTAGGAAGCCATGAATCAGCAAATGTGCTGTTTACTCCACATCCGTGCCCTACTGTGCATGCGCAGGTAGAGGTTTGGCGGGTCGCAGCTCAAATGCTAATGAGGCATCGTGGCGTGCACCAATCAGGCAGGAACACATCCTGCCTAAGCTTATTTAAGATGCACCGCTCTGCCCGTCTTGGTCTTTTCGCCTCAGCAAGCAACCCCGCAATAAAACGTCTGTGGAAGGATCCTGCCGGTCTCGTGTCCTTCTTGCTGGCGAGATAGACACGCGACCTACAAGCACCCACATGGCGGGCTCAGAACCTCTCAGCTCCAGCTCCAGGAAATTACATGTCCTCTTCTGCTCCCCACAGGCTCCCGATCACGTATGTGGACATGGACTCATGCAGACAAACACACATATACATCTTCTAGGAAAGAAGTGTGAGTACATTTTCCGGTCACATTCCTCTCTGGTGACTGTGCATGAGGTTAACTCACCTGAACGGCTCCGCAGGAGATTCTGCTTGTTTGATTGACATTTACAGGGTGTCCAGGCAATTGCACTGAAATATCACCTATGTGGTTTCCATGAAAGCACTAGGAAGCAGAAAGCACGAAGAGGTTAGAAGGTAGTTATCTGGGTTTTTTTGTTTTTGTTTTTTGTGTTTGTTTTTGTTTTCGAGACAGGGTTTCTCTGTTTAGCCCTGGCTGTCCTGGAATTCACTCTGTAGACCAGGCTGGCCTCAAACTCAGAAATTATCTGTTATTTGAGTGTTGGGAGTAGAATCCGAGTTGTCTGGAAGAGCTGCCAGTGCTGTTAACCACTGGGCCATATTTCCAGGACCTTGTATCCCCACCCTCCTTAGAATGTTTATACTTTATTTTGTTCTTGTTGTTAGCCAACAGACAAGTGCTTTTTTTTGTACTTTATTTAAAATTTTAAAATTTATTTTGCGTGTGCAGATATGTCACAGTGCACATGTAACAAAGGTCAGAGGACAGCTTTCAGGAATGTATTTCCTACAAATAATGACGATCTCCCATGAGAGTATACAGCAGCAAAACTGGGAGGTTAGTACATTACTGCTGTGGTGGTTTGGATGAAATAGGGCCCGAGACCCAGGGAGCACCCTTGCTAGAGGGATAGCCTTGTTGGAGCAGATGAGTCTCTACTGGAAGAAGTGTGCCATTGGGGGCAGGCTTTGAGATTTCAGAAGCTTAAGCCAGGTCCAGTAGCTCATTCTCTCTTCCTGCTGCCTGCTGATCCGGATGTAGAACTCGTGGTTCCTTCTCCAGCACCATGGCTGCCTGCACGCTACTGTGCTACCTGCTATGATGATAATGCATTAAACTGCTGAACTGTAAGCCAGTCCTGATTAGAGGAGCCACTGTGGTGAAGGTGTCTCTTCACAGCAACAGAAACAGCGAAGTCAACTGCCGATGTGTTAGATCTAGTCTTTTGATCCTGTTAAACTTTGATTATGGCCCTGGCAACGCCTCTCTCCGGTGGCCTTTTTGTCTTGACATTGTGGCCCTAACTTTGGCAGTCACGGGTGACCCTCAGCACTGGTGCTCCATACCACTGCTCCTATCAGATGGCATGTGACATCTGTCTCTGAAGAATGACATTAATTTTTAAGGAGGCATCTGCAGCATCACCCACTGTCAAGTATTTCCTTCTCTCCTTTTATTGTGTGTGCCTTCCTGTGTTTATGCTGGTGCATAGGTATGTGTGTTTGTGTGCACGTGAAGGTCACAGGTAATCTCTCTCTCTCTCTCTCTCTCTCTCTCTCTCTCTCTCTCTCTCTCTCTCTCTCTCTCTCTCTCTCTCTAAGACAACAGCTCACCATCTTGGAACTCACCAAATACACTAGACTGAATGTCCAGTCAGAGAGCCCCGGAGATCTGCCAGGCTCCATCTCCAGCAGTCTAGACGTGTAGCATGATAGCTAGCGTACCAGATTCCCCTGCCGCCCATGGCTTCTGGAGCTCAAACTCAGAACTTCATGCTTGCAAGGCAAAGACTTTACTGATGGGGCTATCTCTCTGGCCCCACTGTTTTGTATTTAAAAATAGATGTCTGGTGTCAGTAAGACTGTTGATGGGAGGGTGCTCTGCCCTGGGTCCTCTTGGGCAGACATGCACATGGGTATTTATGCCAACCCCTTTTTATATTAGCAATTGTGCGCTTACACCAGCATTGCCAGGTCTAGTCCAGCACCAGGGGGCTCATTTTAGCTTGATCCTGTTCAGTATCTATACGTTTTATTTCTGATATAAGTTTAGCTTCTATAACCCCTAGCCCATTTTTCCATTGGTCATACCATATCCAACCACCCATACCTCCCAGAGTTCCCTGCTCATGGCGCCCTGGCCCTGACAGCATGTCCTCAACACTTGCCCTCCACACCAGATTCATGTTCTGACACTGAGGCCAGCGCCCCTGCTCAGCTTGCCTTCTGAGTCTTCCAGGGCAGAGTATGTGACTGCATTCTTCAGTAGAAGAGGTGGAGCCAGAATGACTGGGATTTTCTTATATGTGGATTTTTTTTTCTTTTGTTTGTAGTCTTGGCTACCCTGGAACTCAATCTATAGAACAGGCTGCCCTTGAGCTCAGATCCTCTTTTCTCTGCCTCCAGATTTTTTGTTGTTGTTGTTGTTGTTGTTTTGTTTTTTCGAGACAGCGTTTCTCTGTGTAGCCCTGGCTGTCCTGGAACTCACTCTGTAGACCAGGCTGGCCTTGAACTCAGAAATCTGCCTGCCTCTGCCTCCCAAGTGCTGGGATTACAGGCGTGCGCCATCACATAGGACACAGCTCAGATTTTTTTTTTTTGAGTCAGAATAAAAATAGTGCCAGATTGGCCCTTGTCTGGTATGACAATGGGTAAGATGCTTATAACTTCAGTAAGGAGTGGGGGGGCACAGATGGTCATGGGCACAAGTCCTTGAGATGGGACACCTATGTTTCAGGTATAGTTGCCTCAAAGGGGCTGAATTATCTTAGAGAAATAATTCAAGTTTATTGCTGGGTGTGATGGTATATGCCTTTAATTTTAGAATTTAGGAGGCAGAGACAGGTATATCTTTCTGAGTTCAAGGCCAGCCAGGTCTACACAGTGGGTTATAGGACATCCAGGACTATGTAGAGACCTGTCTCAAGTAAACAAATTCCTTCCCCCTTAAGAACCCCAATCATCGGCCATCCGAATTTCTTCTGGTGAAAATTCTTTGTTTAGCTCTGTGCCCCATTTTTTGATAGGGTTATTTGTTTCTTTGCGGTCTAACTTCTTGAGTTCTTTGTATATATTGGATATTAGCCCTCTGTCGGATGTGGAGTTGGTGAAGATCTTTTCCTACTTTGTTGGTTGCCGTTTTGTCCTTCTGACAGTGTCCTTTGCTTTGCAGAAACTTTGTAATTTTATGAGGTCCCATTTGTCGATTCTTGATCTTAGAGCATAAGCTATTGGTGTTCTGTTCAGGAACTTTTCCCCTGTGCCCAAGTCCTCCAGGGTCTTCCCAAGTTTCTTTTCTAATAGTTTCAGTGTGTCTGGTTTTATGTGGAGGTCCTTGATCCACTTGGAGTTGATCTTAGTGCAAAGAGATAAGATGTTCAACATCACTAGTCATCAGGGAAATGCAAATCAAAACAACCCTGAGATTCCACCTCACACCAGTCAGAATGGCTAAGATTAAAAACTCAAGAGACAACAAGTGCTGGCGAGGATGTGGAGAAAGAGGAACACTCCTCCACTGTTGGTGGGATTGCAAAATGGTAAAACCGCTCTGGAAATCAGTTTGGCGGTTCCTCAGAAAATTGGGCATGTCACTTCCAGAGGACCCTGGCATACCATTCCTGGGCATATACCCAGAGGATTCCCCTGCATGCAATAAGGACACATGCTCCACTATGTTTATAGCAGCCTTGTTTATAATAGCCAGAAATTGGAAGGAGCCCAAATATCCCTCAAAGGAGGAATGGATACAGAAAATGTGGTATATTTATACAATGGAATACTACTCAGCAATTAAAAATAATGAATTCATGCAATTTGTAGGTAAATGGTTAGACCTGGAAAATATCATCCTGAGTGAATTAACCCAATCACAAAAGAATGCACATGAAATGCAATCACTGATAAGTGGATATTAATGAGCCCAGAAGCCCTAAATACTCAAGACACAAATAGCAAGTCAAATGATTCCCAAGAAGAAGAAAGGAGAGGACCCTGGGCCTGTAAAGATTGCATCCAGTTTAGTAAAGAAACCGAGGGGGGAGGGGAACAGTTGGGGGGGGGAGAGGAACTATGGGAACTATGGTGGGTGGGAACTGGGAAAGGGGAAAGCCTTTGGAATGTAAACATAGAATATAGAAAATTAAAAAAAAAAGAACCCCAATCATAAAAAAAATTAAAAAAAAAATTAAAAAAACATAAAAAAAGAACCCCAATCATAATCATTACCACCATCATTATCTCACTGTTTTCACTGTAATCCAGGTGAGAGAGTCCACTTGTGAGGTCACAGTGGGGCTGAAATCAGCCGTGTGCAAGCCATGTCAAGCATGCCTGATAACCTATTTTTTTTTTTCCTGAGACAGGGTTTCTCTGTATAGCCTTGGCTGTCCTGGAACTCAGTCTGTAGACCAGGCTGGCCTCCTGATGACCTATTTAGTCCCTGGAATCCATGTCACAGTGAAAGAAGAGTCATAACATCTTCTGACCTCTATAGCTCACTGTCTCCTCACCGATATGCCTTTCTCCCTTGCACTTGGTACATAGGGACACATGGGGGACGCTTAGCCTTACTTCCTGGGTAGGCCAGAGGTGTGGGCAGGGGGATGCTTGTTGACCCTCACAGCGATGCTTTCCTTTGACCAAGGTTTCCAACTGACCCCTACATGACCTCAGGGCCACAACATGTGCCAACCAGTGCTGGGATGTGGGCTATTGCTTCCACATTTGGAGTCTCCACAGCAGTCCTGCCAGGTCAGATTCCGTAGGCTCAAGAGAAAAAAAATCAAACAAACAGAAACCATTCTGCTGTTGTAAGAGACGAGCCTGGCATATTTTAGTGGCAGGTTAGTACCTAAAACAAACCGTGGGCGAATTAAATCGTACATAGCATGTGACTGCGCAGAGTTGACAGGAATCTTAGAGAAGATAAAGGATTTTTTTTGTTTAGTTTACTGGAAGCCTTTCTCCCATTTAATCTGAGAAAAGCGTGACTCTCAACCCCAGCCAGGCTGGAATTCCCCACCTTTTCATGTCTTAGTTCTAGGTTGAAACTGCTGACCCCAGCTATAGTCCCACGAGCCTACATCATCATGAGATGTGTGTGTGTGTGTGTGTGTGTGTGTGTGTGTGTGCACACGCACCAGTGCACATGTGAGCATTCATGTGTGCCTGTGGTAGTGGCCACACTATTTCTGTGCAGGATCAGGCCTGTCTAAGATGTAAAGATTTGGGAGTATTATACTTGGCAGGTCTTTTTATTAAGTGATTATTAAAAAAAAAATCTAGAGCTGATGAGACAGCCCAGTGAGGAAAGGCCAGTGAGCCCAAGGCAGCTGCGTCCAGTTCTTTCCTTTTTTCGTGCCAGGGTCTTATTATGTAGCCTTAGCTGCCCCGAGACTCTCAGTGTAGACCAGGTTGGCCTCAAACTCATAGAGTTCCGTAAGAACATGCTATAGCAGTGTTCTCAACCTTCCTAATGGTATTGAACCTTTAATATCTAGTTCCTCATGTCGTGGTGACACCCCGACCACAACATTATTTTCGTTGCTACATTTTAACTGTGATTTTGCTACCGTTATATGAATCACAATGTAAACATCTGATATACAGGATATCTGAAATGCAGCCCCAAGGGGCTTGTGGCCCACAGGCTGAGGATCACTGTTTCAGTGGGGCCGCCTGACGCTCATTCCCCAGTTCAGCAGCAACAGCAGCCTTGGGCTTGCGATGATCCCTGTACTGTGGTACCACTGTGGTCAGTATCCTGTGGAACCTCCTTCAAGTCTTCAGAAGTGTGTCATTCTCCCCATTACAGTGGACACAATAAATACTTAACAAGATAGAAGATCTCCCAAATCTCACCATTAGCAATCCACAGAAGAGAACTTGGAAGTCTGTAGGCTTAGATTTTTCTTTTCTTTTTCTTTCTTTTTTTGTTTTTGTTTTGTTTTTGTTTTTTCGAGATAGGGTTTCTCTGTGTAGCCCTGGCTGTCCTGGAACTCACTCTGTAGACCATGCTGGCCTCGAACTCAGAAATCCACCTGCCTCTGCCTCCCAAGTGCTGGGATTAAAGGTGTGTGCCACCACTTCCCGACTGGCTTAGATTTTTCTTTAAAAAATTTTTTTTGTTTTTGTTTTGTTTTTTGAGACAGGGTTTCTCTGTATAGCTCTATAGCTCTGGTTGTCCTGGAACTCACTCTGTAGACCAGGCTGGCCTCGAACTCAGAAATCCGCCTGCCTCTGCCTCCCAAGTGCTGGGATTACAGGCGTGCGCCACCACTGCCCAGCCTTGGCTTAGATTTTTCTAATTGTACTTTATTTAGGGTTCTTGAATGCTCCAACCTCTCTCCTAGCCCACCGATCAGAGGTAGGGGAGAAAGATGGTTAATAGGACAAGGGGGTTGTGGCCCAGTTTAGAAGTAATACTTGGACTGGAGAGATGGCTCAGTGGTTAAGAGCACCTACTGCTCTTCCAGAGGTCCTGAGTTCAACTCCCAGCAACCATCAGTAATGGGATGTGATCCCTTCCTCTGGTGTGTCTGAAGATAGCTACAGTGTACTCATAGACATAAAATAAATAAATAAATCTTTAAAAAATGTAATTCATTGGGGCCATTCCAATCTTCATTGTCAGGATATTAGCAGTCGAGTCCAAGAGCAAACACCAAACATGAATCAGTAGCAGCAGCTAGAGCCAACAGAAACTGCAAGGCTCTGACAAATCCACAGGAGTCAGCAGAAGCAGCGCGAATCAGCCGGAATACCAGGAGAAGTTCTTTGGTGCGTTTCTCTCTAGGAAGTGACGAGCAGCGAAGACCAGTGAAGTGTTGAATGGCAGTGTGGCAATCCCAGAGCGCCCTCTCACTGTGGCCTTCCACTTTATGTCCTTTCCAAACGTCACGCACCCTCTGGAGCCTCCGCCCCGGCAAAGCATCACATGCCCTCTCACATGTCTGCTTCAGCAAAACATCCTCTCACAGACAGCTTCCAGAAAAACATCACGTGACACAACTGAGTTCCAAAGAGACCAGACGCTTCCACTTCGGAAGCTCGAGATTTGGGCTCCTGAATCTGTATCTTAGATCTTGAGACTTTGCACTCCAGTGTCCACACCGTTGGCTTTGTGACTTATTTTCTTAGAGTTTTGAATTTGCAGGACTTCTGGGGGATGTTAAGGTCCGTTGGCTGGTCTGGATCCAATCTAAATACACAAAATCATTTCTAATTTTGAGGTAAAGGGTTAATGACAAATTTCCTTGGGGAAGAAAAATAATGTTCTCTATACTTTGTTTAGTAGCTTGCTGTGAATTAAACTGAGAAGACAGAGACAGTTAACATAGGAAAAGGTGTATGACTTCAAAGATTTACTTTTATTTTAAATTATGGGTATGGGTGTGAGTACATTACATGTCAATGCTGGCCCTGCGGAGTGGGATTTCCTGAAGCTGGGTTTGAGATTGGACTCGGGTGCTCTACAAGGTGGACAGGTGCTCCTAACCACTGAGACGTCTGTCCAGCCCAGAGGTATACGATTTTATAGGTGTTAGTTTTATTACCCAAGAGCAGTTAAAAATCAGGTTGGCATACCTTACTTAGTAGGGAAAACTATAGATATGTACTACCACTCTAGTTTATGTAGTTCTGAGCACGTGAGGCAAGCCCTCTGATTGAGCCACGTATCCAGCCTCAGATGGTGGCAAGTTCACTATAATTAAGCCGAGCTTTTTTCCAGACTGTGTGTAAGTCAGGAAAGCAGCATGCCTGTGACACCTAGAAAGGCAACTGCAGTGTGAGGAATGAGTTCGCTGCTCTGGCTTCAAGTATTCCAACCCCTGGAGAGACTTGATTATCCTTGCTGATACCACCTGTTGTTTGGCACCATCTTAGATCATTTTCTGTTGCTGTGAAGAGACACCATGGCCAAGGAAACTTGTAAAAGGAAACATTTAATTGGGGATTTGTGTACAGTTTCAGAGGGCCATCCCATGATTTATCATGGTGGGAGCGTGGTAGCAGGTAAGCAGGCATGGTGCTGGGGCAGTCGCTGAGAGTTTATATCTGATCCCCACACGGGAGGCAGAGAGTAGGGAGGGAAAACTGATTGGGAATTGCTTGGGTTTTGAAACCTCAAAGCCCACTCCCAAAATCGCTTACCTCTTCCAACAAGACCACACCTCCTTCTCAATCAGTCCCACCAACTGTGATGGTTTGAATATGCTTGTGCCAGGGAGTGACACTGTTAGGAGGTGTGGCTTTGTTGGGGTTGGTGTGTCACTGTGGGTGGGGGCTTTGAGTCTGTCATCCTAGCTGCCTGGAAGTCGGTCTTCTCCTAGCAGCCTTCAGATGAAGATGTAGAACTCTCAGCTCCTCCTGCACCACGCCTGCCTGGATGCTGCCACACTCTTGCCTTGATGATACTGGACTGAACCTCTGAATCTGTAAGCCTGATTGTTCTTACAGGAGTTGCCGTAACCATGGTATCTGGTCACAGCAGTAAAACCCTCACTGCGTCACCAACTATGAACCAAACATTCAAATATATGAGCCTGTCGGGCCATTCTCATCCAAACCAATGCAGGTAACATGTTTGCTATTGGTACCCAATATCAAAAGAGAAAAATTAAAAAATATATTACCAAACACTAAATAATGGAGTCTTTGGGAGAACCTATGTAGTTCATAAAGTGCCAAATTCACGAGCTACATGATTTGAATCTAAATGTTCCCTCACAGACTCATGTATTAGTTTTTTGTCCCCAGTGGGTGGAGGCAGGACAAGTTCCTTTGAAGCTTATGCCTGGTTGACAGTCACTCTCCTCTTGGCCATGAGGTGGACAGCCTCCGGCCCACACTCTTACCACCATGACGCTCTGTGTTAGTGTGTGGGGCCAGGAAACCATGGCCTGGACCCTGCCCAAGGCGGGGCCTAATCCGTTGTCCCTTATGTAAGATGTTCTCGCAGGTACTTTGTTCAGACTCCGGAAAGAAGACAGGCTGCGCGCTTTCATTTTCTCACGGCCAGGATTTGAACAGAATCGGCATGCACGAGGACCAACTAGTATCTGCACAAGGAGCGTCTCCAGACTTGAGCGGAAGCAGGATGGGCTGGTGTTAGTCCTCTTAGCCGATCCTGGCAGCTTAGTCACCTTTCCTGCTCAGACACTGCTTATTTTATTTAGTTTCTTAAGTTTTATTTTCACGGGTATGGGTGTTTTGCCTGCCGCGTTTACATCGGAGCACACGGCATGCCTGTTCCCCAAGAAGGCCAGAAGAGGGCGTCGGATCTCCCGGTACTGGAGTTACCGATAGTTTGTGAGCAGCTCTGTGGGTGTCAAAACCAGCTTGTCTGAAGGAGCAGCCAGTGTTCTTGACCACTGAGCCATCTCTCCACCCCTCCAGCACTGTTTATGAGGCTGGAAGCCGAGGTGGCTGGCATACTTTGTCCTTTATAAATGCCATGGTCTGACTCAGTAAAGTTTACCCAGATGTCAGGAAGTGGCCCATACATAGAAATCCCGAAGGTGCCAGAACAAAAGATTATAAAAACATTGATTTAGAAATAGAAAACCTCAATTCCCTCCCCCCCAGGAAGAGCATGTATCTGGTTTTACACATCTGCTTTAATAGCAGGTGCGGCCATGGGCGGGTATTTACCTGGCGGAGAAGCAAGAGGAAAGCTGGGAGCTTTTCAGCCTTTGCCCCCAGACAGCGGCGGTGCGTGCAGCTTCCCCAAATACCCCGAGAGCCATGCTCGACGCCGCGTGTGCTGCAGCTGCGGCGTCTTCACAGTTCGTTCATCTTCATCACCTAGACAGAGCTTAGGACATTGAGCCATTTCCACGTACAAGTGGAAGGTCCCAGTTCTCCAGCCAAATTCTTCCCTTCTTTGTCTAAATCAGGCAAGCGGATGCTTCCGCGACCTTTCTTCCTGAGGCTGTAGTATGTAGAGGTGGGATTCCCACCGACTATTACATGGCCCCAGGGAAGGGGAATTGGTTTTTTCATGTGACTTGTCTCAAATGACTACCAAAATTCATTCTTTTGAACTCACTTTCACATCATTTGTTATTTCATTTTTATATGTGTTCATGAGTATGTGTTTGTGTGTGCGCACAGTTGTATGCCTGTTGTGTATATATGTATATATATATGTTTATATACGTATAAACATATATATTTAAACATGTATGTTTAAATATATAAAATTATATATATGTCCTTTTTAAAAAATTTATTCTTTGTGTGCACTGGTGTTTTGCCTGCGTGTATGTGCGGGTGTTGGATCCTGTGGACTGGAGTTGCAGACAGTTGTGAACTGTCATGTGGGCGCTGGGAATAGAACCAGGGTCCTCTGGAACAGCAGCCAATGCTCTTAACCTCCAAATTATTTCTCCAGCTCCTACTGTCATTCTCTTAAAAAGCCTCATTCAAGGGGCTGGAGAGCTGATAGCTCATTAGGTGAAGGTGCCAGCATCCACAGCTACTGCTATCTGAGTTTATTCCCTGGACCGTTAAGAGAGACAGGACACTCACTCATTGTTCTCCGACCTCCACACACTTGCCATGGCACATGTCTACACACACACACACACACACACACACACACACGCGCGCGCGCTAAATAAACTTCACATGGAGACATGCATACTAAATAAAATGTAATTTTAAAACTCTATTTAAAAAATCCATTTAGCAAGGCTGGAGAGATGGCTCAGCAGTTAAGGGTACTGAAGACTCTTCCAGAGACCCAGGTTCAAATCTCAGCATCTACATGGCAGCACACAACTGTCTGTAACTCCAAGATCTGACACCCTCAGACAGACAGACAGACAGACAGGCAGGCAAGACACTAATGCACATAAAATAAAAACCCTTTAGGATCTAGGGATGTGGGTCAGGTGGCAGAGTGAGTCTAGCACTCAGAACATTGCATAAAATGGATGTGGGAGTTACACACCTGTAATCTAGAGAGATGGAAGCAGGAAGATCAGGTGTTCGAGGTCAGCCTGAGCCAGTCTGTCTCAAAAACACAAGTCCATTTGGCAAAGGCAGGGAAGACCCGCCTGAGCTAATTCCATGGTGCAGGGTTAGAGGAAGTGGGGGGGGGGGAGCATCAGTGTCCTGTCCCACTTCCTGACGCACAGAGGGGAATAGATCGTCACTAACAGCAGCTTTAGAGGTTTCCCCAGAGCCCAAAGGCAAGGCGGCGTGTGCTCACTCAAAGCATGCCCGTCTCCCCTCAGCTGTGCCAGCAGGATTCCGGTCACAGGGCAGCGTCTGCGCTCACACAGGGACCACATGCCTGGATTAGCACACTGAGTTAAGACTGCATCCTTCGTGTGGGTGAAGACCAGGTGGAGTAGTTCAAACACTGATGGTGGGAATGTGTGTTAGGGACAATAAACTATAGTTTTGTTCTTTCTAAATGTTTTACATTTTAATTTAAATTTAGTGTATGTATGTGTGTGTGTTTACAGGTACCCAAGAAGGCCAGAGGGCATTAGATACCCTTAAGTTATAGGTGGCTGTAAGCTACCCAACACAGGTGTTGTCAAGTCCTCTGAAAAAACAGTATGTGTTCTTAGCCATGGACCCACCTCTCCAGTTCAGTTTTATAGTTTCTTTCTTTCTTTCCTTTTTAAAGATTTATTTATTTATTTATTTATTTATTTATTTATTATATGTAAGTACATTGTAGCTGTCTTCAGACATTCCAGAAGAGGGCATCAGATCTCATTACGGATGGTTATGAGCCACCATGTGGTTTCTGGGATTTGAACTCAGGATCTTTGGAAGAGCAGTTGGTGCTCTTAACCACTGAGCCATCTCTCCAGCCCAGTTTTATAGTTTCTTAAAAAGTTAACCATATACTTTCCATGAGCTGCAGCATTTCAATGCATTTTTCAGGGAAAAATGAAAATACATACACATACAGACCTGTACTAGAATGACTATAGTAGTTTTATTTATTTATTTATTTATTTATTTATTTATTGGCTTTTGGCTTTTGGTTTTTTCGAGACAGGGTCTCTCTGTGTAGCCCTGGCTGTACTGGAACTCACTCTGTAGACCAGGCTGTCCTTGAACTCAGAAATCCACCTGCCTCTGCCTCCCAGAGTGCTGGGATTACAGGCGTGCACCACCACTGCCCAGGGGTTTTATTTATTTTTAAGAGATTGATTTTATCTTTATTGCATGTGTATGAATAATTGCTTGTATCTATGTGCACTACATGGTTACAGTGCCCATGGAGGTCAGAAGAGGGAGTTGTATCCCCTGGAACTGGAGTTACAGTTGTTGACTGTTGTGTGGGCACTGGAAACCAAATTTGGGCCCTCTGCAAGAGCAGTAAATGTTCCTTTTCTGTCCCCCTCACCCCTCCCCCCAGACAGGGTTTCTCTGTGTAGTCCTGGCTGTCCTGGAACTCACTGGGTCGACCAGGCTGGCCTCGAACTCAGAAATCCGCCTGCCTTGCCTCCCAAGTGCTGGGATTAAAGGCATGCACCACCACCGCCCGGCTTCTGTTGTTATTTTGAGACAAGGTTCTCTGTGTAGACTTGGCTGTCCTGGAAGTTCCTCTGTAGACCTGGTTGGCTTCAAACTCAGAGATTCACTTGCCTCTGCCTCCCAAGTGCGGGGATTAAAGGTGTGCGCCACCACGCCTCACTACGGCAGTGCCCTTACCCCCTTACCTATGCAGCCATCTCTGCAGGCCCAGGAGTTGTATTTATAATGAAGGAGAGTAAACAAGCCAGATGTCTATCACAGGTGAACAGAAAAACAGTTGTGGTGGACACAGTGAGATACTGAATAATAGCAAAAAGGAGTAAAATCTTGGAATATTAAAAAGTTAGATACGTATTGAATAATTACGCTAAGCAAAGGATTCCAGGAGATGGCTCGGTGGGAATGGGGACTTGCCACCACGCCTGAAGTGACTTGAGCTCAAGCTCCAAGATGAAAACTGTCTATGGGAAGAATCAACTTCTGCTGATCGTTCTCTGGGCCTACACGTGTGACCTCCCCCTATACAGAATAAGCCACCCAGACACTGTGTGATTCCACTTACACAAACAGCCAGAATACAGCTGTCATTTTACAAAACCGAATGCAGGCCAGCAGTTACTGGGCTAGGGGCACTCGGAAGGGGATGAGAACGCACTGGCAGGGACTTGCTTTAGGGAGCAGTGATATTTGACCATCTTGATTTTGATGACTTCCCAAGTATACACTCAACATCAAAATGTATCAGATTGTACATTTTAAAGGTGTAAAATGCAAATCATAAATCCACAGTGTTACAAACAGGAAAAACCCAAATCAGAGTGTTGTTGGGATGATGGTGTGTACACCAGACCACAAATATTCCCTTTTGTGGTTGACAGATTTTTGGCCTCAGACATCTGATCAGGCATCTCTCACCTGGGGCAGGCAGTCTCTTGGAGGTTTGTTTTCTTCTTTATTCCTTTCTTCTGGGATCTATATATACACAGGCAGGACAGCGGAGAGTTCACTCATAATGCTCAAAGGAAGGAGCAAGAGGGCTAAGGCAGTTCCTATAGGACCAGAGCCTGCGAATGGAGACGGAGGAGGCTCAGGGTCAAGGCTTCTCAGTCATCCGCATGACAGCACGGAGCAGGGAGACGACAACAGAAGCAGGCATTACTACACTCACACAAGCACACAGAGCCGAGCGACATCCACGAACTGAGAAAGCAACTCTCTGGGTGCATACCCGCAGCGTTCTGAGGCAGGAGGAAGACACTCCTGTCTACACGATGCTTAGAATAGGTAGACAGGGCTGGACAGCCAGCTCAGTGGCTAAGAGCACTTGCTGCTCTTACAGAGGCCCTGGGTTTGGTTTCCAGTGTCCTGCGTTGGTTCACAGTCACCTGTAACTGCATTTCCAGGGAAGCTGATGCCCTCTTGGTCTCCATGGGCACCAGGCCTATATAAGGCATACAAAAGTAGGATAAATAACTTTAAAAGTCGAGTGATAGCAGGATGCATGTCTCTGTGCAGTTTTTTCTCATACTTTTGTGTATTAAGGTCACTTTCAGAAATAGTTGTCCAAGTGAGGCTTTCTGACAAGATTCTTAAAGACCCAAAGGATACTGAGTTGTGTGATTTGTAAAGACCCATGTATACAGTGGCTTTGTCTGCAGGCAAGGGTCGCTTTATCCTCCATTTGTCATTACCATATATAGAGCATTAGTTTGGTAGATTTGATGAGTGTGTGTGTGTGTGTATGTATGCATGTGCACATGCACATGGCATGTGTGTGTACAGAAAAAAAAAGAGAAACTTCATTAAGTGGTTAGGAACACACACGATAAGAAAAACCACGAGAAAAAGTGGCATTCAGCCTTTCTTGCCACACTAGAAAAGGCTTTGCATCTAGACACAACAAGGATGGCCTGAAGAGTCAGGGAATCAAACGTGCCGCATTAAGCTACGTATGGTGCACATGACTGAAACTCCTGAGCCAGGGAAGCTGTGCTAGGGGACTAGTGTGAGGGCAGCCTGGGCTATGTGAGGTAATCTGGCCACAGCAGATTTAAAAACAGGAGTTTTTGACACAGGCTTTAAAACAGCACCTGAAGGGTGGCCGAGATGGCTCGGAGGGTTAGGTGCTTGCTACCAAATCTAATCACCGGAATTGACTCCGAGGACTCTTTTTTTGTTTTGTTTTGCTTTGTTTTTTCGAGACAGGGTTTCTCTGTGTAGCCCTGGCTGTCCTGGAACTCACTTTGTAGACCAGGCTGGTCTTGAACTCAGAAATCTACCTGCCTCTGCCTCCCAAAGTGCTGGGATGAAAGGTGTGTGCCACCACCGCCCGGCTCGATTCCGAGGACTCTTAAGTTGAGAGAGTCGACTTCTGCAAGTTGTCAACCTGATCTCCACATGTCATGCGTCTTTCACATGTGGTCTGCATGTATGCCGCCCCCTCCAAATAGAAACATGTGATAAAAGGGCAGGGGGAGCTGTACATAAAAGGATATTCTGAGCTGGCGAGGGGGTAGGGATTTCCACCAAGGAGCTTCAAAGGGGGCAAGCGATGGCAGAATTCCACCAGGTACCTTCCTCAGCATCTGCTCTCTTACCAGGTCAAGGAACATGCTTAGAGGCTGGAGATGGTGTGTGCTTCAGATCCTAGCACTTAGAAGGCAGAGAGGCAGGCAGATCTCTGTGAGTTTGAGGCTAGCCTGGTCTCCAAAGTGAGTTCCAGAGAGCCAAGGTGTATTGGCTGGTTTTGTGTGTCAACTTGACACAAGCTGGAGTTATCACAGAGAAAGGAGCTTCAGGTGAGGAAATGCCTCCATGAGATCCGGCTGTTAGGCATTTTCTCAGTTAGTGATCAAGGGGGGAGGGCCCCTTGTGGGTGGTGCCATCCCTGGGCTGGTGGTCTTAGGTTCTATAAGAGAGCAAGCTGAGCAAGCCAGGGGAAGCAAGCCAGTAAGTAACATCCCTCCATGGCCTCTGCATCAGCTCCTGCTTCCTAATCTACTCGAGTTCCGGTCCTGACTTCCTTTGGTGATGAATATCAGTGTGGAAGTGTAAACTGGATAGACAAACCCTTTCCTCCCCAACTTGCTTCTTGGGCATGATGTTTGTACAGGAATAGATTCCCTGACTAAGACACAAGGCTACACAGAGAAACCCTGTTTTGAAAACCAAAACCCAAAAGCCAAACCAAACCAAACTAAAAAGCAAAAAAACAAAAACAAAAACAAAAACAAAAAAAACCCAAACAAAAATCCCCCAAACCAAATACCCCCAAAACCAAAAAGCCATGGTATCGTGTTACGGGAAACTCCTTGCTCAGCAAAGCTGCAGGCTTCGGAGGCTCCGCCATCTTCACACTGGTACTACAGCCTCATTAATAAAACAGGTAAGAGGATGGCAGACTATCACGCCTGATGTCAAACACCCCTTAATATCTCAGTCAAACCTAGGAGTCAAACATTTGTCTACTAATTTCAAAGCTCATTTTTTCTCCCTTGATACCATTACAACTGAAAAAAAAAAAAAAGAACCCTTAACCTTTCTTTTGACTTATGAAATAAATACTCCATGGTGGTGGCATCAGTTGTGGCTGTGGTGGTGGTGGTGGTGGTGGTGGTGGTGGTGGTGGTGGTGGTGGTGGTGGCGGCGGCGGCGGCGGCAGCAGTGGCGGGTGGGGGTGGGGCAGTGAGTAGGAAGCTGAAAGGTGTTGTGTGGAGGTGAGGAGACTTAAACATCACAGCAATCTTAGGGAAGAGAATTTACAAACGCAGGAAACAGCGTTAACTAGAGTGCCTTAGGCAATGAGTATTTATTATAAGCTGGTGGTGTACCGGGCTCAGTGGCCCAGAATGCTCACAAATACATAGGACATAACCAATCCACTTATTAGCTTCTCTGATTAAACAAAATACATTTCATAGAAATGATTACAAAATGCATTGCAGATAGACTGTTTTATACTTACAGATCTTATGGTACCCTAAATAATTATTAATAAAAACCAGCCAACCCATACTGTAAGTAAAATTAGCAGACCACCACTTATTGCTTTATTGTAGGAGAAAGGCATCCAATTACCATGCTGAAATAGGTTTTAGAGTCAGTCCAACACAGACAACCTGCTTCAAAGCCTCTTCTGCAGTCCACTTCCGGCCCTAGAAACGGGGCTTTCCATCCCATATTAAATTACGATGACAACTTTTGGCTGAAAGGTTAGTTTTGGTTTCAGAGTGAATCTGATTTAGTATTTCAGTGTCACACCTCAAAGATCCCCGACGGGGCTTGGGGAGAATCATCACTTCAACTAAGTACTTGTCATGGGAACAAGACAGCACTCGTCATGGGAACAAGACAGCACAACACAGATGGGACATTTCATTCACTTTACCGGGGACATGCTCACAAAACTGAATTGGAAAATTAAAAGGCCCAGATGAAAGAAGTCAGAACAGAAGAGTAGAAGGGGAGAGGGAACCCAAAACACACAGATGTTCGAGGCAAGGCTGTTCATTAGGAGATGTTCATTCCACCTTGTTGCAGGCTCATGACTAATTCTTGAAAGGACCATTTTGAGTTTGTTGGTAGACAGTGTACCCCTTAGGTCTGAAGGTGGATTGGGATGGGTGAAGGCACCAAAGAGAAGGCTGAGAAAGGGCTGGAAAGCATGGAGTGCTGAGCTCACTGGCCGTTACCATAACTGAGCGCTACAGGTGACCCCCAGGACCTTGCTCGCCTCCCGAGATGGGTCTGTTATCTTCGGGCAGCAGCAGAGACAAGGTCAACTTTTATTGCACAAAAGCAAACTCATTCCCCTTTACCCCTCCTGAGCTGGAGACCTCCGAGTGCAAACACATCTGGATTCTCAGCATCTTGCGCCTCTGGCCAGCAGGGGGGTACACAACAGACTCCTGAGAAGCACCTTCTTCAAGGGAGACCGCGAGGTGAGGTATTATGTTGGCCCCAGCAGCTGGTCATTCAGTCACCATTCTCAAGCAGCTTCTGTAAGTTGTTTTGTATCTTGGAACAATAGAAAGAGACAGTGTTATAATAAATAATATGGATCCTAAGAGTGCATCTGCTGTGGGCTGGAAATGCTGTACATTCTTCTATCCAGAATAAAAAGCTATTCGGAAGTTAAATTTAAATGAAGCTCTGCCCTGTGGCTTTAGGCAGCAGATGTGTCACAATGCCTGGCAATCATGTCACACATTCCTATGTATAATATCCACAGAAGACTGACTTCCAGAGAGAGCTGAAGACTTACAGTCCCCAGTTGGGCATTACAATGTTCTCATGAAACACGAGATAAGTGAGTTTTAAAGAATTCAGAGCAGAAGAATGTTACACCCCTTTAATCCTAGCATGGTGCTTTCATAGTGAGTTCCTGTTACATAGAGAGAAATCCTGTCTCAAAAACCAAACTAAACCAACCCCCCCAAAAAAAACAACCAAACAATCTAATCCCCCAAAAAACAATCAAAAAAGAATTCAGAGTAAGGGATGCTGATACCGCCCCCCCCCATATTATGATGGGAGAAGAGCATCCCAGGGATCAAAAGAACACAGCCTTCCTCTATGGCCTGGTGTTTGTATCCCCACCACTAAACAGAACCCCAAAGTCCTATGCCGCGATCCTTTGAGGTGGGGCTTTATTCACAATCACATTAGTGTGGCTGGATAGGAAGAGCTACCAAGGTAGCAAGGCCGCTTTGCCTCATCATGGAGATTCCATCAGCAGGAAGTCCTTCCCTAGGTATGATGTCCTGACTTTAGACCCCCTGGCCTGCAGACTGAGAGCGCAATATACTGTTTTCCTTTATAAATCAGCCAATTTGGGTGAGCGTTAAGTTACAGCTGCATAGCAAAGAAGACACCACTTGGAGGAAGCCTGTGATACCCGACAGGCATGCTTGGAGAGCAAAAATAAGAGGGCTCTTAGGGTTTTCATTGCTGTGCACAGACACCAGGACCAAGTACTCTTCTTATAAAGGACAACATTTAATTGGGGCTGGCTTACAAGCTCAGAGATTCAGTCCATTACCATCTGCACGGTGCAGGCAGAACTGACAGTTCCACATCTTCATCTGAAGGCTGCGAGTGGAACACTGGCTTCCAGGCAGCTAGGACGAGGGTCTAAAGCCCATGCCCACAATGACACACCTACTCCAACAAGGCCACACCTCCTAATAGTGCCACCCCTGGGCCAAGCAAATACAAGCCACTGCAGGCTCTAACAAGCCTGTGTAGGTTCTTATTTATGTATTCTGGTCTTGACGATGCCGCCCCAGACAGAAGCAGGGTCTCCATTGGAAACCGAGGGGAGGGAAGGGTCAGTGATAGGGACCAGGTGCACAGGCAGCGAGTGACAGAGCAAAAACAAGTACAAAAACAGGACTCTAAAATCGAATGTCTTTCTACTGTATCGTTCTACCACGGATAACACTTCGAGTCCCTAGAAAACAATGACTTCTTTACCTATTAAAAGTTGCGGGGGAAGATGGGCTGCCGGAGAGATGGCTCAGCAGGTAGAAGGACACTCTGCTCTTGCAGAGGACCCGGGTTTGATTCCCAGCACCCACATGTGGTGGCTTCCTGCCTGTAACTCCAGTTCCAGGTAATCTAATGACTTCTGTCCTCGAGGGGTCCCTGTGGTGCGTATGGGGTATACACATTCATGCAGGCACACACTCAGACAGTAAACATAAATACAAATCAATTTTAAACCACTCTGAGCTGGTGCGGTCGGTCAGAA
Organism: Apodemus agrarius; assembly: GCA_964023405.1. Lineage (NCBI taxonomy): Eukaryota > Metazoa > Chordata > Mammalia > Rodentia > Muridae > Apodemus > Apodemus agrarius. The sequence goes on along the minus strand of OZ030021.1, from coordinate 46,341,025 downwards.
GTCGTCACAGCTAGCTTTACCGTCACCTTGCCAGGAACCTAGAGACACCTGGTAGAAGGGAGCCTGGGTTGAGGGGCTGCCTCTGTCTCACTGGCTTGTGGATGTCTGGTGAGGCATTTTCTTACTTGCTAATGGATGTAGGGAGGCCCCAGTTCAGAGGGCAATGCCATTCGCAGGTAGGTGGGCTGGGGTGTATAAGAGAACTAACTAAGACTGGAGTTCCCAACACCCAAACAGCTCACAAATGTCTGTAACTCAAGTTTTGCAGGCAGTGTGGGAGGGGCCAACTCCCTGTTCTGGCTTTACATGTACTGCATACATGTGGTGCATACATGCAGTCAAAACACTCAGATCCATAAAATAAAACAACAAAAATTTAAATTAAAAAATATTGGGGGGTCTGGTAAGATGGCTCAGTGGTTAAGAGCACTGGCTGCTCTTCCAGAGGTCCCAAGTTCAATTCCTGTCAACTGCATGGTGGCTCACGACCTTCTGTAGGGGGATCGGATGCCCTCTGCTGGCCTGCAGAGGTATATACAGCAGAGCACTCATGCATTAAATTAAAAAACAAACAAACAAACAAAAAAAACTGACGTGGGGAGAGATGGGTCAGTGGGTTAGAGCACTGGCTGGTTTTGCAGAGGATTTGGTGTCAGTTTCTGGCACCCACACAGTGGTTCACAATTAATTGTTGGTTACTCCAGTTCCAGGGTATCTGATACCCGACTCTGTCCTCCCTGGGCACTGGGTACTAGAGAACACATGGTGCCCTTATACACGTGCAGACAAAAGACTCATACACAGAAGAGTCCTTAAAGAAGAATGGAAGGAAGGAAGGAAGGAAGGAAGGAAGGGAAGGAGGGAAGGAAGGAAGGAAGGAAGGAAGGGAAGGAGGGAAGGAAGGAAGGGGGAGGGAAGGAAGGAAGGAAAGAAGGAAGAAAGGAAGGGAGGGAGGGAGGGAGGAAGGGGGAGGAAGGGGAAGGAAGGGGGAGGGAAGGAGGGAAGGAAGGAAGGGGAAGGAAGGGGGAGGAAAGGAGGGAAGGAGAAAGGATAGAGAGTGGGAGGGAGGGAGAAAGGGAGGGAGGGAGAAAAGGATGGATGGAGGGAGGGAAGGCAGAGAGAGGGAGAGAGAGAAGGAAGAAAGGGAGGAAGGGTGGGAGGGAAGGAAGAAGGGAGGGAGGACAGAGAGAGGGAGGGAAGGAGGCAGAGAGGAGGAAGAAAGAAGAGTGGGAGGGAGGGAAGGAGGGAGGAGTCTGAGCAAGCCAGTAAGCAGCAGTCCTTCCTTCATGGACTCTGCTCTAGTTCCTGCCTTGGTTTCCCTGGATGGCAGGCAGTACCTTGTAAGCCATAGCTAGCCCCTCCCCACCCTCCCCACCCTCCCACTGCGCGTCGCTTCCAGCCAGTGTTCTTTCCCAGAAGCAGAGAAGGGAACTAGGGCCTGAGCCAGCAGGGTCTCAGCGTGACTGTCACACAGGCCTCGTAGTAATCCTCAGCTCTAGGTTAGAGGTTGAGGTGGTCAGCCTGACCACCTGATTCTGATCCCTGGAACCCACGAGGACTCCTGCATGTACACACACACACACACACACACACACACACACACACAGGAATGTAAACAAAAATAACAAGAAAAGCCAAACAAACCCACAAGCCTTGCTTTTCCTGAGCCCCATTTCTGCTTCATACCTGCCCTGCCCAACTCTCAGAAAAACGATGGGTGGAAAAACACAGGAGCAGAAAGAGCGAAAAGGAACTGAAGTGAAAACCAATATCCAAAATATGCAAACATATCTACAAAGACAAACAAGCCAAAAAACAAAACCCAAACCAAAGAGATAAATAAGCAACTGATAGCCAAAACCGACGTGGTCAGTAAATATACAAAATGTTGAATTCTGAGGATCTTCAGAAAACATAAATAGAGCCGAGGAGCTGGCTGGCTGGGTGAAGGCGATTGCAGCGGAAGCTTATTGATCTTAGTTCTGTTCCTGGAACCCACTGAAGAAAGAACCGGCCCCAAAAGTTGTTCAGGGGCACGCTTGTCTACGCTCGGATATACCCCTCGCACCCCTCAATAATAAATAGAAAATATAAAGAAAATTCTTGATGGAATTCAATTTTACAGTGTCAGATGGGCAGTCAGGACCAGCATGGTGTGTCTGAAAGAGGATGTGGGGACATCTGATGGGGGAGGTGGGGGGGAGCAGGTGGGGTTTACCCTTGGGTTTGCTGTGAGGGTGACTGAAGGAGCAGTGACGACCACGGACAGGACAGGAAGTGGGTCGTCGGGGCTGGGGGATGACCATGAGGCTCTGACAGCAGAAAGGAAGGAATCGCTGCAAAGAGCTGAGTCACGTCTCGGGATTCCCACAGTAGAGCATGGCTGCCGTTCCCAGGCTGCGCCAGGCCACTGCTCAACAGCCTTGGGGAACATTTTGGCGCAAATCTGCTTTTCACAGACTCCTTTCGTTTCTAGCAGCCTCCCTAGCAGCCTGGCTGGGCTGGGTTTGAGCCGCTCAGGGACAGGCCAATGCCGGTGGTCCCGGCCAACAGCCATCTGTTTTCTGTTCCCTTCTTACAGGACGTGCTGTCCTGGCAGGGTCTGAGGGGAGATGAGGAAGGGGCGAAAGTGTTCCGAGGGCTTCTGATGCAAGGATCACATTTACAAGTCAGAATGAGTAAAACTCAAAACAAGAATGCGCAGCTAGAGGCAGGTAAAGGACTGCGGTGAGAGCAAAGGAGCTGCCGATAGGAAAGGGCGGAAACATTTGAAAGGAGAAATAAGCCTGGAAATCGGGTGGAATGCTGGGATATTTATGAATGGTTACTCCTCCTCCTTTATCCACTTATCATCCTAAATCTATGAATGCCCTATGCTAAGCACAGTTATGGAGGGAAGAGCCTTTGGAGGGAGAAGCATGAGTCTTAACCTGAACCTCGAACTCAGAGATCTTCCTACCTCTGCCTCCCCAAAGCTGGGATTATCAAGGCATGTGTCACCACACCCAGCTTTTTCTTCCAATAATTTTATTCTTTTACACGCATTGATATGTAAATTTTATATGCATATATGTCTGTGTAAGAGTTTTGGATCCCCGAGAACTGGAGTTACAGACAGCTGTGAGCTGTCATGTGGGTGCTGAGAATTGAACCCAGGTCCTCTGGAAGAGCAGTCCGTGTTCTTAACCCCGGAGCCATCTCTCTAGCCTTTAAAGTAAGCAGACTTCTAACCACACGTGGCTGGTAGTGCAGATTCTAGGTCCCCAGTCAAACCTTCTACCTCTGCCACCTTGAGCAAGGTAGTTTAAAACTTTATTCTCTTCTTTGAGTCAAGGTAGTAACATGGATTGAACACAATGTTTTATGTGAGCTGGGCGTCTACTCTGTGGCTGGTCAGTTGATTCCCAAATACTTCTTTCCATGACCCCGAGCGCCACTGGCCACTTACCAGTGGTCCCACGTCCAGCCAAGGACACAAACGATAGACCACCATAATTGTTATTTTGCAGAAAATGAGATTAAATTCTATATGTTTATAGAAATAATAATGATGATGATGATGATGATGATAACAATAATAATAATAAATGGCCAGTAGCAGTTAAAAGGAATGACCAAAGCTCCTATACACAGAAAACTCAACTTACCTTTTCTAATTTCACTATGTTAGCTGTAAGTTCTTGGCAGAGGACCTCCACATTTAACTGTACTTGTGATCCCAGGCCGGAGGGGACTGTCTGCCTGTAAGGAAAAAGAGCAGCATCATTCGTGGGATGAATACAGGTTACGTTTGAGTGGAAAACTGGGCTAGGAGAGAGGCCTGGCATCGTTTTCCCTGTGACTGTCACGAGGACACAGCAGTAATTCTCAACGCGAGGCTGGATGCTTAGGGGCCAGCTCTGCATTTAGGTGGATCTCTCTTAAGTTACTTTTCTTCAAGTACCTTGAGGTGCCTTGGCTTAAACATAAAACTCAGACAACTGTTCTCCAGCACATGGTTTCTTAGCGTCTCTGTTCAGCTCTTACCACTCTCTCTATTCCCCATGGCAGCTATGTATGCATGGAGGACTGCTGGTCTCAGCCATGGGAGAAAGAACCACTTACACTAGAGAGTTCGAAAAGCCAGGGAGTATCTTTCCTGACTTAGTTAAATTTCCACCCAGGCATGAGTCCCCAGTCCAGTTCTTTCCTTAAGACTTGTTGTATAATTATACAAATATAACTCATCGTATGAATTGACTATTTATGGCTGTAATCCCGTATACTGCAATACTGTACCAGCTGATCCCATGGGAACTTTGGAATAAGAACATGTTCCAAGAAGATGGTCTACTATTACTTCTTATATTTCCATGGTCTGCATCATCTGTAGTTTTCTTCGTTGTGATTCTTTAAAAGGATATGTATTTATTTTTAAAGATTTGTTTTTATTTTAGACGTAGGAGTGTTTCATATGCATGTATGTCTGTGTATCACATGCATCAAGTGCCCTTGGAGGCCAGAAGAGGGCGCTGGACACCCGTGGATGGTTGTGAGCTGAGTATGGGTGTTGGAAACTAAACCTAGGTACTCTGCAAGAGCAGCGGCCGGCTCTTCAGCCTCTCCGGGTTAGGATTTAATTTCAGTGGTTCAGTTTTTGGATCTCAATTAACTGGTCTAATTTAGTTTCTGGTTCATTTTTGGAAACAGAGGCACTTAGAAAATCACTGATGACAACTTATATCTTAAGAAAGCTGTCTATTATGAACACGTAGGACATTACAAGCCATTAATTCCTGGAACTAGAATGAAAATCCTTGGGTTTCTAGTTGAGGGGATTTGAGGTTCAGAGAACTGATTCAGCAACAGGAGTTTCTGAGAGACAGAGGTATTCTCACCACCAGGCACAGAACTGGAATAGAGGAATAGACTCCCGAGGAGCCTGCAACCTGCTAACCACACTAGCCAAAAGTATGGGCTCCACAGGGAGGCTCCTCAGAGAGTGCAGTCAGGTTACATGTGTGGATTTAGCTACCTGGCTCACTCTGAACAAAGGGCCCAGGGAAAATCAGGGATGACGCTGTATCAACAGTCATCATTCAGGGGCATCCTCTGGCGTTACACTGTATATGGTGTGTGTGTGTGTGTGTGTGTGTGTGTGTGTGTGTGATTTTTCCATGCTTGGGATGATCTCAAGAGGGGAATGAGCATCCCATCAGTCAGAATTCCCTGCCTCTGTACTGCTAAGTTAAGTGTATGGTGCTAAAACATGAGGTATATTTTCTAATAAAACCAGCTCCTAAGAGGATAAGAATGAACAGTCTACAATCTTTGGAGTTACCTCTATTACCAAAAGAGAGTTGCATTAATATTTTGAACATGATGGGAGAGCAGGGGTAGGGTATATGGATCTGTTCCAAACTGTTGGTTAGGATTATGCATTTTTGGCTCCCAAAGGACCTGCACATAAGTGTACACATAGGCCACAGAACAAGGTCTGGGGGTGATTTACACACAGTGAAGAAGGGCCTGGAACGGAGATACGACACAGCAGGAAGTACAGATCCCAGAGGAGCACCATCAGCGTCACCTGGGAAGCCCCACTGCAGCCTTATTCCTTCAGAACTCTGGGCTGGGCCCTGTGATGGGCTTTAAGCAGCCCTTTAGTGGACTCTGACATGCACTGAGATAAGAGAGCCCTGGAGAACTGGGAGCCCAGGGGCTCTGCTGTTTACAGATCTATGTCTGAACCCCGGTGTCATTATACATTATAAGACACGAAGTATCCCTGAGTCTCACTTTTCTCAGTGATAGGAGCTGGAGAAATGGCTCAGCAGCAAAGGATAATAGGATCTAGGTGCATTTCCCAGAACCCACATGGCGGTTCATAGCTATTTGTAACTCCAGTTCCAGAAAAATCTGACCCACCTCTTCTGATTTCTGATACATATACATGCATGAGGTAAAACACTCATATACATAAAATGTATCTACAATTTTATTTTGAAAAATGGAGTAATAGTTCTCTTATAAAACTGTGGTAAAAACATAATGAAGGAAAATCTGATATATATGTATCCATTCTATTTTATCTATCTATATTTATTTTTTTGAGGCAGGGTCTCTATAGTTCTGGCCGTCCTGGAACTCACCATACAGACCAGGCTGGCCTTGACTCTACAGAGATCCACCTGCCTCTACCTCTCAAGTACTTATAGGCTTTGTCTTATGGTTTATGTGTATGCATATGTATATATAATATTTTAATATATACACTATATATTTTAATATATACAATATATATTTAATTTTATGCATAGGAGTGAATGCATGTACACTATGTGTACATCCCATGGAGGTTAAAAGAGGGCGTTGAATCCTCTAGAACTAGAGTATAGATGGTTGAGAGCAGCAGTAAGGGACTGGAAAGAGAATCCAGGTCCTCTGGAAGAGCAGCCAGCGTTCTTAACCACTGAACTACCTCTCCAACCCTTGGACCCATCTTAATAGGGTTTCTAGCCAGTAGTAAAGATTCTTTAAAAAGGAATCTTTCTTGTTAAAAATCTGATTTCGCCGGGCGTTGGTGGCGCACGCCTTTAATCCCAGCACTTGGGAGGCAGAGGCAGGTGGATTTCTGAGTTCGAGGCCAGCCTGGTCTACAGAGTGAGTTCCAGGACAGCCAAGGCTATACAGAGAAACCCTGTCTCTAAAAACAAAAAAAAAAAAAAAAAAAAAAAAAAATCTGATTTCAGTCAATGTATAAAAATCCTCATGAAAATGACTTAAAGAAAAGAATAAATTGGTTAAATAGATTTGATGAGGACAGGCATGGCAAAAGTTGTAGAGGAATTTTAACTCACTAACACGGCTGCTCCGGCAAAGGATCACATCCTACAACCTTGTAGGTCTGAGGTGATCAGGATAGAATGACACACCAGAGGAATCTGGCTGGAATACAGACCTGCCCTTAGTCCACACCTTTAATCTCAAACAGTGAAGTTAGTAGAAGGAAGCAGCCATGTTTGAAAGTGGCAACTCATTGAGGGACAAAGTGACAAATCAATCAATCAATCAAACAAACAAACAGAATGAGTCAGAGATAGGATGTGCCCAATTCTCATGAGAAGAGACAGGAAAGAGATGACTTAAGAGGGCAGACAGAGAGACAGACAAAGAGGGAGGGAGAAAGAGAGAGAGTGAGAGAGAGTGAGAGAGAGAGAGAGAGAGAGAGAGAGAGAGAGAGAGAGAGAGAGAGAGAGAGAGAGAGAGCAGTTTGAGGCCAAGGACAGCAATTCAGTCAGAAGCCGAGAGAAGCCAGCTTGGAGAGGAGTTTGAGCCAGAACCAGCCAGCCAGAGTTCAGAAAGATCTATAAAGGGTGAGCATATTCAACAGTAGATTTCCCAGATGACAATTACATCTGGTGAATACATTTACAGAAAGTGGTGGATGAGGCTAAGTGTGGTCCCAGCACTCTGGAGGCAGGCAGATTTCTGTGAGTTCAAGGTCAGCCTGGTCTACACAGTGAATGCTAGGATAGCAAGGGCTATGTAGAGAGACCTGTCTCAAAAAAAAAAAGTGATGGAAGAAAATCTTTACAGACACACATTCAACTAGTTAGTAATCAGGAATATGGGCAAAGGTTCTGTAAATTAAATAATATAAACAATTATATATGATGACGTGCTGATTTTTTTCTTAAACAAATGTTTTGACTCATTGCCATTTTCTAAAGATGAGGGCAAACAGTTTGAGGATAAGGTCACAACCACCATCTTAGGATAATCAGCGGGATGACACCATACTCAGCATGTTTCTTGTAGTGTTGCTGGAGGCAGGGCAGCAGCACAGGAGTCATGCAAGGTTAAGCCACTCATTTCCAGACCCTTTGTCTGCTTTGCCCAAATACACAGTTAACTGACTGCCTTACACAGAATGAGTTCTCCGTATTTGCTAAGGAGGACTCTAAACTTGGTCAACTGTCAAACTGATCTGAACAGCAAGCACCGGAAGGCCATCTTACCCAGTACTGTGGGGATCCATGATGGACGTCAGGGACCCCAGGCGCTCCTCCAGAGTGTTAATCCTGTATCTCATGTAGAAGGTGGAGATGATCAGCGCACAGACCCTAGAGAGGGTAAAGAGAATTTCCATTATGTCAATGGCCAGGAACTGACATTTAAGAACAATGAGCTTGGGGCCATTTTCCCCATTCATGGACATTTTCAGAAAGAACTAAATAAAGGACTTAGAGACTTAATATGGTCTAAGTTGAGGTCCTGGAGAGATGGCTCAGCAGTTAAGAGCATTTGCTGCTCTTCCAGAGGACCTGAGTTTGATTCCTGGCTCCCACAGGGTGGCTCACAGCCACCTTTAACTCCAGATCCAGAGGATCCAATGCCTTCTTCTGGCTTCCACGGTCCCCAGGTGTGTATGACATACACAGACAGGTAAGGCAAAACATCCAGAAAATTAAAAATAGAAAAATAAAAAAAAAAGCCATTTTAAAAAAAAAGAAAGAAAACAGGTTGATGCTTGTTATAAAACGTCACAGCAGGAAGACTTAAAATCGTGTCACACAAGTTCCTCAAAGTGCAAAAAACGCTGCCATTCTTTTAAGATTGTTCAAAGCCAAACTCAAGCTGGATATCTAAGCCAAATCTCCCATCCTTTTTGGTATTCTCTTCCTCTTCCAGAAGCCTGGGCAAGAGCAGTAAACCTTGTTCCCCGGGGACTCACAAATTCCCTGCTTTAATGGGGACCAGTAGGCATATCTACTTCCCTTGGGTATAAGAGACACCCTAGAACTGAACTGGTTATTCTCAGAACAGCAGTTGGTTATAGACTGGAAGCTGATGAAAAGTTAAAAAAAAAGTCTGTGGCTAAGTTGTCACTAAAGATGGATGATATCTTGTAGAGATGAATGATGTCTTGGATTCTGTTCAGAAGAAGTTGATCACAGAAAAATAAATAATCAGAACAAAGATGCGCCAGAAGTTACTGACTGTTGCTCAGAACTTGGTTCTTTGGTTGATTCAGCACAACCATTATAAAAAGCAACCTAAGCTGGGCGTTGGTGGCGCACGCCTTTAATCCCAGCACTTGGGAGGCAGAGGCAGGCGATTTCTGAGTTCGAGGCCAGCCTGGTCTACAGAGTTAGTTCCAGGACAGCCGGAACTATACAGAGAAACCCTGTCTCAAAAAACCAAAAAAAAAAAAAAAAAAAAAAAAAAGCAACCTAAGCTTAAGGGGGAGGGGGTGGCAGGGGCGGGCAGGGGTGGTGGAGGGGAGAATGTCCAAAAAGGGAATGGAAATTACCACGGAAAATATGTGGGCTGTGTCAGCACAAGTGGGATTTACAATGACTCTTGGCAAGGAGAAGAGACTATTTATCTGCAAAACAAGGTCATTTACATAAACTCCTTACAGTAAACACGTCCACTTACACAAATGCATACAGTAAACACGTCCACTTACACAAATGCATACAGTAAATATGTCCACTTACACAAATGCATACAGTAAACACGTCCACTTACACAACTGCGTAGAATATCAGGATGTGACGGAGAGTTGGGCACTTCCGAGGCTCCATTTTATGTAAAATCCCAATAGTTTCGGATTGACCTGTTGATTGGAAACCAAAAGGGCAATAATATAGCACCCCTACATACTTCTTCTTTTAGCAATATTTCAGTAGGGAAGAGGTGCTTGAAGCAGGTTTATTCCCAGGTGGAGGGGAAGTATTAGTGGAAGCCTCCTTGTTGATATTTTAATCAGTAGGTCCATTTTTTTTCAGGTTATTTCATCTAATAATATATATTTGAGAGGCTTATTTCTGCCAAGTATTGTATTGGGGTCAATGGAACAATATAACACCATCCTTGCTACTACTACTATTTTTAAAGATTTATTTATTTATTATTATATGTAAGTACACTATAGCTGTCTTCAGATACTCCAGAAGAGGGAGTCTCGTTATGGATGGTTGTGAGCCACCATGTGGTTGCTGGGATTTGAACTCATAACCTTTGGAAGAGTAGCTGGTGCTCTTAACTGCTGAGCCATCTCATCAGCCCGCTACTACTATTATTAATGTTGTTGTTAATAAATAAGAAACAAGTCAGTGACTTGGTTTTTATCACCTGCTTTTGGTTCATAATCTCAAAGTGCTAAGAATGCAGCAACCTCCATTTGGGACCCCCAGCAAAGCTCAGAATCAGGTCCTACTTATTGAATCAATAAGTGGGATTTAACATGCAAAGACAATGTGGTGGTTTGAATAGGTATAGCTCCATAAACTCATGTTTTTGAATGCCTGGCCCAAGGGGAATGGTACTACTAGGAGGTGTGGCCTTGTTGGAGTGGGTGTGGCCTTGCTGGAGGATGTGTGTCAGTGCTGGGGCTGGCTCTGAGGTCTCCTATGCTCAAGCTTTGTGCAGTGTGGAACAGTCTCCTGCTGCTGCCTGCGGATGAAGATGTAGAACTCTTGGCTTCTCCAGCACCATGTCTGCCTGGATGCCGCCATGCTTCCCAGCATGCTGGTAATGGACTGAACCTCTGAAACTGTAAGCAATTCTTAATGAAATGCTGTCCTTTTTAAGAGTTGCCTTGGTCATGATGTCTCTGGAGCAATGAAACCCTAACTAAGACTGACCAACAACAGGAAGGAGGGGAGGGGCCATGAGGGGCAATTGTAGTGTGAAACACTGGGGCTCTTTACGTGTTATCAACCCATCAATAACGCCCCCATTCCTCACCATGGGCAGGCAGGATCTTGGCTTTTCCATCAGGCGCTCTGCTCCCGTGGGCATCTGTCCGAGGTGGCTTTGTTTCTCCTTTTGTGACATTCAGAACTGTCTGAGATTCGGTCACATGGAAGTCTGTCAAGAAAAGGAGCCAAGGGCCTTTTGGTCCCTGATGTATTTAAAACTCATAGGATGGGCTACAAAACCCATGACTCCTTCATTTGCGTATTGGCTATGCGGTGAATCTCTTATGAGTGGCATGTGGTGGCTGGAGACTGAAACCCAACGTTCACAAGAAAATGATGCAAGGACTCTGGGTTGGCACCCACAGGCACACAACGTGTTCACTACTCATGCTGTGATTATTACTGGAATAGGTGAGAAACCTTGTGTTGATCTCTCTTGGCCACCCTAGCATGTCAGCTAAGCCAGTAGTTCTCAACCTTCCTAATGCTGTGACCCTTTAATACAGTTCCTCATGTGTGTGACCCCCAACCATAAAATTATTTTCCTTGCTACTTTTTATATACACACACATACAATTGTATAAAATATAATTATAACTATAATTTTGCCACTGTTATGGATCGTACTGTAAATATCTTTTTTTCTTTTTTTTTCCGAGACAGGGTTTCTCTGTGTAGCCCTGGCTGTCTTGAAACTCACTCTGTAGACCAGGCTGGCCTCGAACTCAGAAATCCGCCTGCTTCTGCCTCCCGAGTGCTGGAATTAAAGGCGTGCGCCCGGCTATCTTGTGTTTTCTGATGGCGACCCCTGTGAACAGGTCGTTGGACCTCTAAAGGGGTCATGACCCACAGATTGAGAACCACTGACCTCAGGGATGTCTGTCAAATATGGATGAAGGAGATGGATTTTGCCAAGGCGAGTCCCTTTCTTGGGAACCCTTTCCCCAGATTTCCTTTTCAACTGTTAGTAATCAGGGAAGATAAGGGTGGGCCTTGTTATTGTTTTGTTGATCGAGGGTGAGAGGAAGGTGTTTTGTGGGGCATAGAAGGTTTATCAAGACGGGACTTCCCCAGACCTCGGGAGTTCTCGGACTCTGGAGTCTGGGATCCTGAGCTGCTGTACCCTTCCAAGTCCTGCCTTCGTTGCCGAACCACTCCGTCCAGGTCCGAGAATTCATCATTGAAATCCTGAGGGGAGACAAGGAGAGGAAGAATCAGGCAGGCCTTTATAAACGCCAGTCCTCTTGCTTAGGGCTGACCCATCAAACATGGAAATGAACCATGGGTTACCCCACATCACAGGATCTTCCTAGCCCAGGAGTGACAGAAACCGAGAGCCTTCTACATGGTTGGAATTCTGTTAACAAACAGCACCCAGCTTGTTTGAAACAAACATCTAGGGAGAGCACTGGACAGATGGTGACAGAGACTGCTTGGGTGAGGTGGAGGCGTCTCAGCCAGGAGCATGAGAGAAGACGAGAGAAGACTGGGCAGCCAGCTCAAGTCCAAGTTCAAATATGTAGAAAAAAAGTATAGCAAATTATAAGTTCAAAAAATGACATTGTACACAGGAAAGGAAACAAATGCTGCTGGAAAATTAAGATTGAAAAAAGGAAACTGTAGCCTTTTAAAGTAGATTTGACCAGGTCTATGGAACAGAGGACAGGAAGCAGACAGGATAAAGGACGCAGGCAGAGAGAGAGGTGTTTTAATTTGTATTCCACTAGCTTCCCTGAAGTGCTTAAGACCTAAGGAGGTTCAGGGTGTTCCCAGCTGGCCCTGGCAAAGGCCAAATTAGACTGAGCTCTTAACGACTGAGCAAAGGACTCTTCTGGTAAACAAATGAGGAAGTTTGGTGTGCTTTTGTTTGCTGTCTTTGGGCCACCTCAATATTCATTCGATTCCTTACAATGATTGATAGGGGAAAGAGAGTTGAAAATTTGATTGACTGACTTATATTTATCTTGTTTCTTTGAGACAAGATCTCCATCTGTCTCAGGCTGGTCCCAAAGCCTCAGTGTAACTGAAGATGACCTTTAACCTCGGACTCACCTGCCTCCACCTTAGAGGTGTGTGCCACCATGTCACGTTTGTTTGGTCCTGGGGATGGAACCCAGGGCTTTGTGCACGCTCGGCCTGCACGCGACCAAATGAGCTGCATCCCCGTCTGAAAAGTGAAAAACTTCAGTGTCTTCCACTTAATAATGATTGACTGGGGGCCGGAGAGGTGGCTCAGTGGTTAAGAGCACTGGCTCCTCTTAACTGAAGGACCTGGGTTCAATTCCCATCACCCACATGGTGGCTCACAATTGTCTGTAATTACACTTCCAGGGGACCTGACACTCTCACACAGACATACATGCAGGCAGAATAACAATACAAATAAAATAAAAATAGATTATTAAAAAATAATAATATCTACTAAATGCTTATCATATATGGGGCAGTGTGTGAACGCAGTCACACAGCAAGGCTAGCATTCCAGTGGTTGGAAGAAGTGGATCAGCGTGGAAGGCACTTCCCTGAGGACAGATTCCACCTGCATGGCCTCAGATCAGAAACCATGTTTGTTGAACTAAGCCATTGTGTGTGCATTCTGTGCTGCTCTACCTTTTACCTCCCAGTGCTATAGATCATTATGATGGGTTTATTGGGATCAAAAATCTATCCTAACTTGAGAAGCTTCAGTAAATGCAATCATGTAACACACAGCCTTTTGTGTTTGACCTTATGTCTGTCACAATGATTCAAGGTCTATCTGTGTGGTAGCATGCATCAGCCCTGCAATCTCTATTTGTGATGTTACTTTTAATATTCCATGTGTGTACTACATTGAAAATATCCATGATGAAGGACTTCACGTTTTTTTCCTACTTTGGGGGCTATTGTGAAAAATTTAGCTATAAACATTCTTTTTTGTTTTTTGTTTTTGAGACAAGGTTTTGCTATGTATTCTAGTCTGGCCTTGAATTCAATGTGAAGCCCAGTCTGGCCTAAAACTAAGAGCAATCCTCCTGTCTTAGCTCCCCAAGTACTGGAACTATAGGAGTGTCCCACCAAACCCAGATGAACCTTCTTGTTTGAGTTTTTATGTGAAGATATTTTAATTACACTAGCTTTTCAAAATGCAAAGGGAGATTCATTAGATGTTGAAGCTATGGGCTTGTGACTGACTCAAGGCAAACATTGACCAATAATTGGTATGGGCGTCAATCTTTAATAGATATGATTAGACCTCTCTTTGAATAACAAAATTCTAAGTACACACTGTGCATGAATGAAATATACCACTGGAGGTTTTCATTGTGGTCTACAAAGTCCAAGGGAATCATAATCTCTCTACCTGCCCCCTGGTCATAATAGCACTGCCTAGCTATTTCCGAGTTTGCCTTATCTTTTCTAAGCTAAAGTCTCCGAAGGTGAGACTTCTTTAACTTTCCCTGGGTTTTGATCATGTACACCACTATAGTACCCCCAATAGACCTTTGTGAGCTGAATCATGGTCTGCGTCAAAAAGATTTGTGAATCTAGTCAAAGTAGCACTGGTGCCCAGCATGTTGCTTCGTAGAGCCTGTTTAGCTAGTGTGCATGAGGCTCTGGGTTTGGCCCCCAAACACCACACACACAAAGCTGGCAAGGAAACACAGTGAGATCGTGAGTACCTCCAATCTCACGAACACATTTCTCCTTTGTGCAGATGACCCTTACGTTACTATAAAAAGGAGTTCGAGGCATTCTTTGATTCCTCCGCTCAGGAGGGACAAGAATTGCTCTGCCGCTGTCCTTCAACTACTCTGCTCATGAGCTCTTCCCAAGCCCCGGCTGTGCTGTGAGCATGCGTAGCCATGGCGCCATCCTTTGCTTGTGTGCCTTGATCATTATTCAAGTTGAGAGACCCGATCTCAGGTTCAAACTCCATCTCAGAGGACCTGACCTAAGGTTGAACACTCTAGTTTCAGTTTTCAGGTTATTCCTCAACGAACCAGAGTCTAACACCAATTTCCAGGTTACTCTCTAACAAATCTGCACCTTCAGGTTCTAAGGCGGCCCCTGGCACTTTACTTCCTAACAACCTTTAGTCAGGAGGAAAACAGAAGTTAATTTTATGGCTTGGCTCCCAGCACCAGCCAATTATTTTAAAGGCCACCACAATCCTCCAATCAGATGTATGTCAGGCTAGAATCTCCCTTGCTTGCTTGACCTTACCCCACTGGGAGATCAGGGCTTCACCTTTGGGCCCTGCTGCTTCAGAAAAGGTGGTACGGCCCAAGCTCGAGCATGAAGGAAGGCCCTGCTGCAAGTGCGCTGGACTCAGCTCCTCGGTAGTCTTTTGGGGCTCAGAATGAGGTACAACAAGGTGACTTACCAGAGGCAGAGATGAAGGGCGATCTGCCCGGAAACTATTCTCAGGAGAAGATGGGTTGGGGCTGTTACCAACACTTGTGTTCTGAAATCAGGCATAAAATGAAAACCCAGATCAGCTACAGACCTTGAGAAATACCGAAGAAAGGCAGCACAGGATTCTGATGTCATACGCACCTCTAAGTGTCCGCACACAGATTTTATCAGTTTGTAGGTCGAGTCTCTGGACAGCAAGGAAACGAAAATGTACTGGAAAATAAGATGGAGCCAAGAGTCCAGAGTTCAAAAAATACCTGACATGTGGTTTTCTTCTTTTCTAAAGATTTGTTTATTTATTTTATGTATGTCAGTACTCCATTGCTCTCTTCAGACACACCAGAAGATGTCATCAGATCCCCAAAGTCCCCTGTCCTCTCCAGTATTTTGTGATTCCTAGAGAAAGCCTGCTTTCTCTGCTCTGACATGCATTTCTGCAAAAGACTTCCCAGCAGTTATAACAGGGTCGCTCTTTTTCATGTCACTTCCAGGTTCTTCCTTGTACTAATATGGAGATCCCCCGCCCCCTACCAACTAGATGCTTGTGAATTACGGTTAAAAAAAAAAGCCAAACCAACCCCCCACACCCCCCCCCAAGAAAATCACCAAACCAAAACTAGACAAATATTTTGGAAACAAAGTTCAACTCCTGTGCAAATGGTACATCTACAAGATTTAAAAACTTTTGGCTTTTTCCATGTGTGTGTCATGGAATCCTCGCAGGCCTCCTTTTCAGGATTTTGAATGACCCCTCTCATTCACTACCAAGAGAATGACACAATCTTCAAGTCAGCACCATTGCATTGCAGAGTAGTGGACACGGTGGGCTCCAGAGCTGGGCAGGTCTGGGTGCAAAGTCCAGTCCTGACACTTACTAAGGGATAATGATGGGAAACTGCTCAAGCATGCTACCCCTAGGGGGTGCAATATGAATAAATTAGAAAACATAAAGAAAGCACTTGATGTACATAGCTAAAAAATAACATGTTAATTCACTTTCTAGTTTTTCAAGATATCTGTCTGTCTGTCTGTCTGTCTATCTCACTATGTAGTCTGGGATGGCTTTAAGCCTATGATTCTCCTGAATTATCTCTCAGGCACAGGGACCATAGGTGTGCACACTTGGCCAGAAGAGCTGTTACCTTTTCTTCTCAGCTATGCTCAGTTATGCATGGGTATTCTAGCATGGGTAAAAGTTTAAGGTAGCTGTTAGCTGTTAATTCTTTCACAACGATAGAAGGTGAAACAAATGTTGAAATGGAAATGGTTCTGGGTGTGCATGCTCAGGGTAGCTCAGTTCAGGATTTACTCCAGCACCCTTTTCAAAGAATAGAGGCCGTGTGTGTGTGTGTGTGTGTGTGACCTATGGGACTGGGGATCAAACTCAAACTGTCAGGCTTCCACTGGCTTCTCTCTCTAGTTTTTTGAGACAAGGCATAACCCACCCCCCATCCCCAACTCTCTGTAGTCCTGGAATTCTATATTTAGATCAGGCTAGCCTTGAACTCACAGAGATTCGTCTGCCTTTGTCTCCCAAGTGCTAGGATTAAAAGCATGTGCCAGCACACCTGGACTTAAACTTGGTTTTATCTATTATTATTATTAGTGCATTCATGTGTACATGCGTATGATGCATGTGTGGACACAGGAGGGCTATAGTGCACAGGAGTGCTATAGTGCACACACGTACAGGTCAAAGCATAACGTTTGGTGGTTAGTTCTCTTTTCCCACTGTGGGATCTGGCGACTGGATGCTAGTTGTTATAGGCTTGCACAGTCAGCACTTTTATCCACTGCGCCGTCTTGCCAGGCCCCTAGCAGCTCTTTTTAATGAATAAAGTTCTTACTGGTGTCAACTGGATGGTGCGGGAAGCATTTTTAGCACACAGTAGGTTTCATGCATTCGCCAAACTTCTCAGAGTTTTCCTTCACACAATGCATGCTTAATGTCGTTTGCCCTCTGTGCTGCCCCTGTAAATTCACTCTTGAAATGCATTAAATTACAGTAATGACAGTCACAACCAAACCTCAAAGGGACAAAAGCAGCAAGAAGGGGCAGGAAAAGAACAACGGAGAGCACCGTGGTCCTGTGCTGCTGCACTCACCCTGTCTGTGACTGTCGCTATGATCAGGGCGTTTGGCACCAGGAGGGCGGTTTTGGTCTTCTTGATCAAGGTTACCGAGAAAGCTGGGATAGAGATCTGAAACAGAGCCATTCCGTCAACAGCAGCTCAGCCCTTACACACAGTACACCAAAGCTACACCTGGCGAAGGGCGCCCCCAACAGGCAAGTTCTCCAGGATGCGCATAGAACAGGGAACCTGGGAGTTAGGGGAGCATCTCACTGAACCAGACTGGGGTTTCCCCAGCCACAGGACACAGCTGGGAAGCTCTGACGTGGTAACAGAACACAGTGCTTACGCTGCCGTTCACGCATCCGGGCTGAGGACTCCATGGAAACCCGGTGCTTAGAGCTTCTGCTCCAGACTCAGTTGAGCACATGTATATGGGGAAAACATGCTGGACAGAACTGATTGATCCTGAATCCAGACCTGTTACTATTCACACGGTCTTCTCAGCCTGATAGGCTATCCACGCAAAGCTTCTGTCCACTGATTTGTAAGTACAAACAGCTTTCATTAACACTCAGATGCTTGGATTACATATTGGTTTGGAGGATATTCAGTTTACCAAATTCCTCACTTGTCTCATGATACCAGAATGCTCAACATTAAAAAAAAATTTTTTTTTTCTGGCTCAGAAAATAGCAACAGATTCAGCATTTAAGAGCACTGACTGCTCTTCCAGTGGTTCTGCGTTCAAGTTCCAGCAACCACATGGTGGCTCACAACCATCTGTCATGGGATCTGATGCCCTCTTCTGGTGTGTCTGAAGACAGCGACAGTGTACTCACATACATAAAATAAATAAATCCTTTAAAAAATTAGCAACGATGGTATCATTAATTCTTCTTTATCAGGTGGGGCTGTCATTTAATTATGAGGATCCTTTCAGGCTTAGACATCAGATCATGACATCTGTTTGGAGAGATGCACGGCTCATTCAAGATCCTGTGCATCAGGACTGAGAGACATTGGAATGGGAACTGCTCTGACCCTACCCGTTCATCTCCTGTCATATGATATGCTCTAAGAATATATCAGATGACACAGAACAGTGCCCATCACTGTTCCGCTTCAAGTGGAAATGATCCTATCACTGTGAACCTCCAAACAGTCTCACACATATAGTTTAAAAAAACAATGATTTGACCCAGTGCATAGGCACACACACATAAGTTAACATTTTTTTTTTTTGGTTTTTTGTTTGTTTTGTTTTTAAGCTTCATGCATTCTTTTTTCCCCCCCGAGACAGGGTTTCTCTGTGTAGCTCTGGCTGTCCTGGAACTCACTTTGTAGACCAGGCTGGCCTCGAACTCAGAGATCCGCCTGCCTCTGCCTCCCATGTGCTGGGATTAAAGGCGTGCGCCACCACCGCCCGGCCAGCTTCATGCATTCTAAAAGAGATCAGTGGGGAAAATGTGGGAAGGCTTGCACTGCTTCTGTAAGTTTACAGGAATGAAAACAAGCATTTAATTTTAATATGTATTCACATTTGGGTCTGTGAGCTGAGTTAGCCTCTGCTGAGGCAAGTTCTAGAAAGGAAAACTGAATAACGAGGGACTCATCTCACTTAGATACTTTTCTAAAAGCTATTGTTTTAGAGACATTTTCAAGGGCAGGAGATAATTTTGAGATTGGAATAACTTGGGAAAAAAGAACTTAGTATCTACTTGAGGTTGGGATAACTTTGGAAAAAAGAACTTTGGATCTACTAAGAGAACGATGAGATCATAATGAGTTCAATTTGGTTCTGAGCAGTGACAAACACACAGTGAAATACAAGGGGCTGTGCATTTAGGCTTTTCTGAGACACAAAAGACCCACAAGGAATTTTAATCATCTATTCCGTGACTACAAAATTATAACAAAATAACCCGTGAAATAAAGATAAAGTGAGTTTTGGTGAGACTATGTAAGTCGTGAGTTAATTTTCCCAGCAACTGAAAATACCCCCCAGCTGAAGTCCCTCCCTCACGGAAGGTGAAGCCAGTAACCTGTTTTCAGGGGAGGAGTTCAGAAAAGTCTCCTGAGAGCAACCTGGAAGCCATTAGTTTACGGTACATCATGTTGGACTGAGGTCTGTTGACCCATGAGGGAATTCTGTAAGATTTCTGAAGCTCAGATCTCTTTTGACACCATCTTTGGGGTGGGAAGAAGACAGACCACTATCAATGGTTCTTATTCTTTTTCTCCTGCTAATTTGAAGGCTAGTTATAGCACATACAAAAGAAACCAAGTGTGTCCATGCCTTAAAAAACTCATTTTACCTTTTTTTTGTTGTCATTGAAGTAGAAGCAGAATTTTCAAACCACCACTAAATCATATTAGCTTGAAGTTCACTTGCTGCCTTTGTGAACTTATTCGTTATTAAAAAAGAAAAAAATCCTTTGTTCAGAATGTCTTTATCCCTTTGGACTCTGCTTAGAGATACAGACTCACTCTGAATTTAAAACTGTGTTTGCCCCACCGAGAAGCAGGACCTGATCCCCTCCGGACCCGATGGCCACCTTCTTACAATTTTGAAATCTAGCGTTATGTTGGAAATCTACTGTGCACTGTATTAATTCAGAGAATGCCTAAGAATAGCGTACAATAAGCATATATAAAAAACAACATAGAGGGAGCTGCCCCTCCCCCCCAGAGCTAACGTTAGCACATTAGAGAATATCTATTATGTTTGTTGAATGACTCTTACAGGATTACCAGTGGCTTTAGGGAGACTGTTTAGAGATAACGTAATGACTTTGAAGAGTTCGTAACTGGTTATTTCACAGGAATGAAAACTGCTTATTCACAACCAGGCACAGTCACAGAAAGCCCACAGAGACCATGGAAAGCAGGAAGGTCCTTCTTAGACCCCTGGCCGCCCGAAGGAACTATGCTATGAAGTCATAGCTCACTGGCAAGGACTGCCTTGTCCCGTTTCGTGTGATGGTTTCAGAAAGCGGAGTCTGGGGAAGCCACCACGTCCTCTGTCACTGAGCCTGTTCTCAAGCTCTGGGTGTCCCACAGCCCAGCTCAAGCCTGTGCTTAATGGAGCCTAAAGGCGGCCTCACCGGGGCATATTTAAGGTCGTGAGGGTCTGACTTCCGCAGACAAAGCCTTGCACACTTGCGTTCCAGCTCCCTTGTGCTGGTGAGAATAAGACACTCACTTACAAATCTGTTGTCCTAGTAATTGCTATGGATACAGCAAAATATGGATAATTTTTAAAAGTGGTTTTTTTGGGTGTGTGTGTGTGGGTTGTTTGAAGCAGAGTCATATATGATAGGTTAGGTTCGTCTGGAACTCACGGATAGCCTAGTCTGCTGTCAAACCCATGGCTGCCCTCTCGTTAGGATTACAGAGCTGAGCCGCCATGCCCAGTTCTGTGCTCTGGTTGTTAATGAATGCCTTTGAAACTGGCTGGGGCATGTTTCCCAGAAACACACAAGGAACAGCTTTGGTGCCTCCGATGGCGTGTGGGTAAAAGGGATTCAGGCCGAAGGGTAGGAGGAACACAAGGTGATGTGCACAGGAAAGGAGAGAGGGCAAGTGCTGGGGGGGGGGAGGGGGAGAGGATCCAGCAAGTGCTATCTGGAGGGGCGGGGGAAGGAGGGGGAAGCCCGTATCATCTGGAGGCACTTAGAGAAGTTAAATTTGGAAGCACAACTAAGGAAACTCGATATAAAGTCAGACTCATGACGGAAACATTTATAAACAGAGTTAATTTTAAAGCGATTTCTATTTACAATACATAAAGAATACAGTTAACCCTTTGTTCTAAACACACCAACCTTAGTGTCTTTTCCAAAGACCTTGGAATGAAAACAAATCCAGTTTTCCGACACAAAGAGCTTTCCTTGGTACAGAATTTCTTTCTGGAGAGCACAGGTAAAGCCTAAGAGACAGAGAGGTGGAACGGCCCGATTTAGAATCTCGGCAGAACACTCTTATTTCCATGATTTCTATGTCAAATAAACATTTGCCTTTATCTTGGTCACTGAATACATGCTCATACTCCAAAGTTCCATTGTTAGTTACTGAGGGCTGCAAGCCTCTTCAGGGCCAACGCCTGCATTTAATGCGACTTCAAAATGGCCTGTCCTGTTTTGTTGTTATTTTGTTTTTTCCCTAAAACTTTCTAAAGAAAGTTTAACATGGTCAGAGACAGTCTTGTCCACTATCTTTGGGATACAGACTGAAGGTCCCCAAAACCTTCAGGTCTGCTACTTTAACTTTAAAACATGTGCTCGGTGAATTTGGGTGAAAACATGCCCAGAAGTGTGTCTGCCATCTTTTCTTCCTAAACTATGACCTTAAAATGAGCATGCTCAGACATATGCCCACCTCCAAATGATTCTCTGTTTAAACGTTATTTTCCAGAATAAAAGCCCTAAGCTTCCTTTCCCTTCCTTTGAGGGGGGTATTGCTTTGGAAATAACTCCTGTACTCTGCAGGTAAAAAATGTTCTTTCTTTTTTTTAACTTGTGAACATACTATATTTGGCTGCTCTATCACCTCTTGATCAGTTAGTTCTATGTATGTATGTATGTATGTATGTATGTATGTATGTATGGCATTGCTCTGCAGCCCAGGCTAGCCTGGAATTCAAGATTTAGACCTGGTTGGCCTCAGACTTGACATCTTCCTGCTCTAGTCTCTGGAGTGTTGGGATTATAGGCACACACCACCAGACCCAGCTCCAAAGTCATCTTTAGTAGAAAAAGGTGTGTGTGTGTGGGTGACTAGGATGAGACCCCCAGAGACTTAGAATAAGAGTAAAAGTGGGAGGCAAAGTCTACGGCCGCCCCTTAGAAGCCAAGCACGAGGTTTTAGAAACCTCTCTGATCGGCAACCACGTGAGACTGTGAATATTAACGCTCTTCCCGTGATCCTAATGACTCATTGATGAGATAGACGGTCTTACTGAAGGGTGGTGAGGGGAGATCACATGACCCATGACCACACCCTCGACCAGGGGATCATGGCAGGAACCAACCTCTTGATTTAGCAAGTGTACACCCGAGAGAGAGGCTAGAGTTGTGGGTCTTGTGATGAGCCACACGCTGAGCTGGCATTCTGGGAAGCCGCTTGGGTGTGCCCACGATGCTTTGCATAGCACAGGTGTGATTGCTTCAGTACTAAGGAACTGGGCTTTCTTTTAGCCTCTTGTCGCAGCCTTTCCTCCCCTAGGCTGATTGTCCCAAATCTCAGGATGATTCATTCACAAACATTACAGCATGAGTGGAAATGCCAAGGGGACCTTTGTGGAACCTTCCTGGATGACTCTGTATCATGAGAGCTGGCCATTCCTTCTGTCTTCTGCTCTAAGGTCTTAGGGAAATGTGAGTGCAGTGGACATTACTGTCACGACAGGACCCAGACCTTTCAGAAACTTTTTCTTGGTGACCGAGTCCTTGAAATATCCTTTCCTTCGCCCACATTTCTTAGACAACTCAAAAAGAAAACCAAAAGGCTTTTTAAAATATTATTTTTAAGTGTATGCATGTTTGGCCTACATGTATGTCTATGCGCCACATTCATGCTTGGTGCCCTTGGAGGCCAGAAAGGGGCACTGGCCCTTTGGGACTGGAGTTACAGACAGTTGCGAGATGCCATGCGAGTGCTAGGAATTAACCCAGGCACTGCTGAGGCATGCCTCCAGCTCCCTTAGCCAGCCTTTTAAATATTACCTTAAACAAAAGACAATTAAACAGGTTGAAATTAAATAGGACTTACTTTGCCTCAGCGGCTCTTCAGTCGGGACATCCAGGAACAACTTGTGAAAGTGCATGTTCGCCTTGTACTGCAGGAGGAACACAGCATCAACACCATCACTAATTTTTCAGCCCTAGTTTAAACCGGTTAATTTCCCAGTTCAGTCCTTCAGTGAGACACAGGGGACACGGGTCACCTAGGTGCATGTCCCAACATAATGTAACACCTTGCTGGGAGGCCAGCTGGGCATCTGACAGGGCAAAGGTACCCTTAATAAGGAAGGAGATGACATTTGAAGGACTCTGACCGGGGAATGTGCCAGTGACACGCACCTGAGCACTGTGGGAAAGTTCAGGGCTTCGAAGGTTTGCACTCGGATAACCCTGAACCGGAAGTCTTTGGCTCTACTTTGCCTTAGCATGTGGTCATGTCCTCATCAGTTAGCTTCCCGGGGCCTCAGTTTCTTTTTTTTGTGCCTGATGTCAAAAGAGCTTCTTGCCTTAGGCCCACCACTCAGGATAATGTGTGGCCACTGTTACTACATGCTCATGAAAGCACATGGGGTCAGAGGCAGAAGCGCAGGGCATCACACTCCAGGGCAGCACAGGCCCAAGAGCCTGAAGGACTTCAGCTGGCTTCATTGCAAATGGCACCTGTCTCCACAACTATGGACAATGCTTACCGCGAGCATCCTCTCCACCCCAACCCAAGTAGGTAGTGCCCCATTCACTGTGGGACACTGTGTATCAGGGATGCTGAGGAACATGACCACACAGTGACCGAGAGACAGATCTCAGTCCTTTAGTGACAAAGGGATCTGCCTCTAGAAGGCTTCTCAGAAGACAGTGGTTCTCAATGTTCTTAATGCTGAGACCCTTCAACCTGTCATGTTGTGGTGATCATCCCATCATAACATTGTTTTTGTTGCTATTCCATAACTAGAATTTTGCAACTGTTAAGAATCTTAATGTAAATATCTGATGTGGAGGATACTGGGGGGAAATGGTCCTTCAATCCCCAAAGGGATGGAGACCCACAGGTTGAGAATCACTGTTATAAGCAGTCTGGAAAGCAGGCCTTTGATGGTGTGCTATCTGAACCAGCAGAGAACTTGACAGCAAAACCAGCCCTTCTATGGCAGATGGCTCTGACAAGTCAGCTGTTTAACAGACAAACGTCTTGTGCAAAGTGAATTAATGAATGCTGCCTCCCGTGTGTGCTCGTGGCATCAGAGTTCTGGAATTTCTTCCTACGATAATCCCCATTCTGGTCCTCCATCCTAGGAGACTTGAATGTGTATGTGTGTATGTCTTCAAGTCTGCATCAGGTGATGAAGGCTATATGTCACTATATATAGGTGGGGTGGGGTGGGGCCTCACAAGAGCTTTTCGTTTGAATGGTTACAGAGAGCACTGACTACACACTTCATTTCAAACATCTCAGGATATCTACTCGTCTATCTATAGATCTTAAAAGCTTTGCCCTTAGACAACCCTGAACTTGAAGTCTTTGGCTCTACCTGTAATGCTGGCTATCAGGAAACCTGAGGTGGGAGGACCCCATGCTCAAAGCCAGCTTGGGCTATATTGGGCAGTCATGGAGAGAGGGAGAAGGAAAGGGAGAGGGAGAGAGCAGTTAAATATATCTGACTGTTGACTGGCCCCTAACGGGGAGCCCAACAAACAACCTTTATAAAACACACACCTTGTTAGGACAGCTGTGGAGTCTAAAAATACTTAAATTGCATGCCATTGCCAACCGTTTTGTTTTGTTCTTAGAAGGCACATATTCATGTATTTAGGGGAGATGTGTACAGCAACCACAACAAACTTCAGTTGTAGAGTGTGTCCTTGGCACAAGGGAGGACTTGGGTTCCACTCAAAGCAACGGACCCCCAAATAAACTCCCGAAAGCTGGCCCCAGTAAAGGCGCAGTACCACACAGAGGATGTGACTCCTGACAAGGCGTGGCCTGCGTGTCACAGGTCTTGCTTCTCTGGCTGGTGGGTACCTGATGAGACCGTAGTATGGTGCATGGATGCCTCGCTCCCCATGTTCTGTGAGGTGTCAGACAAACACGCGACTGTCAGCCCCAGTTCCACAGTCAGGCACTCTGTCTCTCCATGTGTGCTGACAGGCCAATGGTGGAATCTAATAGGCCGGAGGAACAGCATCCACCGGTCCTTCCACATATGCTAAACCTCCGGTCTGCGTTGACCCTGGTGAGTAGAAAGCTGCATTTCTGGATTCCTTTTTTCTATCAGCTCCAATGGCTACGCTACCCTCAGAGTAATCACACACCGCCGCCGGCCCTCATTACCTGGCTGGAAGATGAAGACTTTTTTCTTTCGGTCTTAGAGTCAGTCTTGTTTTCAGTTTTACAGTCATTCTTATCACTCGACAAATTGGAACCATCAAAACTGGATTTTGACCTGGGGAAATAAAAACCCACAGAGATTATACAAGGAACAGTCCATGCTGCGCATGGTAAATCGTGCTGTGCAGTGTCACGAGAGAGCTTGACGCGTATTCGTCTCTTCCAGATATGGTCCGAGCTCACTACGCTCTGAGGGCATTTAGGAATCGCGTGATCGGGATGATCCCAGCAGGCTGTCGTGATGAACTGCAGAAAGGGCATTCGAGATTCGAGGATAATTACATCAGTTCAAAAGTGTTTTAATAAATAGAAAGAGGAGTCCTTGAGTTCCATTGCCAAATAAAATTACAGCTGTAGCTCAATCAAAGAATATTTTTGTTTCGCAATCCATTAATATTTAATAAGAATTGACTAAGCGAGGCATTGTGCTAAAGGCCTTAGGCACACAAGACAGTCTTTATCTTTAGGGAGCTTGTGGGCACATGCATCGAACTTTTTTTCCTTTCTTTTTGTTAAAGACAGCACATGCTGGGCATGGTAGAGCGTGTCTGTAATCCTGGCACATGGGAGCTTAGGCAAGAGGCCTTGTATAAACTTCATTTTACATTGGCCTTCTGGCCCTGCTCTCAGTGCCTATAGGGAGTGAGAACAAGACAACGAGAAGACGAGAAGACCCAGAAAGCACTACTGTGTAAGGAAGTGCTCCACCCACAGAGGCTGGTGCTCCACACCGGAGCCCCTGTGCTGTTGTGCCTTTCCAGACTGTCAACTGGCTCCATTTGCCCACAGTCTACACATCTTCAAAAGATCTGCCCGTTTGTTTGTTTGTTTGTTTGTAATTTGGTTGATAGGAATGGATACATTTGAGGCCACCCTGGGCTACAATCCTTCAAAATAACAAGAGTGAGGGGTATGGGAAGATTAGTGGGTCAGGAGTGGGTGCTACTCCAGTGTGAGGACCCGATCTTGAATCCCTGGGAGCCATGTCTGTGTGTGGATAACCTCAGTACTGGGCTGGGCATTGCTTGGGTTTACTGCGGCTGACTACCTGAAAACAACGGGCTCCATGTTCAGCGAAGAGACCCTGTTTCAAGGGAGTAAGATGGAGAGAGACCAGGATACCCGAAGTCCTCCTCTGGTGTCTCCATGTGTACACATGGGTGCAACCCTCCCTCAACCCCTATGCATACACAAGGCATACTACATACATACATACCCCCCCCCACACACACAGAGCTTACAGAGAGAGGGGGAGAGAGACTGGTAGACACATAGAAAGACAGAGACAGAGTATATGATTTAGCTGTTATAGAAGTTAGGTTAAAGACAATAGCAGAAGATGAAACTTCCAGAACAACATGGATTTTCTTTTTTTCTTTTTTTGGTTTTCTCTGTGTAGCCCTGGCTGTCCTGGAACTCACTTGGTAGACCAGGCTGGCCTCGAACTCAGAGATTCACCTGCCTCTGCCTCCCAAGTGCTGGAGATGAAAGGGCTGTGCTACCACTGCACGGTGTATTCGCTTTTTCATTTATTATTTTACAATACTGGAGATCCAGCCCAGGCTCTAGAGCTCAGCAGGCACCAGCAGAGAGAGCGAGCACGTGAGCTCCACCCTTAAGTGACCTCTCACCCCACAGCATGACTCCAATGTTCAGGGCCTTAGAGAAGGGACAGGAGGAATGGGAGAAGAGAGACAGAATATCCAGTCACAGAAGACAGTGCAAGTCAAGTGTGACAAATTACAAGAAAGGAATAAAAATGAACATCTCTACGTCTTCCCTTCCCCTGACTGTTAAAGGCAGAATTCTGGAATTCGACTGCAGGAGATCTTAAACCTACCTCTCCATTTCAGATGTGTGTGTCTGCATGTCTTCAACCCTGTAGCTGAGAACAGCCATTTCCAGGTAGAGAGATGTACCAAGTTCTAGAGCTGGTGCACAAATGTGCTTTATGATGATGTAGTTGCTTTATTGTAAGACAGTAGACAGTGTCCATATTATTTTTACACTATTTGAAACATTTCCACTATCTGAAGGAATTCAAGTGCTCCAGGGGGACAGACATGGTGGAAGTGGGGGAGACAGTAGATGCTGGTCTCTCTGCTCTGAGAACAACTTGGGATGTCTTAGGGTTCTCCAGCAGTTTAGGATCCACAACACTGAAATCTCAGGAGAGGCCCCGCTCAGCGGCTCACAGCAGGTAGACTTGATTCGCTCTGAGCTAGCTAAGAAGTGCGTTCTCTGGAAATTCTGGAGATTATTATTTGTTGAAACTACGAGTTTACCTATTCGTGACCTGAAAAGTTAACTGTTTTTTTTAAAAATAAATAACAATAACATTTAAAAAGAAGAATGTTAAAAATAACAAGGCATTTGGATAGGTATGGTGATGACTGAGGCAGGAAGATCATGATTTAAGGCCATCTTGAGGAATATAGTGAGTTTGGGGCGAGCCTTAGCTACACAAAGCCTTGAATACAAACAATATCAACAAAACAATGTTGGATGGGGTGGCGCACACCTTCGGGCCCCCAGCGCTTGGGAGGCAGAGGCAAATGGAGTTTGAGGCTAGCCTGGGCTACATAGTGAGATCCTGTCTCTAAACAAACAACAAATAAACACCAAGAAAAAAAATCCCAAGCAAATAAACTAAGGATGGCCAGTATCGCTTCTGCTGGCTCAGTACATGCTCGTGGCACTACGAGGCAGATGTTTTGAGGGACTCTGCACAGTAGGCAAAAGCAGTAAGAAAGGCCGTTCCCGCTCTGAGGGCTCGAACAGTGGCCCAGAGGCTGCTCTGCGAAGCAGACCGGAAGCTCCTTTGCATAGTACCGATTTCTCTGTGTCTTCTCAGCCATGCTATTCTCACTTCCCATAGCTGCTCACAAGCAAGACCAGAGCCCAGTGCAAAATGAAAGTGCAATGAAAAGAAACGGTTAGGAGTTTCCAGGCAGAGGGAGCAGAGCATCAGAGCAGGGCCCTCGGCACCGCGCGCGCCATGGCGGGCTGCAGACCCCGTGGTTTCCCCGCATTTCCTTCTGCACAGTTCTCATCTGAAGCTTGGGCAAGTCAGAATGAACCCGAGCATTGGCCAGGTGACCGCCTGGCCCGTCCCAGCGAAAGCTCTGCGAGAGCGCACACCTAGCGCTCTTGTTGGGGGTTGTTATTTAAAGAGCCGGGGGTGGGACGTCTGCTGGGAAACAGCTACGGTGAAAGATGAGACACCACAAACACACGGTATGCAGAGGTGACGGGGGTAACTGAAAAAGGAGAGCTGGGTGAGGAGGTATGATTCAGGCATTGATTTAGAACGGAGTTACAGGTGGGGAGCCAGGGATGGAGGGGACCCTGGGGTGTGATGACTTGTCTCCTGGCAGAAGTCAAAAGTGGGAGAAGGCAATGGTTCTCACAGTCCTAACAATGGGGAGGAGATCACTCGCCCTTATTGGAGAGTTCTAGAATCCACATTTAGGACCGGGGATGCGGCTCGGTGGTAGAGCAGCCGCTTAGCGTGTGTTCATTTTGATGCCCCAGTACCGAAAAACATAACCAACCAAAATGAAAACAACAACAACAACAACAACAACAAAAACAACAACCAGACTCCTCTCGAATCTACTCTTCTGGCTCCCCCTTGGTAGTTTTTGCCTCTGAGAGTGATGGAGCCTATAGCTATGTATTAGAAAAAACCGACATCTCTCCTCCTACCTCACAGGCAACCCAGGTCTCCTCTCCAGCCCCGGGTCACAGGACATGGGTAGCTCAGCAGATCCCTGGGACGTGTTCTCCTCTGTTCTTTCCTGTGGTTCCCAGGAAAGTGAGGGCCAGGTGTGCATATACCCGGAGGCCAAGCAGACATGGGTGCATTCTGTGCTGAGAGGAGACCTCGTGGCTTCCCTGCTGGACCACTTCCTTCAGTGATTTCTGAAAGAGGCAGCCCTTCTGCAGAGGCTCGGGGACAGGAGCAAAAGGTGCTGCTAGGAAGACAGGAGATACCAGGGCAAAGACCAGGGCCATGGTATGAAGGAAGAGTGCACCATGCTTGCTTAGGGCATGGTTTGCCCACAGTTGAGCCACACTCTTACAGACAATCTTAAAAACTAGAAATACCAGTGCTCTCTGAAAGCCGGAGAACAAAGAGTCCACTGAAGACTCACCACAGGCCAATGCTTCTCTTCTGGTCCGGGGACTCGGCCTCCACAGATGAGGTAGGAGACTGGGCTGTGGGCGACTTGCTGAGCCTCTTTCTGTCCTCCACACCATTCTCAGCCTCTGAGCTGAAGAAGAGAGAAAACCGCTTCACTTTAGGCATCCAGAGGGAGGCGGAAAGAGAAAAGAGGAAGTGGTCTCGCGTTCTGGAGAGAGAAATAGTCTTCATTCCTCACTGGCAGCCTTGGCCCATCCTAGACTCCCATTCTAAAGGCGGTCTGTGGGAGCAGCTGCGGGTGACACCTGCTTCACTTATAAATGTCTGGCCACTCAGGATCGCTCTGCTCCTGGTCTGTGCCACTGGGTCCCTGCTGCTCAACTCTGACCAGCCTAGGCGTGTGCTGCGCTGCAGATCACCTGGAGGCTGGGAGAGCCCCAGTGCGCAGGCGCAGGCGCCCCGTGGCTGGCACACACGGGTGGCCTCCTGCAGGTGCTGGGAACTCCCACCCTCTTTGTTTGCACTTCTCTTAAGTCACTTATCGCCTTTTGTTGTAGTTGTGACGTCCTGCTTTCGGTTGTTGTTTTAACTGCGCACTTCCCTAAGCAATTTACCGACTGTAATCTTTATAGTCATCCCGGCTAAGTAGGAATTATTACCTTCACGTTATAGGTGGGAAATCTGAGGTTCTCACTGAGTAGTTTGCCCACAGAGCTCACATCTGTTTGAGTTCTGTCCCTCTATAAGGTGCTTGTAAACACTTCCTTTTTCTAATTCATTCCATCCATCCATCCATCCATCATATCATCCACCCCCCACCCCCCACCCACCCATCCATCCATTCATCCATCCATCCACCCACCCACCCATCCATCCATCCATCCATCCATCCATCCATCCACCCATCCACCCACCCATCCACCCACCCATCCATTCATCTATCCATCCATCCATCTATCCATCCATCCATCCATCCATCCATCCATCCATCCACCCATCCACCCACCCACCCACCCACCCACCCATCCATCCATCCATCCATCCATCCATCCACCCACCCACCCATCCACCCATCCACCCATCCATCCATCCATCCATCCATCCACCCACCCACCCATCCATCCATCCACCCACCCACCCATCCATCCACCCACCCACCCACCTATCCATCCATCCACCCATCCATCCACCCATCCATCCATCCACCCATCCATCCACCCACCCATCCATCCACCCATCCATCCACCCACCCATCCATCCACCCATCCATCCATCCACCCATCCATCTACTCACCTTTCCCTTTCTCCCACCCAACTGACCCACTTACTCACTTCACTCAGTGTGGGAGTTCCAAAGTGGAGCAAGAATTGCATTCATCTTTATATTAACTCACTCAACAGAGTCTAGGATGGAAGTTAGCTATGACCATTAGGCAACGAAAAGAAAAAAAAAACTAGGTCTGATCTTGGTAAAAGAGAGTCAGAGAGAGGGGAAGGAGGAGGAGGAGGAGGAGGAGGAGGAGGAGGAGGAGGAGGAGGAGGAGGGAACTTAGGGTTTGCTCACTGACCCACCAACAAGTGGCTGAAGCAAGCATCCTAGTCGGCAGATGAAGAGCTGGAATGATCTTCAATGTGGGAAGTGGAGGAGGAAAACTGAGGGAGAACAAAGGTGGTATTCACGGTCCTGACCGGCTTTGATCTTAGCCTATGTAGGAAAAACTCAGATACTCCTCTGAGGTCGTGAGCACCCTACTGAAGCTGAACCCACAGGCACAGGCAATAAAATGACGGTGCTGTGACGCATTGGCTGCTTTTTTTTTTTTTTTTTTTTTTGGATTTGGTTTTTCGAGACAGGGTTTCTCTGTGTAGCCCCTGGCTGTCCTGGAACTCAGTCTGTAGATCAGGCTGGCCTCAAACTCAGAAATCCGCCTGCCTCTGCCTCCCAGAGTGCTGGGATTACAGGCGTGCGCCACCACCCAGCTGCATTGGCTGCTTTTAATCCTAACTTATCTTTTGGTACTTCTACTGTGAGTAGGCAGGAGGTCACCACGAGGGTGGGCTCCCTGTGGGCGCTCAGTAACCTTGTTTCACAGCCGTGTGGACACTGGGGGCTACACCCAGGGGAATCATATCCTGGGATTGAGATAAGACGAGGCATATTTGACAAGTAGAACCAACTAGTAATTCTAAAAATGGCTGGTGTCCTCATTTTATACACAGCATTTCCCTTTTCTAAATAGATAAATACTAAAGGACAGACACCTGTCCACTATATTTTTTTCTGAAGGTACAGTGAAAGGACTTAGTCTACTTTTCGCTTCATTACAAGACAAAAGACACATGGGAAGCCTTTGAACTCCAAGGGGGCCATTGTGGAGGCACACACCTTTAATCCACCACTTGGGAGGCAGAAGCAGGTGTATCTCTCAGCAGGAGACCAGCCTGATCTACATAGTAAAAAAAAAAAAATGCTTTGCTTTAAAATCATAAAGAATAATAAGTACTTTATTACCTCAGGGTCAATTTAATTGAGGTCTTGAAGTTCAAGTCTATTTATGTATTTTCTATCTATGACTGGTCTGTCTTCATGCACACTAGGAGAGGGAGGCAGATCCCATTACAGATGGTTGGGAGGGAATTGAACTCAGGTCCTCTGGAAGAGCACTCAAGGGCTCTTAACCGCTGAGCCATCTCTCCAGCTTCCTGTCTGTTCACTCTGACCCCCTAAGATAGATACACACATTTCATCCCCCTTTTCAAGCTCACCAGGCAGAAATCCTCTGGAGACTGGCTTCATTTCACCATTCATTTAAAATACTTGCTGCATTTTACACAGGGCCAGAGTGCCTTCTGGAGGCAGAGCTGTGGCTGTCTTGCATAGATAGCACAGTTACACAGAAAGAGCTAAGAGCACCTATATCTCCTCCGAGGTAGATGTACCTTGCTCTGAGCACAGACGGCTTAGCGAGAAGATGTAGAGGAGTCATACTGAGACGGATCTCAGGCCCTCCTGGACCCAACCTCACTTGGGAAGGCACTTTTGTACAGGGCAGGGTTCTGAGGGGTTCATCTCGCATGGCGGCTCCGTGTCTGGGACTCCAGCTTAGCACTGGACTCTTCAGCACACGTCTCTAAACACCCTATCCAAACAGTGATGTCCCAGGGGGCAAAAATGAATTTCCTTGAATGTGTGCCAGTCTTTCAGCACTGGCTCTGCCTGACAGCCAGCCCTACCAGGGACACACTGGCTTCAAAGTCTTCTTCCTATGTGGTCTGCTTCAGGTACCTGATGGTTTCTTTCTTTTTTCTTTTATAAAGGATTTATTTGGTTTTCAATTATCTGTGTATGGATATGAGCATTCGAGCGCAGGTGTCCCAAGAGGCCAGAGACACTGGATTCTCTGGAGCTGCAGTCACAGGCATCAAGGAACTGACTTCTGGTCCTCTGCCACAGCACTCTGAGATCTTCCCCCCCCCCCCCCAAGACAGGGTTTCTCTGTGTAGCCCTGGCTGTCCTGGAACTCACTCTGTAGACCAGACCAGGCTGGCCTTGAACTCAGAAATCCGCCTGCCTCTGCCTCCCAAGTGCTGGGATTAAAGGCGTGCGCCACCACCGCCCGGCTCCAGTTGCCCACCAGGTGCTCACCCCATTCCTCCCTCCTCTCCCTTTCCTCCTGGTTCTTCCTTACTGAATCTGGACTCAAAGTTCCTTACAATTCAGGCACTTTCTGTTTTTGTCCCTGGCACTCAGCTAGGTCTTTTATCCTCCAGGTCATCTGTAAATTGATGGATGTGTGCATTGTCTCACAGAGGAAGTGAGTTTCCACCACGGGCCAATTCAGTTTCAGGGTGTTGTTTATTTAAAGGTTGCTGAGGTGTTCAAGGGAGCTAATTCCCGACCGGCAACCTTCCTGCAGGTGCACTTCGCCTTGGAGGCCTTGTCAGCAGAAGACTAAAAGCCACCACGGGGAATCCACGCAGCGAAGGCCCACCCTGCCCTGCCTGAGGGAGCAGGGCACAGGAGGGCACCAAAGAGCTCCCCTAGGGCTCCCTGGGGAATTCCTGAAAATTAAGCTAATCGGGCTTAACTTGATCATGAACATAAAATCAGGGTCTGTTGTTTCTAAACAAGAAGACAAACCCTTTTCACGGACAAAGACTGAAAGGATCTGTTGGGAGATCCAACCGCTCTCTTGCAACACGTATTTCTCAGAAAGATCTTTCTTAGACGTGGCTTGGAGTTTCCTAAGGGAGAAAGACTAGAATTCAGACCTAATCTGAGTACCAGAGAAGGAGCGGAAACTGCCCAAACCACAGGAATTATCTTCACCTGCAGGTTATGTCTTCTTTCATTTCCAACTCAAATTAAGAATCAGGTAGAAACCCTCAAAGACTCACAGTAGGACTTTCAGATGTCTGGCTTATACAGACATGCCTGTCCTTGCCTATCAAGAGACAGCATTTTACTACTAGCTGGGATACGCTGGCTTCTATACAACACCAGCACACACTGTTACACAATCCACAAATAAAAACAGGCCGGCCTACCCTTCTCAACAGGTTGGTGTTTGCCATTTCCCAGACCTCATTAATCTCCTGATCACTCAAATTCAAATTTTACAAGTTTTCAGAATTAGAGTTCTTAGGTAGAGGCTCGTGGCACGTCTTCGGGTGATTGTCCCCGGGAGGTTAAAGGACATTCAACATTCCTTTCTCTGGGGAGCCTATTGCCACTAGGCAGAAGCTGTGATTAAACTGCTTTTCAGGGGAATGAAATCAAGTACCTTCCTGTGGATTAGTCCAGGAAGCTATGATCCTTTCTAATTATAGCGACAATCCCGTGTTAAATTAGTCTACGTGGGGCATTAAAATAATCCATCACAAAACGTTCTTGTGCTACTTAAAGTTGGGGTATTTTTCCAGCCACCTCTTTTTTTTTTTTTTTAAACATAGGTCTTTTACCATCAAAGAAGATTATGCAGGATAGGTTTCTGGAAATGGAACTATAGCAGTCAAAGCCAGATCAGGAGCTGCCCTGTTGCTGAAGACTGAACCACTAGACCGGGGTCCTTATCGACCCTTGTCCGATGTGCTGCCTGCCGGCTTGATGGCCTGATGAGGAGCAGGCAAGGCTGCATTATTTGGGAAGCAGATTTCTCCTCTAGTGGTGGATGAGGGTTCTGGGAATTGCTGGAGTACACCCTCTGTAAAAATTAGACAGATGTTCCAGCTACCCAAAGGAGGAAGTACAGTTCGGGCAGATCAGTCCAGGCAGAGGAAAGAGACCCTTGACTCTTCTTATGGCTGTCAGACTTGAAAAGACTGTCCCTAAGGAGCTGGGATTTCCCAAAGAATCTCTCACTGGAAGGAGAAAAAGGCTGGAATCTGTACCAGATAGAGGAAGTACTACTTGCTTCCTTGATAGAGATCTCACCCAGATCTAACATGGGGCAGTCCTGCGGGAAAGCTTGGGGCTGAGTCAGTGACAGCTGGGATCACCCCTCCACCGACACTGCCAAGTTATACTTACCTTCTGTCTTCTATTGAAACCCAGACTTCCTATTAGGACCTCAAAGACCGACTGGAGTCTGGCTGGGGGTGGGGTGTTTAGCAGACCTCTTTATTTGCTCTTTTCCCCCAAGGTAGCCACCACGAACAAATCTCCTTTCTCTTCTTTTCACCACTATGCATCTCTTTAATTGGAATTTTGAGAACCGTGGCTGAAACTATCTTGTCAGCGCTGACAGGGCCCAGGCTTTGACCTTAACCACTCCAGAAACAAGAGGTGTGCGAGTGTAGAAGTTGGTAGCTGACATAAGGACAGCTGGAAGACCCTACGGCTTCTCCGATTTGGTAAGTGCAGAATAGCTCAGTGTAGACAGATTACAGAAAAGCTGCCTCTGTTTACAATTCTAACATAGCATGTCTTTGCCTAGCTGAAGCTTATGTGTCTACTTTCCTACTTCAGAATAGATTCTGTGAGCACCGATGCCGTTTGTATGTTACAATCCGAGAAACAAATTCTTACACTCCTTTCTTGGTGGCGCCTCAGTTTCTCTCCACAGAGGCACTTACTTTCACAGTAACATATACGCCTTTCTTGTAAAACTGTGCAAATGAATATGAACATACAATTAATGTAAGAGACAGCATACTATTTTATACCTTGCTTTTTAAAAAAAAGTTTGAGTTGTTTTAAATTTGTGTGTGTGTGTGTGTGTGTGTGTGTGTGTGTGTGTGCTATGTGAACATGCCCTCAGATTAGAAGAAGGCATCAGATACGCTGGAGCTGGAGTTATAGGCAGTTCATAGCTGCCTGATATGGGTGCTTGGAACCTTTATTAAGGGCACTAGGTGCTCTCAACCACAAAGCCATCTCTCTGCCCCCTAACTTTAAGAAAAGTATTTGCTTACCTATTTATTTGTTTATTAGTGTGTGTGTGTGTGTGTGTGTGTGTGTGTAGCTGAAGGTCAGAGGACAATTTGTGGGACTTAGGTTTTCCCCTCTAATCATGTGGGTCCCAGGGATGACCTTTACAGGTGAGCCATCATGTCAGCTTGGCCAAAATGTTAATTTTACTTTAAAAACAACAACTTAAAGAAAGTACTGTATCTTGGTGTTCTTTCTTCATCCGTATATACAGATCTTTCTCATTATCCCTCCTTGCTCCCTTCCTCTATTAAACAGTCTTGCTATGCCACCATGTCTAGACTTGGATTTGAGGTCTTCCTGCCTCAGTTTCCTGTGGTGTATGACAGTAGTCACCATACTCAATGTCCTTATTCTTTTGTGTTGTTGTTATTATTATTATTATTATTATTATTATTATTATATAGGGTTTTTCCATTGTCTTAGGGTTTCCATTGCTGTAAAGAGACATCATGACCAAGGCAACTCTTATAAAGGACAACATTTAGTTGGGCCTGGCTTAAAGGTTCAGAGGTTCAGAGGTTCAGAGGTTCAGTTCATTATCATCATGGTGGGAAGCATGGCAGTGTCCAGGCTGGCATGGTGCTGGAAGATCTGAGAGTTCTACATTTTCATCCAAAGGAAACCAGAAACAGACTGACTATTTCCCAGGGAGCTAGGAGGAGGGTCTCAAAGTCCACCCTCACTGTGACATACTTCCTTCAACAAGGCCACACCTCCTAATAGTGCCACACTCTGGGTCAAGCGTATTCAAACCACCACATCTGTATAGCCTTGAACTCAGAGACTCACCTGCCCCTGCCTCCTGAGTGATAGGATTAAAGGCAATGCTACCCCCATCTTTTTAATAACTACATAGAGTTCCATTGTAACAAATGAATTATAACTGAACCAGTTCCTTTTGATGGTCATTTAGATTTTAAGTCTTTGCAAATACAAAGAACACTACAAGTAATATCCTTATATTTGTAGTCTGTATGAATATATCTATAGGAAAGTATATATGCAACTGAGTCAGAAATAATGAATTTTTAAAAGGTTATAGTAACTGCCAAACTGCCCTTGATAGAGCTTCTGGGGTGTATACCCACAAGACACAGGAATACCTATGCATTCCCTTAAATGGAGTATGAAACTATATATATTAAAAGTAGATAGCAAAGTTCCTGATACATAGACTAAGACTAGTAACTTTAATAATGATCAATATTAGGCTTTTTGATCTTTCA
Organism: Apodemus agrarius; assembly: GCA_964023405.1. Lineage (NCBI taxonomy): Eukaryota > Metazoa > Chordata > Mammalia > Rodentia > Muridae > Apodemus > Apodemus agrarius. The sequence goes on along the minus strand of OZ030021.1, from coordinate 46,303,931 downwards.
AATATGAAGGGTTAAAAAAATCCCATTAAAAACTTAATCTTCATTTACTTATTAATTTCTAAGGTAAGCATAGAGAAGAATTGGTTTCATTGTTGCATATCCTCATGTGCAAGTCCCATGTTCACATCATTGTCCTCCACAGTCCTTCTAATCTCCCCTGCCCTCCTCTGGCTGGTCCCCACTCCTCTTCTGCTTTCATGTCACAAGTATTCGTATTCCAATATCTTGTCCCCCTGTCTTCAAGGTCCCGTTTCCTCTCATGATGCCTTTCGAGATTTATGGCCTATACACATACACACAAAACACACATTTACATATATAATTTCAAATCCAGCTCCACATATGAGAGAAAACTGGTGCTATTTGTCTTTTGAAGTAAATAATCTTGGGGCTGGACAGATTGCTCAACAATCAGCTAGTAGTGCTTGCTGCTCTTGCAAATGCTTGGAGTTTGTTTCTAGCACCCACATTGGGTGGCTTACAACCTGTTGTAACTACAGCTCCAGGGGGATCTGATACCCTCTTCTGGTTTCCACAGGTGCCTGAAAACATAACACACATGCACATGCACACACACACACACACACACACACACACGTACTTTTAAAAACCTTTATAAACATTTAGAAAAGTTAAGTGCATATTGGTGGTCATCCTGACAGTAAAATAAGCCACCAATGAGATATATGTATCTCTTTTCTAATACATTTATAAATAAATAAATAAATAAATAAATAAATAAATAGCACATAAAGAAAAGAAATGTCAAGGTTTCAATGACATCAGACAGGCTTCTAGTTCAAGAAGCTGAAGAAGAAAAGAAGTACTTGTTTCTCCTTTACCAAGGCCTTTACAAGGAGAACTTCTAAAAGCACTGCTGTAATAGTGAAATAAAACCACCAAAAGAAGAGCAGTTCCCCAACAAGTCTGAACAAGGAGCTGCAGAAAGTCAGAATGTGCCCTTACACATCCCTCACCAGAACACCAGTGTCCGTGGCTTGGACCAGCACAGAGACCTGCTCATCAGGCTGGGTGTAGAAGGAGGAGTAGGCGAGAAGTTTCTGGAGACACTAGATCAATTCAAGGTGTGCCTGAGAAGGATCTTTGATGGCTCTCCTCCACAGCCTATGCTTAGGCAGTCAAGAGCATAACGTTAGAGGGAAAGATATCAGAAAGATCATCACTGAAAGATGCTAAAACCTGAAGGACAGGAAACAAGGGCCCTGGGCATGGGCCTGGAGCACACCCAGGCTTGTCCTCAAGCAGGGTTAACTCTCTATCCATGAGCAACAACGAGCTGGGACAGACTTGTCCAGTGCCTTTCTTATATGTACTTCCCTCTCTGCTTGGTACTGGAGACTGAACCAGAGTTTATGCGTGCTGTGTAAGTGCTGAGCCACACCCTCAGCTCTTCTTCACCTTAAGCCGGGCTCTTGCTAAGTTGCAAAGGCTGCCCTTGAATTTGTAATCCTCCTGCCTCATCCTCTATAGTAGTTGGGTTTACAGGCTCATGATACTAGACTTGACTGAGTCATTAATTTTTAAAAAAATTTTTTTTTCTTCAGGCAGTGGTAACATACACCTTTAATCCCAGCACTTGAGAAGCAGAGGCAGAAGGATTTTTGTGAGTTTGAGGCCAGCCTGTCTACAGAGCAAGTTCCTGGACAGCCAGGATGGAAAAATTCTGTTTCAAAAAACAAAACAAAACAAACTTTTATTTTAAATTTCTCTCTCTTTCTCTCTCTCTCTCTCTCTCTCTCTCTCTCTCTCTCTCTCTCTCTCTCCCCCACCCCCCACATGTGTGAATGTGCACATATGACTGCAGGTACTTGTGAGGTTCAGAAGAGGGGGTAGACTCCATGGAGCTGGAGTCACACTTAGTTGTGGGCCACCTGATGTGAGTGCAGGGAACTGAATTCAGGTCCTCTGGAAGGGTAGAACTTTAATAATGTCTCCATCCTTCTTTTTTTTTTTTTTTTTGGTTTTTCAAGACAGGGTTTCTCTGTGTAGCCCTGGCTGTCCTGGAACTCACCCTGTAGACCAGGCTGGCCTCGAACTCAGAAATCCACCTGCCTCTGCCTCCCAAGTGCTGGGATTACAGGTGTGCGCCACCACGCCTGGCTCCATCCCTCATTCTTAAATAAGAAATGTACATGACAACAAGAGATGGCTAGATTTTGTGGTGGGAGGAACCTAAAGTCTGGAAGAAAGAAAGAAAAAAGAAAGAATAAGAGAAAGAAAGAAAGAAAAGACAAAATGAAACAGTGCAAGAAGGCTGACTTCAGAGAACAGAAGAAAACAAGAAGAAGAAAAGGCTCAAAGTCTTCATAAGCATGCCCTCAAAGAAAGAAGACAGAACACTGCCCCCATCAGACAACAATAGAACAAACAAAAACTAACTCTCAGTTCAAAACCTGGTCATAGTTTATAAGAAGAACTAAGATCCTCCAGGGCCTGCCCTTTGACCTTCCTGGTCTCTCTGATGCTTCCAACTCTAGCCAGCCACCCTGCTAATTCCCAGGAGGAACCGCTGCCCGGCGGCTGGCTCAGGGGGGCGGGGCACTCTCGTCGGCACGTCACGTCTTCTCTGGTCACCTTCTCTGTGAAGCCTTACCATCAACAAGCACTGGAAGACAGTGTCAAGATAGAAAAAGTCAAAAGGAAAAAAAAACAAAAAAACAAAAAACAAGAAAATTAAGATGTGTAAGCCAGGTCCTTCCTCTTGCATTAAATGAACAGGGATTTCAAACAGATGACATAATCAATAACAATAACAACCAGAAAAGAGAAACAGAAAAAAAAAAAAAAAAAAACCCTGGGTAAGGATCATTAAAGAAGGAAATGGGAAGCTTAAAGGCTGTGGCTATAGTCAGAGCTCTGTCTCAATAGAACAAAAAGACAGAAAAAGAAGGGGGAGGCTCTACAGTTATACAATACAGAGTGCATATTAAAAATAAGCAGATTTTTTCTTAGTCTGTATAAGACTGAATGCTAGATTCTATCCTTTCAAGTGGACACTCTTATCGTCAAGTCCTGAGGAGAATAACTTTAATTTAGCACACTGTAAGTGACAGCTTCCATGAAACTGTTGCCTAAGGACTCAGTCTTCCGGTTGTGTAGAGGAGAACCAGAGACGCGGCGGCGAGGTACTAGGCTGTGAAGCTTGACCTAGGTAAGCAGAGAGGAATGTCTGGGTCTTCATTTGATTGACAGTGGGGATTAATGAGCATTAATTAATGAGGATTAGGTAGGAGGAGTGGGAAGAGATGTTGGGTACCCACCATTCCTCATGAGGGACTTGCTACATGCACATCTCCGGAGCACTGTGTTTGTGGGCCAAGATGGCATCCGTGGAGGCCGAAGGTGAAGAAAATGCAAGAGTGAGTGGGAGATTCGAGGGCAGGAAACAGACTGCACTGGGGAGGTAATCCTGAGGAAATGTCGAAATGAGGGGGAAGAAAAGTAATGAGAGTCATCCAAGCAAGCCAAGGCCATCGGCTGAGGGGAGGATGAGCCGCGGAAGCTATCCTAGGCTCGCAAGAGGGAACAACCTGCTTGGAAGGAGTTTGTGGATCTGGCTTTAGATATGATAGACAGACGTGGTCAGCGGGTAGAAAACTGTATCTAAAAATGAAACAAAAATCAAGAAAGGCTAACAGCAAGCAACAATCAGAACAGTGCGCGATTATGCTGTGGGAGTGGGGCTGGAGCGCTGGGTCGAGTCTAGCCCACAGCCACAGCCACAGCCACAGCAGTCTCCTGGACAATCTCCCAGAACTCCCTCTGCTTCTGCTGATGCGGACGAGGCTCTGTCCCCTCTCACCCACTCTTCTGGTCTGACTTCCTAACACTGCACGTCTCTCAAAGCCTCGGGCAACTCATGTAACTACTCCTAATTTTTAGGATACCTACTCTGAAAGTGACTGAAAAGCAGCTCACATTAAAACCAGACAAATGGAGAGCCAATCGCTCCGAGCCACACCCAGGAGTGAGGAGCAGCCACAGCTGTGGTTTCCTCCACCCCGGGGGTCACCCAGTATGATGTCCAGAGTCTGCTCTCTTCAAGTCTTCTAGGACACCAGGGCCTGATTCACCCTCCTCAGGCTCTGCCTCTACTGGGTCACACCACAGCTTGGGAGCGCAGCAACGGCCTTTCATTGAGCCCTGGATGTCACCCAAGTCTCTCTCGGGTTCTCCATTCTCCACCTCCTTTCCATCCTGGCCCCGCTGCTCTTCCTGCCCATGGCCCCTTTCACAGCCCATTCCGTCTCCCTCAGCATACTGGTGCTTGGTTCTTCTAAGGCCTGCGGTGTGCTCTCTGCTCCTACTCGGGGCCTCAGGACAGGTCCCATTATGTCCCCTTTTGATATCAGCCTCAATCTATCGCTTCATTCCCAATATCCAGTTGACTGGACAGTGGGTAAAATAATCCAAGGAAAGAATCTGCATTTAAAGAAAGCTTATCCTTGAATTTTGTGTCACACCTGCATGGCAACGTCCCTTTCAGTTGTGGGTGACAAGTACCACTGGAAGAGGGCCCCACTGAGGTAAGAGGAAAAAAAAAAAAAAAGGCCAGTCTCTCCAGGCTTTCTCCTGATTAATTAGTATTATACAAATTTCTTTCTCAAACAGTTATCAGTTTGGTGAGTAATGACATAAAACCATATGGAAATTTGAAAAGCTGTCTTCATTATTAGTAGAAACCACAGCAAGGAAAACAATTATCAAATGGAATAATTTCTTGGCAGAGGTAGTTTGAGGCCAAGCACAGCTGGAAACAACACGGGAAAATAAGAAGATGCTGGATCAAGGTGGTAGCGGTTGATGAGTCCAATTTCCAGTCAAGGTAGACTGAGGCTGCCGACGGAATTCTCTTGCTACTTACGCCCTCTGCATGGGAATATTAGTTTGCACTGCTCAGTACCGACAAAATACACCACTTATATTTCAATTGTAAACCAGAATATAATCTTCTGAGGTGCGGGCCAAAACAAGGTAGGTAGAGCAGGCTAGCCCTAAACGTGTAGCCATCTTCCTACCTCTGCCTCCCACACCCAACTATTTTTCACAGTTTTTTGTCTTCATTGTTTAGTGATTGCTATCAGAATAAATCACTTTTTATACACTTATATACAAGAAGACATGCATTTCCTTAAGCTATGTTTAGGGAAGAATTGCCCTTTTAAGTACAATAGATGCCTTAGTCAAGAAAAGCAGAGTACATAAAATGAAGGGGAAAATGAGGTAGAGTAGAAGTACAATACTAGCAAAGCTTCAGCTATTAAACGCTGTAAATGTCAGAAATATCAAATGAGATAGCCTCCCTCGTGTTGGGATTTCAGGTGCATACCACAGTACCCTGCTCTATGTACAATTCTTTTGTTGAAATGTTTAGATGTTTCAGAAACAGTTAAAAACTGAAGCTTAAATTTTAGAAATCAATGGGATCCTTGGGAATATTTTTGGAGATGTAACATAGAAAGAGTTATAACAGGTGAATCAAAATAGTTGAATTTTGAATATTGAATCAAAATAGTCACTTGGAATTAAACCCGATCTTGAATGGTAAGATGCAAACCAGATTTACGATAGGTCTCAAGCAGTTGCTAAGAGCAAGGACACCAGAATGTAAAGATAATTCAGTGCTTTCATGAGGCTCTGGGTAAGGCCACACCTAAAAACTTCACCTGAGAATTTGGTCTACACGAAAAGAAAGGGATTATAAATGCAGGATAAACAGCCAAATGCATGCATGAGGCCTTGGTGCATCCTGCACATAGGAGGAAGAACACACACGCATGAGATGGCCCGTCCCAATCATATTAATTCCATTTAAATCCCAAATAATAAGAGGTTAACCCCTGTTTTGAATTGTCAGAATTAAGCAGAGTTTCCTAGCAGAGATGAATCTGGAACCTTCTCTTATAGAGAGACTACTGAAACACAAAACCAGGAAGTTGGGGGCCTCAGCAAAAGTCATAAAAGGCTGAAAGTGTGCAAGGAAGGAGAAATTGAAAGGCCGAGTGTCCTAGGAGTGCTGAAGCAGGGGAATGCCTGAGGGTGAATTTGTGGCTTAGGATCGAGCAATGGGCTGCGTATTCCTTGAGAGTCAATGAGGACGAGGTAGGCAGAGTTCTGAATTTAGGTCAATAACAGGCTCCCCGACAGGTTCCTGAGATGACGTGGCTTACAGTCATGATACCGCTGAGTTTGGTACATTTCCCAAGAGCAATATCTGTAATGCTACAGTCTGCATGCTTGTGTGTCTACAAAATTCCTGGTCTCTGTTGAGATACAGCCCAGCTTGTGTTTGATGTCATGATGTCTCTGCCTTAGCCTCCCTCGTGTTGGGATTACAGGTGCATACCCAATGCCCTGCTCTATGTACAATTCTTTTGTTTCTTGGAAACTCTCAAGTCTGAAAGTGAGGCGGTGCAGTCTTTGGGAAGTGACTAGCTAAGAGAGTGACCCTCACAAATAGAACAACAGTTCTTCTAACAGAAAACAGTCAAGGCAAGCGTACCCAAACCTGCTTCCTCCTCCAGGAAAAGAATGAATGAGGCCCAGGTAGGAATTCAGAAAGAAACGAGAATGGGGCAGAGACACCACACAGAGAGAGCCACTAATACACTTTATGGGCAGAACAGTCCCTCAGGTTAAAGTACATTGGTCTTGAATTAAGTTTCAATTCTCTTGTTGAAACCTCTGTGAGATTAAATCCATGACAACATTTAGACCTGGGCAGAGAGTGCTGTAGTAAAAATCCATGTATTTGTCCAGAAGAGAATATTTTACCTATTAATACTGCAATAGCATTTAAAGTTTAAATAGACACTCAAAGCCTCAAGACCATGGCAGCTGTCTGAAGGGACAAATGTTTGCTTTTGTTCTGAGGGCCGCCTCTCTCCCCATGGAGCCCAGCTGCCCTGTCCTGACCGTAGCCTGTGGGAGGAGACATCTGGACATCTGGAAGCACAGGAGGGGAAAGCGGCTCTCTGCAACGTGGCTTCTCAAGGGGCAATCTCCCTTTATTTCCTATGACTGTCTCTCTGTTCTTTGTAGGGAAATAAAACAAACACAGAGATGAAAAGTTGGAGGGAACTTACAAGACCAAAAAGCCATGGTCACTCTGGCTGGACTGAAGGGTATCAAACCCAAAACAGCTCCAGAGTGCTCCAGGAGCCCCTCAGGGTTCATCTCCCCCACCTCTCCCCCACCCCTCCCACTCGAACCTGCTGTTACTATTTCCTGTCTTCTGTGTTCTGATCTACATCCTTGTCGGCAAGTATCTGAGGGAAACGTCCTACCCAGGAATTTCCCAGAGCCAGGCTCATCTTATGCCACATGACACCAGAGAATCAACACAGCATGGGAGGGGCCGGTGCCATGAGGAAATGTCCTGTGTATAGATACTCTGCATTATTAAAACACAGGAGGCCTTTTCTATCAACCAGTCAGGTGTGGAAGCACCTGCCTGCCGTCCCGGCTCTTTGGCAGTTTGAAGCAGGAAAATCACTTGAGCTCAGCAGTCTGGCCAGCTGGCTGAGATCCAGTTTAAAAAAATAATAATAATAAAATAAATACTAAATTAAAAAACAAAACAAAACTAACTAGAGTTAACTTTTAGAAAAATTGCTGTCAGTTCTTTAAAACAAGATACATTAGGGAAGACAGTTTTCTTCAAAAGGTTTGGTTTAACCTGAACTAGATACATTTTCTTAAGAAAAAAAGCAATTCACTCTACTCCTATGGAAAGCAAATAGCTAGTCACCCACTTTTAACCTCAGCACTCAGGAGGCAGGGGCAGGCGGATCTCTGTATGTTTGAGGCTACCCTGGTCTACGTAGTGAGTTCCAGGTCAGCCAGAGCTACAAAGTAAGACCCTGTCTCAAAAGTAAAAAACCAAACAAACATGCAGAAAAGAAAAACAAATGAAAGACAGTATAGTTTTTGGTCTTTCAAGTTGTAAGGAAAGGTTTAAAAGTGTTAATTACATTTTTTAACCATATAAGAAAGTAAATATCTCTCATTTGTATTTCGTTTTCCCAGGAATTTATTGCCATATGTTGTACGTATTAATATCAACAATAATTCCATATTTTACTTATTTTATTAAAGCAATAATATCTAAATGCTATATTAACATATTGCTATAAATTTTGAATGCATTAAGACACAGGAAACACATAACTAATCATAGCTCTGTATTGAGGTGGGAAAACGGGTATCTGCCTCACTATCTTAAATACAATCAACACACATAACAAAAGAATTAGATGTAATACTATTTTAATATTTACTTAATTTGCATGCATATGTACCTCGTGTGTGTGTGTGTGTGTGTGTGTGTGTGTGTGTGTGTGCTTACTCTGTGCATGTGGCTGTCCCCAGAATCTGGAACACGGGCATCAGATCCCCCGGTGCTATAGTTCCAGGAAGCTGTGAGCAGCCTGTTGTTGGGGCTGGACACCAAACTCGGGTCCTCTGCAAGAGGAGTATGTGTTCTTACATGCTGAGCCATCTATCTGTCCAGCCCTCAAAAACTTAGACTATGTGGTTTAGACGAGACAACTAATCCCCTTACAATAAAATAAGCAGTCTTTAATTAGTCTTACTTTTGGCATGTTTATTTCTTGATTTTAATTTTTCCATCAAAGATATGCATGTTCTTTACCTGCAGTAAAGACACGTGGGCTTGGAAAACACACCTCTCTCTTCCGGGTGACTTCATGTTCACTCTGCGCTTTACTGTTCTAAATCATCTGTTTGCATCAGGACCGCCAGGGTGACACACAACCCCCCCCCTCCAGTCTCATTAGATGTGGGTGTAAGACAAGTTCTGTCCATTCTCCACAGGTATAGAGGCAACAAGGAGAGTCTTGAGGAACCACACAAGGTGACCTCAGAAGGAAGTCCCTGTATGAGTATGTCTGATGACCTGTCTCTCATCAGAGCCAGAGGCCTGCTTCTTTAGTACTTTCTAGCTGAGTTTCTTCCTTTTCCCCCTCTAGTTTGGATGGCTTAGCCAGGGCCCAAAATTCATCCTACTAGCATGGATTTCCCTTCATGCGCTTTCATACACAATGCCTTCTCATTTCATCTTTATTGGAAGGTAACTTTGTGCCACGAGATCTTAAAAAGAGCAAATAGAATCACGTTGTCTCGGGGTGTAGCTCAGTCGGTTGAGTCCTCACCTAGTATACGTGAAGCCTTGGGTATAAACCCCAGTCCTACTCGAAACCAGGTGTGGTGATGCATGCCTGTGCCTCCAGCATCTGAGGGGAGGATAACCAGAAGGCCGAGATGTGTGATGTCATTCCTGGCTGCACAGGTGAGGATGAGGCCAGCCTGGGGTACATCATGAGAGCCTGCCTCAGACAACAACAACAATAAAAAAAAAATCAAACAAGTCCCTCATAACTTAGGATCGTATCATCCCTCTGCCTCCAAAGCCCTTGTTGTTCTCCACTGCCAACAGGCTGCAGCTGAAATGAGGGCAGCAAATAAGTCCTCTGCAGGTTGACACTCGGATTTCTGGCTTTGAAGCCTAAATACATTTATATTTATATTCAGTTGCCTCTGCTTCAAGGTCTCCTAAGAGATTGTTACTTTTTTTTTTTAAATTCAGCTCTTGTTAAGGTACACTCTTACTTCTCAATCTTTCTAGATCTCGAGGACTGACTGACTCTTCTGTCTTTGTCTTCCCTCCTCATACCCTTATGGAAATGTTTGCCAAGGAAATGTTATCACTTTAGTACTTGACTTAAAAATTACAGTGGGCTGCTGCTTTGTCTTTTCCTGCCTGGGATGTCCATCAGCCCCTGAAGGGTAGGGTCCTGGTCCTGTCATATCTGTGTAACCTACAAAGGTGTAAAGTCATTTGTCTCAAGAAGTGCATGCATGACCCCTCAAGTCCAGGTTATCTGATTTCTAGCCCACAACCCTTTCTTTCCCACCAACTGTCATCCAGCGAAGAAAGTAGGGATGGATTTCATTTGGAATTTCCTGGGCTTAGCAATACTGGCATAGGAAGGGCAGAGAGGTTTCCTGCTGGGAGATGGCTCCTGCTCTGAGTACGGGACTAGTTGGGGAGAGTCACAAGGAGGCAACAGCTGTTCTCTTCTTTCAGGCTGAGATCAGACACGAGGAGGCCAGGAAGTTGATGGGTAAGGAAGCTCACCTTCATTAAGGAAGCTTCCCCAGTCTTTTCCTATAACTGGGTGAAAGGTAGTAGAGTAGTCTGGTGACTAAAGCCAGGTGATCTTACCACTTTGCTGGGTGGGGCCATCTGGTCAACCTGTGGACTTTGTTTGACTTGAAAGGGCAATGTTTAGATAATGTGGGCTGCAGGGAACTGGAAGAAAACGGGGTAGATTTTCTTCCTTTATTCATTTTTGGTCATGGAGAAAGCTACAGAGAGTCTCTTCTCCATGATCTATGGCTACCAACGAGAAGCCTAAGGCAGTTTCTGGGTGTGTCACCTTCATGAGGATGCTTATCATATTTCAGTGTCTTATTAAGGGGTGGGGATTTCCTATTACCAGGCCCACAGACAGTGGCACAACTGCATGGCATGGGCTGTTCTTTGTTCTCTTTTCCTCTAAACTAGAAAACAGATTTCCAAAAAGGCTTTTGAAAGGCTATGAACCGTCCACCTGATTGGAGAAGCCAGGTGCCACAGCTGAGAGACCTGGTGGCAATGGAGTTAGTTTGCTGGAAAAATCCAGGCTGGCCTACTTTTTGAGGTTACTAATAAAATTGACATTGCCATGAGGTAATAATAGAAGGCAATCATTCAAGAAAGAGGGAAAGCTATAGACTGGCGCTGAGCCTGCTTCATCTGTAGCCCTGCCAACTGCGCCCACTTCTTATTTATTTTGAAACCAATCCCCCACCGTATCTTTTCATCTGGGGCCACAACAGCTTGTAGCTGGAGAAGGTAGTTTCTCAATAACCAGCAATGGGCCTGGAAGATGGAACAGGATAAAGTGCTTGCTGTTCTAGGACCAGAGGTTGGATCCCTAGAACCCGAGTAAATGCTGGGTAGGTATGGCTGGCCAGCTGTAACCCCAGAAGGCAGAGAAAGGAGAGAGGAAGAAACAGGAATACTACTGCCTACTCTAACATCTGGGCCAGATTAGGCTTTTTTTTGGAGATAAAAACAAGAGATTACCTGGGTCAACATGAATTGCATCATAACTATAAACTATATATCAAAGAGCATGGAGTGTCACGATGCTAGGCTGGAAGATGGAGCGACACACAATGCTACAGCTGTTCCCTGTCCTGTGCCAAAGGGACAAGCGGCTGTGAAAGAACCCTAAGCAGCGGCAGGTGGCAATCTGTCAACACCTAATGTGAGCAGGGCAGTGGCTGGGCTGGTGCCACATCTGTCTGGGCTTCTGCACAGATGCTCTCATCTGCCTTTGAAACTGCAGGGTTAGGTCAGACCTCCTGAACACAGTCCTACACCCATCTGAAACGTTCGCAGTATGTGGGTTTCAAACGAAACCTGGGGTCTGGGTGTGAAAACAGCTTTCTCGGGAATTTGGATCTTCAGAATTGACGGGTGTAAATATGTGTCAGGTGACACCTGTCCTCTTACCCTTGCCAATCAGACACTTACAGAATCCTGCTTAGTGTTAGGATCCTGTTCTACTAACATTTCTTAGGAATTATCTTAGAAAAAAGGTAGCTCAGGATCATGTGTGGGATGGGTGTCCATAGGGAGTCAGAAGACTTCGTGTCCTTTATAGATCATTATTTTATGTTTGTAGTGACACAACATGAATGTATAAAGTGGGGTCTCCGTCACAGTGGAGAGAAGGCCAGTTCTATAGGAGAGACAGCAATAGTATAGTAGTTCCCTGTTGCCCAGGGGATATATGTTTTGAAACTGCCAATAGATGTTTGAAACAGTAGATGAGAGGCCGGATCTTTTGGGCTCAGACTTCATTTTAGAAAACCTGACCTTGGGGTGGATTGGGGAACAGGGCGAGGGAAGAGGGCTTATGGGACTTTCTGGGAGGGGGGAATCCAGGAAAGGGGAAATCATTTGAAATGTCAATAAAGACTATCTCGAATAAAAAAAAAAAGAAAAGAAAACCTGACCTAAGGTTGAACTCAAGTTGACTAACACGCTGGTTCCTAGCACCAGTTTCCAGGCTACTCCCCCAACAAGACCTGTGTCTAGCACCAGTTTCCAGGTTACTCCCCAACAAATCTGCACCCCCAGGTTACAAGCCTGCCCCTGGCACTTCACTTCCTAACAACCACGAATCAGGAGGAAAGCAGAAGTTAAGTTTACGGTTTGGCTCACAGCACTAGCCAATTATGTTAAAGGCCACAATGGCCTCCCAGTCAGATGTGTACGAGGCTAGACACCCACTTCTGCCTTCTGTAATTGCTTGCCTAAAACTAGGCTCAGGACTCCCCCTTCGTGCTGTGTCAGGGCTGGCAGGGAGCCCAAGCTCGAGGTTGAATGAAGAACTCCTAATGCCATTGCATAGGAAGCGGCTCCTTGGTGGTCTTCTGGGGTTCATGAACATTTCATGGCATAACACAGAAGGCATGTGAATTCTCTATGTACTGTTTTCCCTATACATATACGTGATACAGTTTAATTTATAAATTAAGCCCAATAGAAATGGAAATAACTAATAAAAATAGGTTGCATCAAAACACCAGTATCATTATTCTTATAGTTTGGGGCCCAGTGTAAAGTCAAGTAAGAGTCTTCTGCACACTGTCACTCTGATGTCCTCACAGTAGCTGCAGGGCTCCTGAAGTGACTAACAGGTAGATGACGTCTACCACCTGATGTACTGGAAAAGGTGTCTGCGTGGGAAGAATGCACAAATGTAAGAGTTCATCTTGTTACTCAGGACTGTGTGCCACGAAAAACGTACACCTTGTTTACTTCTGGAATTTTCCATTTAATATTTCAGATTGTAACTGAAATTCCAGAAAAGAAGAACTACTACACTGTATAGGAAAGTTACTGTCTCCACTTTGAAAGCCGACTGGGCCAAAGTGTCTTTGAACAGAGGGAAAGAAACCCAAGAGGGAATGTGTAGGCGAGCCGGAAGAGTGTAGATTTTTTTGCCTGGGAGGAGGGAGCTGTTTATTTTTTATCTAATTGATGGAACTCCAGTACAGCAAAGAAATACAGATTGGAACAATACTTAGTAAAACCAGAACTGATATGTAAATAAGGCTGAAGAATTTTTTTCCTCCTCTCTTAGGGGCGTGCTTGGACAATATACAGTAAACTGTCTCTGAACTCAAAGGACACTTTATATGTCAGAGTCTCTTGGTGCCAGGGGTCTGTGAAAACACACTTCTTAGCTCTAAGTCTGTACATCTGGCAATCCAGGGCCAAGCAGTGAGAGTGTTACTGTGTTTCGCTTATGCAGAAGCCGTGTAGGGCGGCTGGGAGACAATAACAAACATCTCTACAAAACAGCATTAAGGCAAAAGCAACCCCCATCGCCTTGAATCGGTAACCGCTGTCTTCAAAAGTGAAGTTTCTGTATTTATGACAGGCACACTATACATGTTCAAAATACGGCCCTCACTTGGGTCTCCATCTGGAGGTGTAACTACTGGTGATTTGGGTTTGGTTTTCACTTTCACTAAGATCCTTGGCTGCAGAAGTTTCATAGATGGTAATGCTCTGAAAATACTCTTTAAAAGGGGAATATGATCACAAGGACTTTGAGGCCTGCTCGGTACCATATTCAGATCTCAGGTAAGTTTTTAGAGTGTATTTGTGAGCAGCGGGTTCACAGAAAAAAAAAACCCCAACAACTTAGAAGTCCTTATAACACACAAAAGTGACTAGACACTGGGTGAGAAGTACTTCTTAAATTGGGTTTTGGATGTGTTTCTTTTAAAGTTATGGCTTAGGTGAAAGAAGGAGATTGGGATAGAGTGGGTTCTTATATTACATTCATATCCTGTCTGGCTTTGTTTTGCTAGTATTCTGTGGGATAGGTAACCTTGTTAAATTATTTTTCTATGTATGGCAAGAAAAACAATTCTTTCTAATGATAGTAGGAAATATATATATATATGTATATATATATATATATATATATGCGCTAAAATTATATTTCAGCCAACTAAAAAGTGTTTGCAGTTGATTTGAAAAGCTAATAGAACCCATGCCCATTGTTTGTTTTTAGAGGGATGCTGTTGCTTAGCATTAAACCATACTGAGCTCAGAAGTGCATCTTATTAGGAGCCTGGAAGAAGCTGGCTAACGCATTTCTAATACAGGATTAGAGCATATAGTCTGTTTAAATAAGCCACTCCATATCAAGATTGTCCATCACTGCAGTACCAGTGAAACCCCACAGGACATCAGCATCTGCATCTGTGTCTCTCTCTGGTGGGATGATCAGATGACCTAACCATGTGAGGAGTATAGGGTAAGGCTGGGTGTTCCCCAGACAGATCTCAGGATAACTATGTAATGGTACGACTGCAGAGGACCAGGAACATACACGGAGCTGTGCTGAGGGTGACACTGTGGCAGAGGGGTGGCCCTGAGTCAACCATTCAAGCAGTCTCAACTTTGACTAGCTACATCCCACAGCTCACAGCCCGACACTTCAAGTCTCACTAAATTTCCTACTAGGCATTTTGTATTTATGGATGCCTATCTGCACGTACCTCTTTCTCTAATTTATATTTTAACTCATTAACTCATTGTTGGTAGGAAAGCTGAATATATATATATATATACACACACACACACCCCGGGCAACCAGGAAACTTACTGAACTCTACAGTTGTGGTGTGGCCACTTCACTTGAGTTAACAGGTTGGGTGGTTGTGGTGCACGTCTTTAATCCCAGCACTCAGGTGGCAAAGGCAGACAGATCTCTGTGACTCTGGTCTACACTCTGGTCTACAGAGTGAGTTCCAGGATAGCCAAGGCTACACAGAGAAACCCTGTCTCGAAAAACCAAAGCCAAACAAATACAATATAATAAAACTGACCCACCCACTACTCTTAACTCAGCTGCACTTATTTTCCTTTATTGCCCTTGTCCTGTGACATACTTTCCTGTGACACCTGGGTCCTTCAGGGTTTGTCTGGGTGGCAGCTCACCACCCCGTCACCTCTATGTCACATCACAGAAATCACTTCCTGTCACTGTGGCTCAGATTGCACCCTGTGGTGATCCTCCATCAACATGATGTCCCTAATGCCTCAACTGTTTGTCTGTGATCACAGTCTCCCAGCAGTTCAGTCTCCCAGCAGTTCCCGCCCCCCTCTGCTCTCACCTGCTGTGTGTTAACCCTCAGCGGCAGACCCTTGCTTTTGACGTTCCCATGTGCTTCCTGTCCAGGATGCCTTCTGAACTTGGCTCGCTTTCTAAGGCAGCTTGGATTGCCTATGAGGTCAGGTCATGCCACTCGCCCCCGACACCCACTCAGCACACCGTGTTCCTGCTGACTAGCTCAAGCCAGTCATAACGTCATAGTCCCTGGAGCTGGAGAGATGGCTCAGCAATTAAGAACGCTGATTGCTCTTCCAGAGGTCCTGAGTTCAATTCCCAGCAACCACATAGTTGTACAACCATCATTACAGATTTAAGGATATAGCTATGTTTTCCTTAAAGGTTTACCTTCTTTTATAGGTATGAGTGTGTGCCTGCATGTAGGTCTGTGTACCACATGGGTATGGTACCCAGGAAGGCCAGAAGAGGGTGGCAAATGCCTTGGAGCTAGGGTTGCAGATGGTCATGAGCTATGGTATGAATACTAGGACTCAAACCCAGGTCCTCTGCCAAAAGTAGTCATTGTTCTGAACCACTGAGCTTCTGATCTCCAGCTCTGGAGATCATCATGTTCAATCTGATTTAAGCATTATACCTAGTACATGGCTACTGAAATAGTGCATGCTACCCTGCAATAGATATGTTTTATGTATGTTAAAAACACTTTAAAAAAAACACTTACTTTAAAATGTATATTGATTTCTGACTTAATATTCTTGAGGACAGGGTCTATGCCAAATACACCCCAATGTCTATAACATACTATACTGCCTGACAATGTCAGTATTTTAAAAATGTTCAATTACTGATGCAAATGCAAGCGTTTTAAAGACTACAAGTAAACTATAAACATAAGCATTATTATCGAATGGATAGCTGTGACCCATACTATTTTCCAAGTTTCAGTTCTGAGGAAAGAGCTTCTTCACCTGTTCTGCATTCACCAGACTCAATGAACAATTACTGTCGGACTTTCAGTGTACTGGAGAAGCTCCAGGTGCTATCGACAATGTCTTGGTCCTTACTTGTTTTTCAGGCTTAAGTGACGTTACTCATTTAGGCATTTCCACCATGACACCATGGCAACCCGGGGTCACGGGAATGCAACTGAAAGTTGATACAGAGCTGTAGTGTGTAGGGTAGTCTAGTTTTGTTCCAGTAGTAGCCTCACCTTAAACAGGTGTGGGTTTACTTAAGGGAAGAAATAAAAGAATTAATGAAGACGCCAAATCATGCAGGAAAGTGCAGATCCTCTTCATATTTGAAAAGCTGTTTCCCATTTGTTCAGGCTAATAGAATTCTCTACACAAAGGCACCAAAGAGTTCTAAGAAGTAGGTCAGTTTCTTCAAAGACCAGCACTCCTTACATTGGCAAGGCTCTAACAAGCCGGGCCATCCCTCTGTAGAGGAGGAAACTGAAGGCCAGAGAATGGCTCCCCCAAAGTGTCAGAGCGTTGGTTGCAGAGCCAAACTCGGAAGTGAAGCAAAGGTCAAAGCAGGGAAGGAACAGCAGACTAACAGGGCTCCGGGTCCCTGTTCAGGGCACTCCTAAGTGCACACTAAAAATATGTTCAAGGGGAGAGTAAGATGGCTCAGTGTATAAAGATGCTTGCTGCTAAGCCTGCATGACATGAGTTCAAATCCAGAGGCCCCACATGATGGAATAAAAGAACTGAATCCCACAAGTTTTCCTCTGACATCCACAAGTGCTATAATATGTACATGTGCTCATGTGTGTATGTGCATGCATATATGTGTATATATATGTATTATATATTGTGCGTATATCTATATCTACATAAAATTATTTTAAAAACATTCCCTAGAACTTAGAAGGATCATATTCTTATTATTCTGGCCATTTATTTCATGTGTGAGTGTTTTGCCTACAGGTATGTCTGGGCATCATATGCCTGCCTGTTACCCACAGAGGTTAGAAGGTGTAGGATCCCGGGGAACTGGAGTTACAGATAGCTGTAAGGCACCATCTGGATGCTGGGAGCTGAACACAGGTTCTCTGCTAGAGCAACAGGTGCTCATAGCTGCTGAGCCACCTCTCCAGGCCCTCTACCTGCCTTATTTTTTTTTGAAACAAGGTCCCTCCTTGAGCCTGGAGCCCAGCTTCTGGCTCTGGTGTCTCTTCCAGAGATTCTGTCTCTACCTCTCAAACAGTGGCATCACAGGTACACTCTGCGACACTTGGGTTTCCATGTGAATGCCGGTTATCTGAACTCAGGCTGCCTTACTTAGGGTTTCTATTTCTGTGAAGAGTCACCATGACCACAGGGACTCTTATAAAGGCAAACATTTAACTGGGTCTGGCTTACAGGTTCAGAGGTTGCGTCATTATCATCCTATTGGGAAACATGGTGGCAGGCAGGCAGACATGATGCTAGAGACGGAGCTGACAGTTCTACATCTGGATGGGCAGCAGCAGGAAGGGAGAACAGCACCCGGCTTGGCTTGAGCATTGGAACTTCAAAGTCCCTCCCCAGTGACACATTTTCTCCAACAAGTCCACACCTCCTAATAGTGCCACTCCCTATGAGCCTATGGGCACCATTTTTATTCAAACCTCCACCATTGGCTTTTAGGGCAAGTACAATGGATACTGGACAAATGGGCACATCACCAAGCCCCTAGAAATAATGCTAATGCCATATCTGCACTTATCTGAGTATTGCAAAAGCAATAAAAACATGTTAGGACTGAATAGCAATCATAAAAATTTACGGTTTTCACGAGGGCATTGAGCAGTAATCCTAGATCTGGCCGTGCAGAGATTGTTGTGAATATTGCCAGAAACTGTCCTGTTGTTTTTAGAGTCACGGCTTGTATTTGATCAAAAAATGGTCTTATTTACAGAAAGGTTTAAAGGTATTTAACTATTCTTGTCTACTCTAGTCACCAAAATCGGCTTCAAGCAACCCACAAACTGTTTCCAAAACCTGAATTCTTTCTCAAAAGGAAAGGCCTTGCCAACCCTGTGGCTATTCAATCAGGCTTGGAAAGTTACGCCGCAAGAGGAATTCTCAAAAGATTTTAGGAAGCTGCCGCATTCTTGGTCAAGTTCTTGGGTTCCGTTGGTGACTCCTTTAAAACAGATAATATTCACATGCTCTCCAAACAAATCAGGCACCGCCCTCTACAGAAACATCCCAGATTTGTGCAAGAAGAACCAAACTAAGGGATTTTCTTATTTTATTGAGATAGGAACTCTTTAGACTAGGTTGGCCTTGAAGTCACAGACATCTGCCTGGCTCTTCCTCTGGAGTTCTGGGATTAAAAGCATATGTCATTATGCCTAGCTCCAACTGTGGGCTTTCCAATAGGGGATTTATGAATGATTACTATGTACATCATAAAGTAAAGCAGCAACAGGCAAATACTCTCTTTTCTTCTGTTAGAACAGAGTACAGGCAGATCTCAATGAGTTGGGCCAGCCTGGCCTACATAGTAAGTTCCAAGACACCCAAGGCTAGTAGAGAGATTCTGTCTCAAAAACAAAAACCAAACACAAGAAAATGAACTGAAGTCTGAACTGCTGGGCTGGGACCCTCTTTTCCCGCTGAGCTCAGAACGAGCACGAGCTAAGGGTATAAAACAGTTGCCTTCTGGTGGTTTTGTTACTGTTAGGACAGTACAGTCACTGTACAGGCAAATAGCTATACTGCAAAGAGACTCGGAAAGAGTGGGATAGGATAGTAATGCCTGCCACTTACTAAGCTCTGCTCTCCAGATTTGTATGACCACTCTCCAGTGTCATAGAAACCCCAACCCACAGTGCAAGACTTTTTTATCTGGTCATGTGCCACATACCAATGTTTTGGTCCATGCAATACTGTATACATCATAGTGGCCCGTAAGACTGTAAAGGATCTGGTGGGCTCTGGAGATATCTCAGTGGTTATAGCACTTGAATTCAGGCACTAGGACTAGGGTTCAGATCCTCAGAACCCATGGAAATGTCAAAAAAGTAGGGTGGCCAGCCTGTAACTCCATCCTTAGAGGGCAGAGACAGGATCCTTAGAGCAAGATACCTAGACAGACTAGTGATATTAGTAAGCTCTGGGTTGCATAGGGACCTGCCTGTTAAATAAGAAGGAAGAATGACTGGGGATGATTCTAGATATCAACTATGGGCCTCCATATGCATGGGGCACCCATGTGAGTGTGTGCCTCTTGCTGCTCCACACACCTGAAATATGCACACACACGCATACACCTCCAACATACACATAAAAATGGAAAAAAGAGGAAAATGCTATAATGAATTGGAATAATTCCTACTGAATAATTAAAATAATTCATGATTTGCTATATGTTTATGATGATGTTGGTGCAAAGAAACTAATTGTAGGGCCAACTGTATAAAAACAGAGTAATACTATTATAAGGTATATACTATTTTATGGAAAACAAAGTTTAAAAAATATTTACTGTTAAGACAGTAGACTAAAAACGTTTGCTTTATCCTGTTAGAAGAAGTGTGATATGTCTTAAGTTATGCAAATGGATCAAACAGAAGGAGTACCTTCCGTTGGATTTAAGACAAGCAGAAAACTTAGCAGGATTCACGAGAGGAAGGCTCAACTAAAATCACAGTGCGAAGATCAGGTGTTCTGGAGAAGAGCACCCGGTGTCATAAAAATCAGTTCTAAATGTTGAAAGAAGTTGGGTGTCACGAACGCAGCATATGTGCATTTCTGTGTAGAAAATGCAAAACCGAAAAGCTTCAAGTATGCTAGTGGGAGAATTTAAACCTTCAGACTTTTGACAATTTACTTACTATGTATTACATCTTTTCTCCACCCTCTCCCCACGGTATGTCCCAGATCCTTAGCAATGACCAGCAAAGCTACAGTTTATGAACCACTGAGCAATACAGCCCCAGGCCAAGTGCACTTACGATCCCCATTTAAACTTTAAAACGAGTTAATACAGTGCAGGTGACGAAACTGAGACTCAGCGCTCAGCACGTTGCCAGGGCCTTTCTTGTGAAATTGGGCTTCTTAAGGTCTCCTGTTCGTGATCCGGACAATCCTGACAGGAACAAGCTGTAATACAAACTCACTCACCCTCACTTTGGCTGACAGACTACTAAAACAACAGAGCGCAAGAGGTGGAATTTCCCTGGAATCTCACGCTGGCAGAAACTTTTTGAGCCCCAGGGCAGCCATGAGGGGGATCTTGTCTCCCAGAAAGATATGCAGTTTTCAGATCAGCATGGAGAAGAAAATGGAGAGCCCTCGGGGGTCAGTGATGAGTAGGGTCCCACTTTGACCCAGATAGCTCAGTTATGCAGAACTCTGAACCTCTTGCTAGGATAGGAAAGTGCACTTGGGGGAGAGCTGAGGTCCTTTATCTTTCTTCCCACTGGGGCAAATCTCCCTTCCTTGGCTTTTCACTATCAGCTTGGCTTATTAAGGAGGGCTGGCTGAGCCTGGCTTGTTAGGCTCTGACCCTAATTGAAGTAACAATCCTTTGTCCTCATCTCCTTCTCCCAGCAAGAAACACAACCCAGGGTATAAAAGTATATAAAACAGGCCTACAAATAAAACAGTTATTGATCCTAAAGCATAGAAAATGTATTTCTAAGACAATTTTGTTATAAATTTACTATTTCTTAGTGGTGAATGTGCTTTATAGTTTTAATATAAAGAATTAAATCTCTGTTGAATATGTGACATTAATACTACAAGTCAAGGAACATCTTTTGGAGTTGATAGACATTTTGATTTGATAATCATCAATGTGGAGTGGGCTCCTTGGCATGAATTCGGCAGAAGTATGTTATGTAAGGGAGCATTTCAGACATTGTTGGAAACGTTCTTTAATCCTGAACAAATTTTTGCTTAAAATGCATTGCCCTTAGAGGCCAGAAGGTTTCAGAAATTCCCCCTGGAACTGAAGCTACAGATGGCTATAAGCCACTATGTGGGTGCTGGGACTCAAACACCAGCCCTCCGAGAGCAGCCAGTGCCCTTGACACCTGGGCCATCTCTTCTGCTTGTTAATATATTGGTTTTTGTTTGTTTTTGTTTTGCTTTTTTAAGTGAAACTCAAGTCAACAATTTAAAAATCAAACATTCTAACATTACAATCCAATGTATTGATATGATACATGCCAGACAACAATAGGAAAATATTAAAAAGTCTCTGTTTTTTAATAATTGAACCATTGTGTTCCTTTAAGAGCAGAATACTTCATGCAGTGAAAGCACCACACTTCATAGCAGATACTAGTCTGGGATCTGAGCTGGTGTTTCGGGCAGTGATCGTAGGTATTGTGTGGTGAGACCAACACGTACGCTTCAAAGCATGTGTCCTCCATGTTCAGAGTGAGGGCGACACAGAAACCCACACTGTAACTCAGCGAGGAACTCCTCAGGTTCATTACGTTCATATTGATTTTGGAATAACTCTGGCCACTTCTCTCTGAAACCCATGACTGTTGCCAATTTTTTTTGACTCCTGCTTTCAGTATTATGTTCCTATATCCATTGTACCCCACAGTTTAAAAAGCCAGGCACCAGGAGACAGGAAGACCCATATCCCAACCCTGGTTCCCTGGAGCCTGAGTCCCTAACCACTTTTTGCACTGTCTGGATAAACCTGCAATTTCTTGCTATACTAACCTGGCCATAGAGCTGGTTTGGTTCATTACAGATGTTTTCAAACACTTTCAAACCAGAACATCTATGTCTTTATCATATTGATGTCTCCACCACTGAAGCTGTACAGGAACATACTCTTTGCACTTTAAATATGCTATAATGTTTAATTCTTACTCCACTGTTTATACTAGCCACTGAACTGGGGGTGTCAAATTTGACGGAGATGAACACACTCACACAGACAGACAGATAGACAGACAAAACACATGCATATGGGCAGAAGGTTCTTGCACTGAGTGGGAACTCTCAAAGCTCAAGATGGAGCCCGAGAGAAGCCAAGTGTAACTTGGTTACGACTGATTTCTTCCTCTCTTATTTCCAATTCGAGACTACTTCCTCACTTTTTACACTGACTGTCAAGTACACCAATGTGCCACACCCAAGCATTATCTTAGGTAACTTTAAAAAGCTTAACAGAGCCCACGAGATCGCCCAGAGGTTAAAGCCCAGAGTCAAGTCTCATGATCTTGTTGATTCCCAGGATCTAAATAAATGAAGGTGGACAGAGAAACTCTGGAAGGTTTTCCTCTGGCCTCAATATGCCTCTCTCTCTCTCTCTCTCTCTCTCTCTCTCTCTCTCTCTCTCTCTCTCTCTCTCTCCCTCCCTCTCTCTCTCCCTCTCTCCCTCCCTCTCTCTCTCCCTCTCTCCCTCTCCCTCTCTCTCTCTCTCTCTCTCTCTCTCTCTCTCTCTCTCTCTCTCTCACACACACACACACACACACACACACACACACACACACACTTGCTGCTTTTCCAGAGGACCTGGGTTTAATTACTAGCACCATCTAGTAGCTCACAACCATCTGTAACTTCATTTGATGTCCTCTTTGGCCTCTGAAGGCCCAAAGTTGTAAGTGAAGAAAATTTTGAGTTGATTTCTAGAAATAAAAAGAGAAGGAAGAGGAAAAAAACTAAACAAAGAAGCTGAGGCGAGGAAAGGGAGCCAGATGGAGATCACCCAACTCCCATTTCTTCTGCATATCTCTTTTAGTTTTATAAAAAGATTTTCAAAATTTAATTTCTCTAATTATTTCTAGCTGGCCCTCTAATAGGCTATTCAAGCAGCCTCTGCTGAGCGAACATTATCCCTGGTCTTTAATTAATAGCTTAAAAGTATTTATATTTATTTTATGAGTATAAGTATTTTGTTTGCATGTATGAAACTGTACTGTGTGTGTGCATCCAGTGCCTATGGAGGCCAGAAGAGGGCATCAGACCTCTTGGGACTGGAGTTACGGTTGTAAGGTACCATGCAGGTGCTGGGAACCAAACCTCAGTTCTCTGCAAGAGCCAGTGTTCTTTTTTTTTTTTTTTTTAAGAGCCAGTGTTCTTAACCACTGAGCTACCTCTCCAGCCTCCTTAATCAATATTTTAAAATGACTAATTATCACTACATATATTTATGGGATACACACACACACACACACACACACACACATATATATACATACATATACATACACTTGTATAAAATGTGGAATGAGTAAATCAAACTAATTCAGCATCTCACTTACTATCTTTTTTTTTTTTTAAGGATGAGACATTTGATATTGTCTTACTTTGAGATATACAATTATTTACATCCATTTAGTTACCCTGCCACCCAACATATCTCACATTTATTCTTGTCATCTATCTGAAATGCTCTCCTCTTTATTACAAGTTATACTTGTGTGTGTGTGTGTGTGTGTGTGTGTGTGTGTGTGTGTTTGGTGTGCACCACACACATGTATTGAGGTCAGAGGACAACTTCTGGGAGTCAGTCATCCTGTTCTGCTATGTGGGACCCAGGAATGAAACCCAGCTTGTCAGCTGACTCTACACTCTGAGCCATCTTGTCAGCCCTGAACCTCTGTGGTCTGAATACTCCCATCCCTCCCCCACTCCACACTGGGGTAACTATCATCCTGCTTCTATGACGTCATGCAGTATTTGTCATCCGAGTTTGATTTGTTTCACTCCACCTAATGTCTTCTTGGCTTATTCATGTCCCAAATCACTGGATTTCCTTTTCCCCTTAAAGCCAAATGGCATCTCCCATACCCTGTTCTGTACTGTGCATATGGATTACATTTTATCTCTTCATTCATTCATGGGTAAAGGCTGATTTTATAGCTTTGCTGTTATGAATAATAGTGGGATGAACATGGGGTGCTACATGTTACCTCTTTAATAAGGCCTGCTGGCTCACTATAAATGATGTACATGGTGACTAGTACTAGGAAAGGAGGTTGAGATGGTCTGTATGTGTTCAGGAGTAGAAGGACCTCAAACACTGGCAGAAGACTCTGTTTTAGAGTAGGCCATGGAGAGCCACTCCGGTGTGTAAATTCTGGAGCAAGGACCAGGGGTAAATCACCATCTAGTGTTTATATCTTGAGTGAGAGGACATTGGCTTGAATCTGAGCTGCTGCTGTACTAATCCTGCTGAGCTTCTCAGAGCTTCAATGCTTTTATTTGTAAAGTGGAGAGTCAATGCTGCATGTCTCCTCCTATGTGCAAATGGATGAATGAAATGAAAGCATCTTCCCTCTCACATAGCAAGCATTCTTAATGCCAACTATTATTACAAGGAGGCTAGGTTCTGGGTCACAAGGTGGCTGTATAATAGTCCCATTCTAATAGATGTTTTCGGAGACACCTGAAAACCCACAGATGTAAGCATAAACATTTGGCGAGCTAAAATGATTCCTGTTGTTGGAAATATTAACGTGCCCACTGGGCCATCTCTCTGGTGGGCTCCCCACCCCATGAGTTCCTCTTGCTACACTCAACGCCCACACACTCTTAAAGCTTAATTAACCAATCAGATTTATGTATCAATAATATCACAATTTACAAGATGCCAATACAACAATATGATAGCCAGTTCATAATGATAAAAGCTTTATCCCAATATTTCCAATCTTGTGAAATCATAGCTACTTGTGGCTGTTAAAACCATGCAGGATCAGGATCTTCTTCCTATCCGTCTGACTCCATCTTGGCTTTTTCTACTCTGACTCTGGCTCTGCAACTCTTTGCTCCGCCTCCCTTTTCCCCTGTCCAATCACAGGCTTCCCACTTCTCTAATGTGATTGGACAGGGAAAATCCTGCAACAGATTCCGTGTGACTTTATCACACTGGTACATCCACAATAGCATTACCTTTTTAAGCAACTTTTATCCTGACACCGGAACAAGAGTTGAAGAGCTCAAAAGAAAATGTAGACAGAAGTAAATGTGACTTTGGTAGGCTTAGACACTGCTACCTTGTAGGGAAAAATAAGTTAGCAAATTTTGCCACAGTTTACAAAAGATGGCAATAGGCAAATATCTTAATCACAGGGAAGATTCTGTTAGAGATCCAACTTTTTACAGTATCTTAATGTGGCAATGGGCAAATTTGTGACTAGCCCAACCCATAGTTATTTCTGGTTCCAGAAGAACAGATACAAAACCACATTTATCCTTGAACTGACCACCATGATTGTACAAGTAGGTACCACAGTATTTGTTGAATCGAAACTAGTCTGTGAAATGGATGATTCCAAATGAAAGAATGCATCAGAGCTGAGTCTCAACGTGCTCAGTATCTCTCTAATGTCTAAGCTTGGAATGAACAAAACTCGTATTAGTGCTATCATAGAGTTTTCCAACAACCCTTATCTGAGGATCTAGACACCTAGGGTGAAAAGATCCCAAAGCTTAGCAGCTGTTCAGTAGACTTGGAGTCATCCTTCTTTGTGTCGCTGGAAGTAGACTCCCTTGGGTGAGTCTTAGACTACAAGTTTTAAGACCCTGGCTCTCTAGTTCTACTTTTGACCCCCTGGGCTCCAGCCACAGACAATGTCTATACCGTGGTAAAAGGACTATCCATACTGAGTTGTCTTCAGAGAAAGCAGGTATGTGGAAAGATGGTGAAGAGCAAAGGAAACGTATTACCTAATAGTCCCTCCTTTTTCTTAGATCTGTTCTGGGTTGTCTAGTTATTTAGTTAGGTTTCTTTTCTTTTCTTGTTTTGAAGCCAGGGTTTTTCTATGTAACCCTGGCTGTTGTGGAACTTGCCATGGAGATCAAACTGATGAAGAGTCTCCTGCTTCTGCCTCCCAGCTGCTAGGATGGAAGTCATGTGCCATCACGCCCTGTTACAGACCCGAATTATTATTATACAGTTGGATTTTATTTGGGGGTAAGAAAAAAATTTTTATGAGTGTTTTACTTCTGGCAACATTTTCCCTTCATCATAATGAGTGGGAAATATACACGTCTCCACCTTTTGGTAACACCAAGTGAAGGATGAGGAGTGCTAGGTTAAGACGCTGGGCACTGGACTGCAAAGAGCTGGCACAAGGTCTCAGAACCAAGGCCGCAACCTTGAAAGCACAGATCAAAGCAACTGAAGTATCTTCTTCCTAAATTTCCATGTGAACTCAATTGACAGAGTCTAGAGTAGTGATTCTCAACCTTCCTAATGCTGTGACCCTTTAATACAGTTCCTCATGTTGGGGTGAACCCAAATGTAAAATTATTTTGTTGCTACCTCTTAACTGTAATTTTGCTACTGTTAAGAATTGGAATGTAGCCGGGCGGTGGTGGCACACGCCTTTAATCCCAGCACTCGGGAGGCAGAGGCAGGTGGATTTCTGAGTTCGAGGCCAGCCTGGTCTACAGAGTGAGTTCCAGGACAGCCAGGAATACACAGAGAAAACCTGTCTCGAAACAACAACAACAACAGCAAAAAGAATTGGAATGTAAGCCGAGCAGTGGTGGTGCACGCTCGGGGCTATGCAGAGAAACCCTGTCTCTGTATAAACAGCAACAACAACAAAAATTAGTATTGGAATGTAAATATTTGTGTTATCCCACTGTTTTAGGCCACCTCTGTGACAGGGTCCTTGGACCCCTAAAGTAGTCATGACCCACAAGTTGGGAAATGCTGATCTAGAGTCTGCAGTCATGTATGCAGTCCTCGGAACAAAGCTGTGATCCACAAACAAAACACCTGAAGAATGAAATAATGGTAACGGCGACTGAGTCCTCACTATTAGAAATGCCATTGACAGTAGTATTAATAAAGCAGTGTAGGCTCCCCAATGACTTAATACTATGAAATAAAACCAGGCTTATTTAGATAGTCATTGTGCCATGGGCTAATGTTTCAGTGATGTGGTGACAGAGCAAATCAGCAAATAGTCAAAGGGTTTTTTGCTTTTAAAAAGAGGAACAATAATAGCAATCGTTTAAAAGCCATACCTCTGGCTATTAAACTAGTGCTCAAGTGTCCTTATAGGACGTCAATACTTGAGATGGGAAAATTTGTTTTCGGTTTGAAGATTTTATAGGTCAGATAATGTGCAAATCTAAGTGCTTTAAGAGAACAGATACAGCCATATGGTGGTGGTGGTGGTGGTGGTGGTAGTGGTGTGTGTGTGTGTGTGTGTGTGTGTGTGTAAGGGCACAGACTTTGAGGGAAAGATAAAGCATGCTTGTTTCCAACTACTTCTCTTTTAGGTGGAAACAGTGAGGAAGAAGGAGGAGCGCCAACCACGAGCTCTGAATCAAAATACACATTACTGTGAAAGTGATCAACAGATGCCATCCAATAACCAAAGACGCCTGGACCTCCCTAGACGTCACTCAGAAACAGAAGGACTGAAGGGAGTTTTACCACGGACTTTTGACATGGCTCCAAGATTTGAGGAGTTTCCCAAAATCTCCTTGGGGAATCTGAAAATATCAACTATAATTTCGGATCCAATAATTCTCATCCCCATCGGATTGCCGGATAGACAATGCATTCTTTAGTGAGGAGAGGAAGGGAGGAGACAGGAAGGGAGAGCGGGAAAGAAAAAGCTGGAGATGACGGACGAGAGGGAGGGACAGATGGACGGTCGGACGGACACACACACACACACAGAGAGGCAGAGAAGAGAGACAGACAGTCAGTCAGTCGGACAGACACAGAGATATATATAAGGGCTGTCTCTACAGAAGTTCAGAAAGCCTTTCCACACACCGACTAACAATTCGTTCTGGGCGCGTCGCGTCCAGCAGAGGTCACTTACTGGGCCGGGCCAACTTTGCTTTCTCTCTTGGTGAGCACTTTGGCTGGCTTGGCGTCCTCCACCTCTTGCTGGAGCTCGGTCATCGGGGTCGCGTCCTGGGCGTACCCCAGGATTCGGCTCACTCTTCGGGGCTCCCGGCTCCCAGCTCTCCCGCACCTTAGCGCTGCGCATCCAGGCGGCGGTGCTCCCGGGCCGCCAACATGGACACGTTGGAGCCGGCGCGATTGGTCCGAGCTAGGCTGGGAGAGCCCAGAGGGTGGGAAGGGGAGGGTCGAAGCAAAGTGACAGCCCTTTTCCCCAACCCAGGAGACAGAGGAGGAGCAAATGGAAACCTGTTGAACCCGTCTTTCTGGGAGAGGACGCTAATTGGCCAAGCAGTTGAAACATTTGCCTAACAAGACACAGCACAGTAGCCGCCTGCAATGCTGGGTCCTCTCTCTTTCTCTCCCACCCAGCGGGTAATAGGGGCGGAGGCAGGGTGGGGGAGTAAGCGGGGTCGCCGCGAGTTGCGGTGCAGGAAGTGGCCCGCGTCAAGTGGTGGTGGTTCACACCAGTGCCCTGGAGCGGGCCACTTCCTCGCCTAAATTTTGCACAGAGTCTTGTCTCACTGAAGACCGCCTCTCCGTGCTAACAGTAGAGCCCCTCAGTTTGTCAGGTAGGGACAAAGGGAATAAATATTCACCAAGCTAATCCCTTCTAGTTCTTCAGTGGGAAAGAGATGGGAGAGGCAGGGAAACAATCATAGAAACTTCCTTAGCAATCTCGGCTGGGTGTGGTTTGACTGAATAATAATCTGTTACCACGCATACATCTTCCACAGTAGATGTTGTGGTTTTATTTATCCACGGATGGACATTTGGGGGCGCCTCACCTTCCGCCGATCTGAATGATGCTGCTATGAACTGGGTGTCCAAGTGTCTGTTCAACTCCCTGCTTCCATTCCTTTGGAAGCTTTTCTGAAAGTAGACTTGCTGGGTCACGTGGTGCTCTGTATTTCTGCAAAGCCATGAGGAGGCTGTTTTGATGCGTGAGTGGGTGAGTATTCAAGGGAACGCTTACAGCTAGGTTAAAGAGCGCTAAAATACTCATTCTTCGGTATCTCTGACTAGAACTTATATAAGTGAGGCAGAACTGGGAGGGGGGGCAATAGAGGTGGATTGTGGGTAAAGTACCAGAAGAAGTAAGTAACCTGCATTATTAAGTTATTAATTACATCACCCAGCAGCTAATCTGTTTATTCTTCCAGCTACTGGCTTTTTTAATCTTATAAACTCTATTATAAAAATTGCAAATAATGTCGCACACAGAAGGTAACCAGAACCAAACACTATACAACTCAGTAGGTAACCAGAACCAAACACTATACAACTCAGTAAACTTCTCGGCAGTTAGAACTGGCACTCTGGCTGGGTGTTGTGGCGCACGCCTTTAGTCCCAGCACTCGGAGGCAGAGGCAGACAGATCTCTGTGAGTTCAAGGCCAGCCTGGTCTACAGAGCAAGTTCCAGGACAGACAGGGCTACACAGAGAGCAGAAGCGCTGAAACTCCACATTCAATTTCACACTTTCAGGATACAATATATTTTATGCGCTTATCCATCACCAAAACCAAATAGACTCCCGACAGAGCGAGAAAACACACGACTCCCTCTTTTCTGTGTGTTCTTCCTCCGGTGCTCAGTCTCTCCACGTCTCCCTGTGGACTTCTTTGTTCTCTCTCGTGTCGTTCAGTATCCACATGCGCATTTGCTTACATATTCACCTATATTATTCACTGAATTCCACAGATTGTATATCTTTGCTTAATATTGTACATTCCAAGTCAATCTATTTTTCTACAATTTTTAAACTTTATTTTCCTTTAGAACTGAGTAGTGTGTGTGTGTGTGTATAATTTTTATAATCCATTAATCCATTTATGACAATGAGGTTGATCCCAATTCCTTGCTACAGCAAATATGACAGCAGTTATCAGGGGTGCAAATGTCTCTGTGGTAGGTTATGGCACTATCTGAACATATCCCCAGGACTGCGATAGTGGTCATATGGTAGTTCTATTTCTAATTATTTGGGGGGGGGAATCTCCAAACTGTTTTCCCACCATGGCTGTATTAATTTGCGCTCCCACCACCAGTGAATAGGGGTTCTCATTGAATTACTGTACAATAAAATCAAGCACAGTATATAAAACATAACAGCAGTCAAGCATTGGTAGAGAGACAGAAGATGTGGCTTAAGATGTGGTTTTTTTTTTTGTTTTTGTTTTGTTTTGTTTTTCTACTTTGCTCTTTGACTTCGAGCTGGTATGATATGAATTACTTTCCTTCTTTTGGGTTTCTGGAAATCTAAAATCTTTTCTAATATCTTTTTTTTGTTTGTTTGTTTTTCGAGACAGGGTTTCTCTGTGTAGCCCTGGCTGTCCTGGAACTCACTCTGTAGACCAGGCTGGCCTTGAACTCAGAAATCCACCTGCCTCTGCCTCCCAAGTGCTGGGATTAAAGGCGTGCGCCACCACTGCCCGGCTCTTTTCTAATATCAAAGAAGAGTTCTAACCATAGCTTTTCCAGTTTCTGAAATAACTTTGGTAGAAAATCTGAACTCCTCATCTTTTCCTGGAGGTAGATGGCTCAAATCGTCTAGAATATTGGTCAAATGCTGACCTTCATTTAGATTGGTTAGATATCCTGCACTTCTGTCACAAGCCCAAGGGCAGAGTTCAAAGAAGGAGTTTGGAAATTAGAGTAGAGATGTGGTTGCTGTATGTGACCAGATGGTTACCTAATTCACAGAATGGGGCAGGGTGTACATTATTAGTCAATATGACTATGCATTAGCTGGCTTCGTAGGCTGATAAGGTCACTCAAGGGTGATATATTTTGGAAGACGCTTGTGATTTTTTTCAAGAGGAAAACTAGAGGCTCTGTAATAACTTCCCCATGATCAAACTATTCCAGAAACACTTATCAGTCTATTCCTATTCTCAGTTTCAGTCAGTTATCAGAAGTGGGGGATGGGAAGACTTTGATGGAGTTGAGAAAAAAAAAAAAGCCGTGAAGTAATACTGGAGAGCTTCATTCTCAGACTTAAAGAAAAGTTGTAAGAATCAAAGTTGAGAAGTATTACTGGAGGCTAGTCACTCTTGAGCACTTTATATTAAACAGGAAAGTCTTGTGGACACAATCTTCACGGTAGAAGAGTATATTGTAGGCCATGGAAGCACCTGCTGTGGAACTTTAATAACTAGACATGGGGTGGTGCCCCCTTAGGGCTGGTGGTCCTGCGTTCTATAAGAAAGCCAGCTGAGCAAGCCAGGGGAAGCAAGCCAGTAAGCAACACCCCCCTATGCCCTCTGCATCAGCTCCTGCCTCCAGATTCCTGCCCTGTTGGAGCTCCTGACCTAACTTCCTTCATCGATCAACAGTGATGTGGAAGTGTAAGCCAAATAAACCCCTTCCTCCCTAAAAAAAGAAAAAATGAGATACAATAAAATCAAAACAAAAGAATGATTTTGAACCAATATTTCCCAACCCAGATAATAGAGGACACTGGGACACTGAACCACTCGAGTTTTCTGCCTAGAGATGAAACAAGAACCAATTTACTATCTGTGTGGAGAGGAAAGGGCAGAGTGGTATAAATCTGGGGGCCAGAGGTTGTTCAAAACCACCAGCATACATCCGGTTCCATGAGAACAGAAGAGGCAACGCAAAATCTTCCTCATTTCAATGTTCTTTAAGGTCTTAAGAATTTACATTACTTACTTTTTTTTTTAAAGTCAGAATCTTGACCGCAGCTAGCCTTGGGTGTGATGTTGAAGGCTGGACTCCAGAGCTTTGTGCGTGCCAGGAAAGCCCTGTACCAACTGAAGTACATCTCCTCCCTCCTTTCAGTTCTCCTCAAGAATGAAACAATGGCACCACCACGTGCTACAGCTTAGATGAGTGTTCCTCCTGAGCCCATATGTTAAAAGCACAGTGCCCAGATCATGGCAGGATTGTAGAGGGGGTAAATCCTTAGGCACAGGACCTAATGGATAAAATTAGGTCACAGGAAGCCTATTCTCAAGAATATTGTGACCTGGCTCTTCCTACTTTCTTTCTTTTATTTTCCAGCTACCTCAAGGTTAGCAGCTTTCTCTGGCATACTCCCTCACCGCACTACACTTTCTCTTAGCAACCTCCAAAATAATGAATGATCAGTACAACTAACTGATCGTGAACTGAAAGCTTCAGTACTGTGATCCAAGATTCATCTTTCCTTTTCTGTAAGTTGATTATCTCGGTTACTTTGTTACAGCAGTGAGAAGCTGGCATACCACATAAACAATACATTAAAACCCATGCCATATTTTAAAACACATGTTCATCTTCTAAATGGCAAATGTTATTGACCACGCATGGCTTGTGAGTTGAAGGGCATCTAAGGCCATCCTCGCTGGCTCGCTGATCGAATCCAGGCTCTTGGGTCTAGCAATGGGAGGACCTGGCATTTAAACTCAGGTCTTCTAAAGATGGTCTTACATCTCACCAACGTCTTCTCTTCTTCTCTAATGCATACATAGGTATAGGCATAGGTAGGTATAGGTATATTTTGAGAATTTCATAGATGCCTATACTGTGTTTTGATTAAATTTATTCTCATTCCACCCCCAGCAGTTCTTCCCCTATCCCCCTCCGCTGTTCCTTTCCAACTTAATGTGTGTGATTTTAAAAAACCCCATGAGTCTATGGTGTGCATGGTGTAGAGCCATCTACTGGAGCATGGGTATCCTCTCAGAGGATGTATCCCTAAAGGAAACTGATCTTTCCCCAGCAGCCATCAGTTGCCAATAACTCCTCAACTATAGGTGGGACATCATCCATGGTCCTTCCCTGGTCCATGCTGGGATTTTCTCTGGCTTGATCTTGTACAAGTCTCATACATGCAGTCCCAGCTGCTGTGAATTTGCGTGTGCAACTGCTCCATCATGTCAATCAAATACTGCTTTGCTTCTGGCCCTCTACTCTGACTCTTACAATCTTTCTGTCACTGCGGTCCCTGAGCTCTGGGTAAAAGGGATGTAATATCGATGTCCCATTCAGAGCTGAGAACTCTGTAGTTTCTTATTCTTGGTATGTCGACTAGCTTTAGGCCTCGGCATTAGCTGCCATCTATTGCAAAAAGAAGCTTCTCCGGTGGGGATTGAGAGATGCACTTATCTAGGGTTATAAAGACAAGAACTTAGGAAGAAGTTGGTTACTATGCCCGTCTAGAACAGTAGTAGTATTAAGTTTTCCCCAAAGGCCTATGACCTAGATAGTCACAGGTTGCTGGCCCAGTTACCAGTACCAGGCATGCACTCCATCTTGTTCAGTGCCAACTTCTTAACACTACGTCAGTGTAGTCGCTTCTGCGTCAGTTAGATTCTTTCCTGGGATCTGTTTCACATATTTGTACTTTGGCTTCATTCTTTCTGGAGGGAAATGGGAAACCTTGCCTACTACACACTAAACAAACTTTAAAAATCAAACCTCCATCACTTTAAAACAAAATGAGTCTGATCTTCAGGGAGGTTAGTGACCCACCAATAATAACAGAAACAACAACAACAAAACAGTGCTCCCTAGAAGATGAAGACTCAGTTTTCTAGCTTTTCGGGAGCGGGGAGGGTTTGTGTAGAATTATAGAAGCCGAAATAATGCAAAACACATTTTGTTGGTGGCAAAGAACAGATGCTATGTTGGAATGTGTTGAAGGAAAGTCCCAGTAGGGACCCACAGGTGTGAATACAATATGTTTGTAGAAACAACTTGTTTAAATGCAGAGAATAACTGGCCACAGGGCGCCCAACCCACACTGGCATGCATACCATGCAACCCCTGCATCTATGGTTCAGGGAATGTTGTGGAAGAGGAAGCAGAAAGGTCTTAGGTACCAGAGGACCAAGATGTCTCCTGTGTGACAGTGTCTTCTATGCATGACAGGAAAGCTGCTCCCATTTAATCTCAACAGTATAGTTGCCTGGAAAAGTCTTGCATAATGATAACTCCAGTTGACACGTGTCTTAGTGTTTCTATTGTGGTGAAAAGACACGATGGCCATAGCAGCTGTTATAAAGGAAAACATCTAACTGGGGCTGGCTTATAGGTTCAGAGGTTTGATCTGTTAACATCATGGCGGGAAGCATGGTGGCAGGTAGACAGACATGATGCTGGAGAAGGAGCTGAGAGGTTTACATCTGGATCCGAGGGCATCAGGAAAGAGAGACATTGGGCCTGTCCTGAGCATCTGAAACCTCACCTCCAGTGACATATGTTCTTCAACAAAGCCACACCCGCTCTAACAAGGCCATACCTTCTAATAGTGCCACCTGCTATTGACCAAGCATTCCAACTCTTAGTCTATGGGGGCTATTCCCATTCAGGCTGCCACAATATGTCAGTGTGGTTGGAAGAAATTTCCCACACACAGATGAAGAGCTACAGAAAATTAATGGCTGCTCAGAGTGAATCAGTATTCTCCAGGGATAATTGCCTTTATAGGTTATCTAATCCAAGTGACCACCTCTAAACACATGTGTATACAAGCAACATGAATGGCCTCAGTAATGTGTGTGTGTGTGTGTGTGTGTGTGCGTGCGCGCGTGAATGCATGTGTGTGTAACAATAACCATTAAAGAAGAAGAGGTTATGAACTTGAGAGCAAGTGGGTAGACAGGAGGAACCGGAGGGGCAGGAGGCAGAGTGGGATGGTTCAATACTCATGTATGAAGTCCTCAAAAAGGTAAAAATTTAAATTAAAAATAGCTGTATTTGTAGAGAAAGAAAGAAATGTTTGAATTCAGAGCTATTTTGGTGGCTGTATTTGAAGATTCCAGTTGTTTTATAACTAATTATCCAAAACTGTAGAGGTTCCAAGAGTAATTTATTATTATCTCTTATAGTTCTATGATTTGACTACGCTCAGCAGGATGTGTGTCACTCATTCAGGTACAGTGACAAGGAGTGTATGAATGGAATCATTAGAAGACTCATCAAGCCAGACATGCAAGATGCATTTTCATTGGAAGACCTGGCTCTTTAGGTGGACAGGCCAGCGGGCTGAGGGCCAGTAGGACATGCCAGTCTCCCTGTGTGATATTCCACTGAGCGGACTAGCTGTGGCTTCCTTATAAGTAACATTGAAATCTTGGTACACTTGGGGATTTGTTGTTACTTTGTTTTGTTTTGTTGACTTTTTATAAGACATGTCTTACAAGCCAAGGTTGAATCTACATCTTATTTATGTGACACCAGTGGAAGCCGTGCAACTTCAGCTATGTAGGATTCTGTTCGCTAAAGGTGAGCTGTAGACCATCCTAGGTTCAAGATGTAAATGCCGGGAGCCAGGTCACCAGGGAACTCCGTAGGAGACAAGCTGCCGCAGGGTCACCCTCTGCGCTCTCTTGCTGGGCCTGTGGGTTAACAGATGTTTCTAACAGCACTGTTTTAAACATAGGAGCTTTGAAAGTGAGCCAAAGGATAACACTTCACTTGTTATGAATCCTATGTTCTAGATGCAGAAACCAAAATTTGATACAACTAGCCCTCTGTACATGTTCTATATCCTCAGATGTAACTAATTGTAGGTTAAAATGTAGATGGGCCTATAGTGGTGGCATCTACACTGACGTGTATGGAGATTTTTTCCCCACTTGTATGACAACTATTTACACAGAATTTCCATGATGGTATTAGAGATAGAAAACAACCAGAGAGTAAAGGCAGACTTTATACCAGTTTTGGATGGGACTTGAGCCTCACTGGCTTTTGAAGTTAGAAACAGTTCACGGAGGATGCGGAGGGCCCTGGATCTGAGAGGCACCACTTCTCAATGCAGAAGAGACTCAAAGGAAAAGGCACTGTATCAGTTCAGGGCGTAAGAAATACAAAGACAATGAAACCGACAAGAGTAGGTGGGAAGGGAGACATGTATGCATAGGATGATCAGGAAAGCCACATAGAGAGGTGACGGCTCATCTGATTTTTGAAGGACAAGGAGGAAGCCCATGAAGATCTGGGTGCAAAGCTAGCCAGCCGGAGGGAAGAGATAGGCAGAAACCCTGAGACTGTGTCTTGTTAGGGTTTCCATTGCTGTGAAGAGACACCACAACCAAGGCAACTCTTAAAAGGAAAACATTTAATTGAGGCTACAGATTCAGAGGTTCAGGCCATCATCATCAATGCAGAAAGCATGGCAGTGTCCAGGCATGGCACTGGTGAAGGACCCAAGAGTTCTTCATCTTGTTCCAAAGGGAACCAGAAGACTTACTCCCAGGCAGATAGGCGATCTCAAAGCCCACCTCCACAGTGATACACTTCCTCCAACAAGGCCACACCTCTTAATGGTGTCATTCCCTGGGCCAAGCATATTCAAACCACCATAGACTAGTGGATGAGCTTGGCACATTCTAGACATAGCAAAAATGCTGCACCTCTCTGTGTGCCTGCTGAAGGGAGGGAGACAGCTGATATCTCATACAGGTAATGAGTTTTCTGACTTTTTCCCCCAATCAGTTTTCACCCTCAAGAACAGACTAGAGCTTCAAAACAAGGACCCTGTTCCTATGATCACTACTGTATCCAAAAGTGTCGGCTTCATGGTAGATGCTCAATAAAGATTCATCAAGGGAATGAATCATCGAGTAGCCCTTTATAACCACTGATGCCCAACCACAGTTCTTAGAACAGAATTCTCACTGACCTAAGATATTTGAACACTGGTATTTTTTTTCTCACTTCACAATGGGGAAAGGAATGAATGAAAAAGTAATATATAATGGAGAATTTCTCCCAGAACTAAACAAGAGAACCACCGGATCATTCTGTGTCATTGCTCTACTAGTTGAGGGCACGTGTCCCTCAACAGAACAGAAGAGTCCAGACTCACAGATGCTCTAACCCACAAGTCACTGCTCATAGCACACAGGTACAAGGCGCAGTTGCAGAGTCTGGAGTCACTGGTCTGGCCTTCCCTCCGCCATCTTTCTGCAGGTTCTGCTTTTCTCCTGTGCGACACTTGCCAGTGAGGCTCACCATTGCTCTCGCCATCTTGTCCTGAAGCAGCTAATATTTAATTATCGCTAGAATCGTGCCAGCCCTGCCAGCCCGTCAGGCTTTGCTACTTCTATCGCGTACGTTTTTATGGCGTGCTCTGACTTTATTCATTCCCTCTTTACACCTTCATCTTCCTTTTTGACAAATTCTACTGGTGCTTTCTCATCCCCCAATCCTTTCGTCTATGTTCTACTATTCGTCTTGAAATGCTCATTCACAAGAATTAAGTTAGCCCAGTAGAAATATGCAAGAATAGTGACAGAAGAGTAGTTGAGAAAATACAAAACCTTTGCTTTCTTGTCAGTTAGCTACAGATTTACTTTGAGTTTTGACTCAGTCTTAAAAAATAGACTCTTCGTTTGAGGGGAATTGCACCCAGTCTCCCCTCATTCCCCCTCTCTGTACCTTCCCTCTTTTTTCCCTTCCTTCCAACAGTTTTTTGTTGGGGGGTGCGGTGGGGAAGTAATCACTTTATGAGTCAGGTCATAATCGGGGTGGTAGAGCTATGTACAAACAAGTAGCATGCTTTCTGTAAGTGAATGTACAGTTTTGTGGGAGAGCATATCCACAAACAGACATTTACCAAGCATGTTACATAGACTGTTTTGTTTCGTAACTAGATGCTTGGTACTAAGTACTGTCATGGTGTCAGAAGGGAGAAGGGGCTGTCCAGTCATTCCTGGTCTCCTGTCTTGGGTCACAGAAGCCACCTCCCCTCCCCTACATCTGCATAACATTTTAGAACTGGTCCTAGTCTGGAAGTCAGGGGAACTGGGCTTCAGTTCAAGTCCTGTGCTTTCTGTTGGAATGTGAATCTATTAATGGAACTCAGAATGAAAGCACCCCGGCTGCCTACGGCGGGTTAGAGCCACGGCCTTCTTTCTGCTTCATTACAGTCTAAGCGCCGAGGAGTGGGGGATGACATGTGACTTTTGTGTGAACAAATTGCAAACCAATTGAAGTTTCCTGAGGGTAGAGTAATGATTACAATCCGTTTCTCTAAGAAGCAGGGCTTTTGTCTTCTTCCCACCGGGCTGTGTGCTTTGCATTAGCTTTTAACTTAAAATAAAACAAAAACAGAAACAATCCAGATGGAATCAGTGCATTTCTCTGTGTGTTAAGGTCACGGATGAATTAAGATCAGAATATATACATATATATATATGTATTTATATTCTGTAATCAAATAAATTAGCTAAGAATTTATCTTACTTCTTATCAGCTGATAGGTAATATTTTGTCGACCAGTATGAGTATCACAAGGAGAGTCTTTGGGATGCTTAGTGCTATAAGAGTATAAAAGCAGATCTTCAGTAGAGGGCACAAAGCAGCCCTGATGGAGGCTGCTGGGTATCATCTTGACTTCTCTCTTATCCCAGATATTGCCATAGCGCTTATGTATTTTTGTCCTTGGATGTTCGGGGTGGGGGTGGGGAGGGCAGGGATTGTTCGTGGTGTTCTTTCAGTGTAAATAGCTCTTCCTGTTGGAGCTAGAAATTCCACAGGCGTGAACTCCAGTGGAGCGGGTGAGAGTTGTCGTGGCAGTCAGGACCTCG
This sequence comes from Apodemus agrarius, assembly GCA_964023405.1. Lineage (NCBI taxonomy): Eukaryota > Metazoa > Chordata > Mammalia > Rodentia > Muridae > Apodemus > Apodemus agrarius. The sequence goes on along the minus strand of OZ030021.1, from coordinate 46,265,288 downwards.
GCCAGGGGTAGAATAAGAACCCGATACAAGGATGTTGGATTCTGAGTGTGTCCCGAATTCACTCCGCCCCAGGGCTTGCGCCACTGGTGGAGGCAGGACGTGGGAGTTTTGACTGGACTTACTCCACGCAGGCACCGGGAGAGTATTGGGCTATGTGAAGCCGCTGGACACCGTTCCTGGGGTGAGGGAGCTCAGTCTGAGGTCCCAGGGACTGCTGAGCTGGCTTGGGGGTCTCTGGGCCAGCACAGAGGCTGGAACCATCTGGTTCTCAGGCTCCTGGACACCCCAGGCACAGCTGGATGCTGTGGAATTGCTGAGGACAGAGTGGGGGCTGAGGGCTGGATCTAGCTTGGGGCAAAGGGGAAAAGAGGTGAGAACTGGGTACTGCGGGGATGAGCGTCCTTGGCTTCTTCGGCGGGCGGCTTGGCTTATTGGAGGCCATGGCTGGGAGCGCTGAGAGACCTTCTGCCAGAGATTGGATGGCTCTTTAGGTGAAAGGCCTGCTCCATCGCTTCCCAGATGGAAAAGAGACAGTCCAAGGCTTTAAGGCATTTATTGTCGTGGTGGAGAGTGGTGATGAGTAAAACTGTACCCCATTTTCTCAGGGTGGGCCTGAGGTTAGATACCTTTTGCAGGGAGAAGTGTCTGGGAAGGGGAGTTTATTGGCTAAGCCTCCAGGCCTTTAGGTATCTCATTGAAATGGATATCTGTCTTGAGGCTAGGTGACCTCGTCCTATACCTATGGAGGGGCTTGGGGCGTTGCCCTTATGGGACCGATGGCCACAAACCTAAGGAGAGCTATGGGCCAGGATCCAGGGGCCCAGGAGACCAAGATAACACCTGCTATTCAAGGTCTCAAAGTTTAATGAAGAACTCCCAATATATATAGGCAGGGGGAACTTCGAGACTTTTCCATATATATATATTTCCTCCCTGCCTATATATATTGGGAGTTCATTAAACTTTGAGACCTTGAATAGCAGCTGTTATCTTGGTCTCCGCCTCTTTTTGCCGCCTTCCCATACATCCCCAGCTTCCCTTCCAGGTAACCCGTTCTATGTAACTGCAGGCAGTTACAATTGAATATTTCAATGTATGGAAGTTCAGTTTCAATTTTAGCATATTTTAAAGCTCCAACTGTCTTTGGTCAGAATTGATTTTTAAAAAAGGCATGTACAGTTAGTAAAGTATCACATGAACCAGAACAACTTATACTAAATTTTAATCTCTTTTTGTCTCTATTCTGAAGATAAATGTCTCATTATCTCTGCTTTACTGAATATTTGATGGTAAACTTCAGTGTTGACAGGGGAGTTCTTGGTTGGGACTTTCTCCATTGCCTTTTCTCCATTCCTCTTTTAGTGCACTGAACTGAAAAATGTATGGCTCTTTGCCATGGAAACCTAAGGACTATATGCTGAAAATGTCCTAGGTCACATAAGTCCTGGTTTATTAATAGTGTGCATCTTTACTTTTCGTTTGAGCGGGTATTTCAAAGGTTAGTTGAGGGGCCCGAACCAAAGGGCTCAAGAAATGAAGTAAGATATGGAGCATACAATCTGCTGCATGCAGATTAGAACCTTAGACTCTTTATTTTACTTTGTTTTTTACCCCCAAAGGTCTTTTAATGATGCCCAGCTAGTTGTGACCCGGTTTACTAGATATGGGTAGTTTAGAGATGGAGATTTTACACAATTCAAGAAAAAGCAGATGAGGTGGTGAGAGTGAAGAAGACAGAGTGCTTCTGATGTGTCGTCTTGCGAGGGACATCTCATTGTGCCAATAAGACACGAAGACTTGGCAGAGCGCCAGGGGCGGGTTACTTCTCTCTCAGTTGTTAGGAGTGGACAATGTTTGAATTCTGTTTGTTTTGGTTTTCCTGAGAGGGTTTCTCTGTGTATCCCTGCCTGTCCTGGAACTTGCTTTGTAGACCATGCTGGCCTCAAACTTACAGAGGGTCTTCTGCCTCTGCCTCCGTCCTGAGTGCTGGGATTAAAGGTGTGAGCCATCACTGCCAGGTATGGTTTGAAAAACGTGTCAAATATTTTTTTTTATTCTGAAGATTTAGTTTAAGGTAAGAAGTGTCAATCATTTTGAAAGTGAGAGAGTTCATGTATCAGTCATGAAAATTATTTACGTATTTTGTATTTGTGGCAAATGTACTTTCAAAAAAAGGGGGGTGCTTTTAGGGCTCTCCTGGCTTTCGGGGGATATAATTCATACACTATGAAGTTTACCCTTTTAAAGTATGTACTTTGTGGCTGGATAAATTGCTCAGTGGTTAAGAACACTCGCTGTTCTTCTAGAAGACCCAAGGTTTTCTTTCCCTAAAGACCATGCCAAGTATCTAACATCTGCCTCTAATTTAGCTCCAGGGAATCCAACATACTCTTTTGACCCCCCCTCCCAATAGGCACACACACACATGTGCCAGGCCCTCACATGCAAATACAGAGATATACACATGAATAAACTCAAAACTACATATTAAAAAGTAAAGTGTACATTCCTATGGGTATTATATCACTAAACAAAATTGTGCAACTATTACCATGACCCAACCCTAGAGCCTCCTCTCCACAAACAAACAAAATCAAAAAGGCAAGTCCCTCAAGACTCCAGAAACCAAAACCCTGTATCTACTGGTTATCAGTCCTATTGTCTCTTTGTCCATTCCCTAGAAATACTGTCTGCTTTCTGTCACAACAGATTTCCCTATTTGGGGCATTTTATTTAAGTCGAATCATGTAGCCTTTCATAACTAGCCTTTCCTATCTATGTTGTAGCATTCAACAGTATTTTATTCTTCACTATGGTCAGATAATATCTCAGTGACATTGACATTCTACCCTTTACTTGGTTTTTCCTTAGCAGGTTGTTATTAACTTATTGTTAAGTAGTATCTTATCTGTTGAGGCCTGTTTTGTGACCAATTATATGATCTATTTTGGAGAAGGTACCATGAGGTGCTGAGAAGAAGGTACATTCTTTTGTTTTAGGATGAAATGTTCTATAGATATCTGTTAAATTCATTTGGTACATAATTTCTGTTAGTTTCATTGTGTCTCTGTTTAGTTTGTGTTTCCACGATCTGTCCATTGATGAGAGTGGGGTGTTGAAGTCTCCCACTATTATTGTGTGAGGTGCAATGTGTGTTTTGAGCTTTAGTAAGGTTTCTTTTATGAATGTGGGTGCCCTTGCATTTGGAGCATAGATGTTGTTCAGAATTGAGAGAGTTCTCCTTGGTAGATTTTTTTCCTTTGATAAGTATGAAGTGTCCTTCCTTGTTCTTTTTGATAACATTTGGTTAAAAGTGATTTTATTCCACATTAGAATGACTATTCCAGCTTGTTTCTTGGGACCATTAACATGGAAAATTGTTTTCCAGCCCATTCCTCTGAGGTAGTGTCTGTCTTTGACACTGAGGTACATTTCTTGTATGCAGCAAAATGCTATTAATATATACAGTCTGTTATTCTATTTCTTTTTATTGTGGAATTGAGTTCATTGATATTAAGAGCTATTAAGGAATAGTGACTGTTGCTTTCTGTTATTTTTGTTGTTATAGGTGGAATTATGTTTATGTAATATCTTCTTTTTGGTTTGTTAAAAGAAGATTATTTTCTTGCTTTTGCTAGGATGTAGTTTCCCTCCTTGTTTTGGTGGCTTCCATCTACTATCCTTTGTAGTGCTGGATTTGTGGAAAGATATTGTATAAATTTGGTTTTCTCATGGAATATCTTGGTTTCTCCATCTATGGTAATTGAGAGTTTTGCTGGGTAAAGTAGTCTGGCCTGGCATTGGTGTTCTCTTAGGGTCTGTATAATATCTGCTCAGGATATTCTAGCTTTCATAGAAAGCTAGTAAGAAGTCTGGTGTAATTTTGATAGATCTGCCTTTATATGTTACTTGCCCTTTTCCCCTTACTTCTTTTAATATTCTTTGTTTTATACATTTGGTGTTTTGATTATTATGTGACGGGGAGGAATTTCTTTTCTGGTCCAATCTATTTGGAATTTTTAGGCCTCTTGTATGTTTATGGGCATCTCTTTCTTTAGGTTAGTGAAGTTTTATTCTATTATTTTGTTGACGATGTTTACTGGCCCTTTAAGTTGGGAATCTTCACTGTTTTCTTTACCTATTATCCTTAGGTTTGGTCTTCTCACTGTGTCCTGGATTTCCTGGATGTTTTGGGTTAGGAGGTTTTTGCATTTTTCATTTTCTTTGACTGTTGTGTCAATGTTTTCTATGGTGTTTTATTCTCTCTTCTATTTCTTGTATTCTGTTGGTGATGCTTGCATCTACGATTCCTGATCTCTTTCCTAGGTTTTCAATCTCCAGGGTTGTCTCCCCTTGTAATTTCTTTATTGTTTCTATTTCCATTTTTAGATTCTGGAAAGTTTTGTTTAATTCCTTCACCTGTTTGGTTGTGTTTTCCTGTAATTCTTTAAGGGATTTTTGTGTTTCCTCTTTAAGGGCTTCTAGCTGCTTACCTGTGTTCTCCTGTATTTCTTTAAGGGAGTTATTTATGTTCTTCTTAAAGTCCCCTATCATCATCATAAGTTGTGATTTTAAATCAGAGTCTTGCTTTTCTGATGTGTTGGGGTATCCAGGGCTCACTGTGGTGGGAGAACTCTGTTCTGATGATGCCAAGTAGTCTTGGTTTCTGTTGCTTATGTTCTTACCCTTGCCTCTTGCCATCTGGTTATCTCTGGTGTTAGCTAGTCTTACTGTTTCCCACTGTGGCTTGTCCCTCCTGCAAGCCTGTGTGTCAGTACTCCTGGGAGACCAGTTCTTTCTGGGATGAATTTGGGTATGGAATGCTGTGGCACAGGGTCAGCTCCAGGCACAGACCTAGCATGCCATTCTTAACTGCTAAGCCATCTCTGGCTCCTCCCTTTGCTGCCCCTCCTCCCTACAACCCTTGGGACAGGGTTTCTCTGTGTAGCCCTGGCTGTCCTGGAACTTGCTCTATAGACCAGACTGGCCTTGAACTTACAGATCTGCCTGGCTCTGCCTCCTGAGCATGCCTGACTCACCTTGCTTATTTTTAAGTGTGCTATCTTTTCACAGTTAAGTAGTAAGAATTCTTAATACTAGACCATTCATCATATATCTTGTATATATTTTCTTCCCCTCTGTGTATTTTCTCTCCTCTCCTGGTGGTGTTTGGTTTGCTATTGCTTCACTGATACTTTTGATTCCATACACCAGACTTTAATTAGTCCATTACTTTAGGAGGGCTACATAGTTCATCCCAGTTCTGCTACTTCATGAAAGAGGGCATTAAAGCTGGTTTAGAGCCTAACTCTTCTCTTAGTTTTTACATGCCTCCTCCCCTGCTTCCTATCTGGACAGCGGCTCCATTCCATAAAGTTATTGTGATGCTTAGATTAGCTCTTGGGTGAGGGCTGAGAGGAAGACACTGGCTCACAGGAGACTGCTCAGAAATGGTAAGTTGCTTTTATTTTTATTAAGAGACAGAGGAACTGGATGTAATGAGGTGTCACCCAGCAGGTAGATTGTCACTCTGTCTCTCATTGCATTCTGATTGACTGCTGAAAGTTCATGGTTATTTGACCGGCACATAGTAATAGGAATTTAATTCCTATGATCTCAATGATTAACAAGTCTAAGGAATCATAGGTTAAAAATAAACTGTCACATTGGCAGAAATGGATATTTTTATCCTGATGTGTTCTTATTCTCACTAATTAGAGGCTATTTATGCAATTGCATGGAAAATAATAGACAAAGCCCTGTTTATCAATTAGTTATGGGTCTGTAAGAAAGGTCACTTGACAATGCAGTTAAATATTTACCATGCTGTGCAGCATTATCTCAGAGCTCTCATATGGATGAAGAAACAGGAATAGAAGCAGGCAGGGCCAGTCTGTTATTATTGCTGTTTTTATCATTATATTTAAAATTCTATTATTATTCTAGTTCATGTGCATGGGTGTTTTTCTTGCATGGATGTCTACCATGTGCATGCAGTACCCACAGAGGCCAGAAGAGGACACTGGGTCACCTGTGACTGGAGTTCTAGATGGTTGTGAGCCACCATGTGGATTCTAGGAATTGAGTCTGGAACCACTGGAATATTAGCCAGTGCTCTTAGCTGCTGAGCCAACACTCTAGCTTTGTTTTATTATTATAAACCCAGATCTGGTGAAAGTTCAAAGTCAAATGATCTTAGTTCAGCCTGCTCCTAGAGGCAGGTACTATGGTAAATGAGGAGGTGTGTGTGTGTGTGTGTGTGTGTGTGTGTGTGTCTGTCTGTCTGTCTGTCTCTGTCTTTGTCTCTGTCTCTCTGTGTATTAGAAAGACTTCTGAAATCTTTTTTTGTTGTGTTTTGTTTTTTTGTTTTTTTTTGTTTTTTTTTTTTGTTTTTTGTTTTTTGGTTTTTTTTTTTTGTTTGTTTGTTTTTTTGATTTGTTTTTTTTTCCGAGGCAGGATTTCTCTGTATAGCCCTGGCTGTCCTGGTACTCACTCTGTAGACCAGGCTGTCCTCAAACTCAGAAATCCACCTGCCTCTGCCTCCCAGAGTGCTGGGATTACAGGTGTGCGCCACCACCGTCTGGCTCTGAAATCCTATTGAAACAACTCAGCATAAAATTTTATGTCATGGAAAAGTCTGATGACCCAAATCCCATCTCTAGGACTCGTGTGGTCAAAAGTGAGAGCAGAATCCTACAACTTGTCTTCTGACCCCTACATGCATGCTACACACAGCACATGTACCTTTCCCACAAAATAAAGTAAAGTAAAGTAAAATAAAATAAAATAAAATTAAAATAAAATAAAATAAAATAAAATAAAATAAAATAAAATAAAAAACTCCTACCACTTCTTGGCCTTTGGATAAGATTGCTTACTAAAAATCAAAACTCTTGAGCTGAAGAGATGGTTAATCCATTAGAGGCTAGGCTCACAACCCTAGAGACGAAACAGTAAAACTCTTAATCAACAATTAACACACAGATATATTTCTCAGTTCGGAACAGTTATCAATTAAAGATGGGAACTATAATACAATTATATTTGTCAGCGCTGAAACTATTTAAACACCTTTTGGGAAACAATCATAATTTCTCTCTGCTGTGAGATAGTCACTAAGTGAAGCCACAGAGGTGTGTGTGTGTGTGTGTGTGTGTGTGTGTGTGTGTCTTTGTTTGTTTGTTTAGTTTAATTTTCAATTCCCAAAGCTATCTAGGAAATCTATTAAGGAAAGAAAAGGAAACAATCATGTGTGTGTGTGTGTGTGTGTGTGGGGTTTTACAAAGATGAATGCCATGGTCTCTTCTATCAAAATGAGCAACAGTTTCACAGATGATGGAGAAGCACTATGAGAAGGAGATAAGTAGATTCAATTGTAACCCAGGCTGATAAAGCAACATGTGAACTGACAACCTGTTGACTTCTGTCCACTCTGCAGATTTGTTTGGGAGACCTGAGATCTGAGGACCTTAGAGAATGGGGCAGACTACAGTCTAAAGCTGAGGGCAACGTTCCTTCCCTTTCAGCATGCATCAACACAGGAGTGAAACAAAGCAAGCAACGGTCCAAGGAAGGTTGTCTGAGTTCAGAAAAATGTGTACATAAATAAATGTCAGTGAACACATAGTAAACATTAACCGGGCAGCCCTTTCCCAGAAGTTTCTCAGGACAGTCGGATTGAAACACAATTGCCCGGCACGTCCTGTCGATTGTATCTGGGAAAGCATGAAAGAAAACCAGAAGGCCATGTCCAGGTTCGGGGCACACTGAGGTCCACACTCGGCACATCCTCTCACCTGACTGGGTTCTATAGCCACGTTCCGACACCCAAAAAGAGTGAACATGTCTTGCAAATTGTATTTGTCGCAGGAGGCATGAAAATCATGTCCAAGAACTGTCCAGGGCACAAAATGTACTCCGCCTTTTCTCTTAGAGCCTCAGTTTCCCCCAAGGTCTTGTTCACCACAAATCACTTGTATGACTGTGCTCTGATACCCCTGCCCCCCCTTTTAAAGCATGAACAGCCAGCATGGTAGATACAGTGTTCTTAGGCATTCATTCTTGTATGGAGCCATTGACATCCTAATAGAAGCATGAAAACACATGTGGCAAGTGCAAATATAGATGCAAGAATATACCATGTGTGATACTTTGCTATTAGGAATGAGGATCCAGGCCTTGTCAGCAATTCCGTCTGCTATTCCTTGTCCTGAGATTCCAGGCGACTGCTTAGAAAATGTCTGCAAATTTTATCTCAGTATCTAATAGTCTAGTTCTTTATACCCTATGGGATGGGATAATGGCCACATGTGGGGCTGAGCATCCCGAAAGTGCTGGGAAACTCAAGTCATAGGCTCTCCTTGGGACAACTCAAAAGAGTAAATAGCCTAATGGCGGGAGTACCTTGGGGAGTAGTCCCCCCAACACACACTTTTATTTTATAAAAGGCATTTCTTAAGGATGAACATCAGTCAGAGTTTTAAGTAGTACTACTCATGTAAGCTAGGTAGCTCTCTATGAATACCACGTGGAGGGTAATTCATAATCCCCTTGGCCCCAAAGCAAACCAGAGCACTGAGTCACTTCAATGAGACTTAGGACCCAGCAGTCCTGTGGAAAAGTCTGTGCTTTTAGCTGCTGTTCTGGGCTACTTCCCAGTTCAGATGGGGATTTCAGGGGTGTAGCTTTTAGATTTCCAGAAGCTTTAGCATTTCAAACTCCTGAGGGATAGGGATGGAAAGCAGTGGTGAGGTCCTTGTCTCTCACTGACCAAGGTCTGGGCTTCATCCCCAGCACCAATAAAACAAAACCAACCACAGTATCGACAGTGATCACACCTCCAGAACTGGAGGCTGGTGATTTTGCTAGCATTCACTGAACAAGGCTCTGGGTTTGAACCGCCACAAAATAACTCACCAACAGTGGGAAGCAGTCCTGTGAGTGACATTTCAATAGCTTTGTTTTGGATTTAAGTGAGTTGTGGGGTAGGGTTTATGATTTACTTTAAAGTACAATTCTACATTAAGGAAACAGGGGTGAGCAGGAGAGATGGAGGACAGGAGACCTTGGGGACAGAAGACATGGGGGGATAAGAGACAGGGAACTGGGCAAGAGACATGGGATAGAAGACGTGGAAGAGAAGAGGAGACATGGAGGGCAGAAGACTTAGGAGGAGCGGGAGACATGGAGGGATCAGGCAACATGGGGGAAAGGAGACAGGAGGAAGAGAAGACATACTGCGGGATGGATTTGGAGATTTATGTGTGATTTTCAAAGTGGACACGTGATTTCTGGCTGGTGTCTGTGTTGGCCACGGAAACTGGAGGTCCTGAAAGCAGGAGCTGGGTCCTGAGTGAGCCATCTAGTTACTCAAGGAAGATCTGCTTTCAACAGACTCTTCTGGGTGGTGTGTGCTGGAGAGGAAAGTGTGTATCTCTCACCTCCTCCCCACCCAACCAGGAACTCTAGGGAGAAAACATCCCATTGTTTCGGTGTGAATTTCCAGTTTCTCACTACCTTATAATGTGAAACAGCCAGCATTAGAACACTTGTTATATAAACACACACACAGATACACACACACACACACAATATAGAATACTTGTTATATAAACACACACAGACACACACACAATATAGAATACTTGTTATATAAACACACACAGACACACACACAATATAGAATACTTGTTATATAAACACACACACACAATATAGAATACTTGTTATATAAACACACAGGTACACAGAAGACACACAGACACACACAAACACATACACTAGACACACACACAGACACAGATATACACAGACATACACACAGGCACACACGATATTTCATGTTTACTAGTGTGCCTATTTCTGGGACTCCCCACAGACAAAGGACAGCTGTAGTGGCCCATGCCTTTAATCCCAGCACTCAAGAGACAGAGGCAGAAGGATCTTTGTGAATTCAAGGGTCAGCCTGCACTATGAGATCCAGCCAGGGATACAAAGCGTGACCCAATCTCAAAGTAACAACAATGAAAACCACAACCACAACAACAAAACCCAAAAATGAATTCTCTACAATCCTGATTATCCCCACCTTACAATTGAAGAAAGTGACACACACCACACAAATAGTTCCTAAGTGACAAACCAGGGTACACCAGGCAGCGCTCCTCACGCACACGCCCACCCCCGCCAGGAGATGCTATGAAGGCTTTCGTGACAGTGTGGAGACATTACCCGCCACACTTACCAGCTCACACTTCCCCAAAGTGAGCAGAGCACCTGTCACTTCTCCAGTAACTAGATGGTCCCTGATCGGCTTCAGTTTTCTGTGTCTTCATGATCCTGTTACAGACATATGTGTTCCACAGAAAACATACTTTCAAAGTGGTGTGTGTGTGTGTGTGTGTGTGTGTGTGTGTTGTGGGGACGAATGCATTTTCATGTGTGTGAATTTTGTGTCTGTACACATGGGGGTCAGAGGTCAGTCTCCAATGTCACATTCCTCAGAAGCTGTCCACCTTAGTTTTTGGGATAGGGCCTCTCACTGGGACCTGGGGCTACCCAATTTAGAGAGGCTGGCTTGCTGACTAACTCCACAGATCCTTTTGCCTCTGTCTCTCCAGCAACGAGAGACTGCAACTCATGCCTTCATCATCATCATCATCATCATCATCATCATCATCATCATCATCATCATCAGAGTGCTGGGGATCAAACTCAGACCCTTGTGTTTGAGTGGCAGGAATTTTTGAAATGTTGGCTATTTTCCTGGGTTGTGGTATATGGCATCGTCCATGAGAATTTCTGTCGGCAGAGATGGATTGACTGATTAGGCCGGCAGTGACGTGGAGAGGCTGGAGTGCTGCGGGCCCGGGGCTAATTACCTTCTCGCAGCCAGCTTTAGCACCCTGAACAGCCATTCTTTGTCCACCTCTGTGTGGGAACAAACATCCTGTGACTAATAGATTGAAAACCTTTTGGAATCTATTAATTTAGCAGACAGCGAGTTTCCACTAACCCCAGAGTTGTGAACCTCATCCGATAGCATCTGAAGCCTATAGAGCAACGTCCCCCATCCCCCGGTAGCGCCTCTCCGACGGTCCCGCCCACATATTTTAAACTTGCCTTGATTTATGACTTTCCTTGTTCTGTAAAAAGTATAAAACGTCATGAAACCGCTTCCGTATTGGAACACGGGATTCAGGTTAATCTAAATCTGTGCTCCTGGGCCACGGTCACTCAAAATAGCTCCAGAGTAAACTAGTATTGCCTTTAAGGGAAGAACTGAGATTTTGTTTTTGGAGTCGGCAGGTATCGTGATTTGTATTGAGGTTTTGAGACATAAATCCATCGAGAGGAGCTGAGGCACATCTGTCCACTTGACTTGCAGAATTGCTTAACGGTCAGTGTAGGCTCAGGAATCCCAGCTTTCTCTTTAAAACAGTGTGGTGCCTGGTTCTGATAGTCTCTTCTGGGACTCGAAAGGCTATCCTAGGTGTGATAAATAAACGGAGCTGAATGACCATTGCACTCTGACAATAGTGTAGTGCAGTCGCCTAGGACGGGCCATCAGGGCGTTTGCTCCCGTAGCTAATTTTGTTTTTGTCAGTTCTATTTCCTTACATAGATAGCAACATGGAAGACGTCACTTCCCTTCCTTATCTAAGCAACGTAGGGATTGACTGTAACCTAGGGGCTCTCAACCTTCCTACCGCTGCGACACCTTAATATCGTCTCTCAGGCTATGGTGACCGCCCCCCCCCAACCATAAAGTTATTCTGTCTCTACTTCGTAGCTGTGATTTTGCTACTGTTATGAGTTGTAAGGTAAATATCTGCGTTTTCTGAAGGTCTTAGGTGACCTTGTAAAAGGGTCATCGAAGGGGTCGAGACCCACAGGTTGAGAGCCACAGCTGTAACCCAGCTGGCGCCCTGAAAAAACGATCGAGTGCATGGAAGCCTTCCCAGGCAGCAGACACGACGCACACATTGAGACCGCCATTGGTGCGGGGCTCTCTGCGAGCGCGCGTTCATCCCGCGCACGAGTCCTGGCGACGACCCCCACAGCCCCACAGAGCTGCTCGATGCTCAGTCCGATGCTCAGTCCTCCGCAGAGTTGCGGAGGAGGCGACTCCTAGAACACTCACGTCCATCCTCCTCGCCTGCTTTTGCTTTCGTTAAACACACATATTAAATAAATATCAAATGAACAGAGACAAAAAACACATAAACACGTCTGATTTTTTTTTTCTTAAAACTGCTGACCAAGTAAGGGTTTTTAAGTTGAATTAATCTGTATGGATTTAAACTTTAAAGAAGGGTCAAAAATTACAGCACATTTGATTAAATCGTGCTTTCCTTTTGAAAAATCTGTTTTCAACGACACCTGCAAATTTTAATAGAGTGAAAATGTCTCAAACTCTTTTGTATATTTGGCTTTCTTATACTTTTTCATTTTTCTTCGAAAAAAATGAAAGCCCCATAACAGAAGTGACTTCCCAGCCAGCGTGACTTCCTTATGGTGGTCAATCTGGCCAAACCACATCTGTTCCTTAACTCAGCATGATACAGCGTGGGGCCAATGTCAGGTTCTACCCACACTGCATGTGCAGATAAGCCCGGTGCACACACAGTTATAATCAGACACAGATGCAGCCTTTGAGGGTCTGGGGGTTTGCAACTTTAAGTTCTACTGTAAGAAACATTATGACTAAAATTTAGGTATAAAGGTCAGTATAGTATATACATACATACATACATACATATATATTATGTATTATGGAATGAGGAAATAAATCAAGTTATCAATTTGAAGAAGGCAACATATACTATAACGTCTCCAAATCTAGAAAAGTAGTCTTCATTCAGCACAAGGATTACTTAATTACCAGAGTCTATGAAATATCTTTGCAACCTGTAGTAATTCTTTTTCAAATTTAAATCTGTTGTAAATGCTAATCTGTGACACACAGATATCAAGAATGTGTTCGTATTATTTGAGATTAGTCCCCCCCACCTACAAGTAGGAATTTTGACAAACTATTGTGTGTGGTTACCCTAAAAAATTAAAAACAAGACTAAGATTGTTCATTTAGTTGTGTCACCTGAATCTCATCTTTATAGTCACCCAGAGTGGCTAAGCGATTGTGAGAATGGTGTCTGTCACCTGGGACTTACACATTTGATGATGGCAAGGAACTTATCCAAAGCCTAGCTTCGGTTCTGTGCATTTCCAATCCTCGTTTCTCTCCCCCCTACCTGCATGCCTGTGGTTTAAGGCACCTGTAGGGAATCTTCATATTGTGATGTTATCAGTGGCCCTGCATCCCTGTGCCACTAAGTGGAGAAAATTGTCTTAGTAAGTAGTGTGAATATTTCTGAAAGCAAGGTCTAATGTGCACACAGAGATAAAGGTGAATTACAAAAATACAACAAACTCCCGGTGTGACGAGTCTCCAAACAGCATTCCCTAGATCCGAATGTCAAAGATGTCCTTGGCCATTCAACCAGAGGGGAGGAATCAGCAGAGAAGGAGAGCAATCAGAGCTGCGGTCTGAACTGTAGGAGTGTGTGTGTGTGTGTGTGTGTGTGTGTGCGCGCGTGCGTGCGTGCGCGCGCGCTCCAGGGGCTCTGGAAGGTAAGTGGGGTAGAAGGCTAAGCTGTGCTTTGATTAAAAAGCAAGTGAGCGAACGGCCAGCCAGCCAGCCGTGCCCCCAGTGCGACACAGTCTGAAAACTGGGCCACAGGAAAGTCCCCCAGAGCTTGGACAAGCCTTTTCAGAAGACGCACCTTGAACAAGGAGCAAAGTCTGAGGCAGTCAAGGAAGAGAGGGACGTTCTCCATGTTTGAAACTCCACGGCAGAGTGCTGTTACTGAGAACCCATTCTGTGCTTTGGGTAAGTGGCTGTGGGGGACTGTGTGTTGATGTTGGGTGAGAGGCTCTCTCTCTCTCTCTCTCTCTCTCTCTCTCTCTCTCTCTCTCTCTCTCTCTCTCTCTCTCTCTCTCCCCTGGCAGTGTTAGCTGCTGAATATCCTTTCTCACTTCGAGAACTCTGAATCTCCTCAGGAGAAGCCCTCAATCCAGCCTCCAGAGTCCCATCCCCCGACCCAGTGCTCTTCACTCTCACTGCCTTCTGAGTTTGCTCGCCCTTCCTTTCTGAGGCTCTCCAGCAGGCTTGCAGCTCTGACCCTCTCTTCACAGAAATACTTGCCCCACACCCAGGAAATCAATGACTACTACCCTACCACAGTCTTGCTTTCTGTGACTGCTACCAAGTCCTCCTCGCTCCTGGAGGAGGGAGCAGCGATGTTCACAGTCTCGAAACTCAGCTCCCCGTAGAGTCTGAATTTCCCTCTTGTAGCAGTGGCTCCAGTGGACAGGCATGGACATGGACTGTGACACAAAGTCTACTCGGTTCCTGCTCTGCAGGTGCTGTGGAGTGCCTGTGCTTTGCGCCTGGCCGAGCGGGAGGGAAGCGCTGGGAGAGGGGAGAGCTAGACTGAGGAAGGCAGATACTCCTTTTCCCACCCACTGGTGGCATCCAACAGAGTGGAGGAGTAGAAGGAACTCGCTCAGGTCACCATGCGGGAGCGTGACTGTAGGGCCACCCTGCACTCTGACGTCATTGCTGGTTATCTGGAACAGTCCCCAAACCAGAGCTGGGGACAGCTGTCAGGCATGGCTGGTCCTCTTTCCTGCATTCCAGCACAGCTCTGCCTCATTCCTGACCTGATGGGATAACACCAGGAACCCTGTGGGTGTCCCTAAAGCCCACAGTGGGCCTTACACCTAAGGGCCAATGACGGACTTTCCCCTTGGTCTCATTGCCAGTCCACACAATGAGTGTGCCGAAACAACTTGACCCAATAACAATTCTTGATTTTTCTATTTGCTGGATGACAAAGTTACCTAATTAATGTATAATCATGAAATCACATTAATTTAATAGATGAATTAAAAAAAAGAAATCAAAAGGAAAAGAACGTGATCGATCCTAGGTAGGGTGAAGGAGAAAGTTTATTATAGATATGTGGGAGCGCAGAGCCAGAGGAGGGGACACCTGGGAGAGTCCAGAGTGGATGTGACCAGACTGAGTGGTGCCGCGTGAGGAGAGGGGGAGGGGAAGGGACAAAGGGAAGCAAGTGCAGCAGCTAGGGGGCCCAAAGAGGGTGGGTAACCTAAATGGTTGGACTGTATAGGGGAGGGCAGCCCAGCCCCCTGACTCGAGGGGGCAGGGTATGCCGTCCAGGAGGGCCCTGTAACGAGCGGGGGCTGAGGGAAGCAGGGAGAACCTGGTGGCCAGGCCCTGCTTTGAGAAGTTAAATAGGCACCTCAGCCATTTGTCCCAGGCTTGAAACCTAACAGAAATATTAATTATGATTTAATTATTGTTAAATCAATTTAACTATTAATTTGCTGAAACGTTTCCCAATTAAATGTACATTAGGTTGTAGCAATTTGTATTTCTTATAAGGTTGTCTAGTGTTCTACATACTTTAGCAAATGGTGATTTTTGTGGTTTTGAATGGAGCGGTACTATGCATATTATATGTGTCAAAGATTTTTGAATGAGGTCACTTTAATGGAAGCTAAGGAAGTGCTTGGTAGCTTTTATAGCTCCCCTGGAAAACCTGAATTAGAAGGGGATTTTTTTTTTAAGCCTGAGAAAGATTGATAAATACCAAGATGTTAAAGAATCTCCTTTAAAATCAGAAACAAGAATGTCTGAATGTCTGTCTGTATGCCACATCCTAATAGTATTTCTTGCATATGTAATAAATAAAAAACTAAGATAAGAATAAAAATAAAGATAAGAAGTGTAGAATGGGGAGATGGTTCAGTACATTAGAACATTTGAAAACCTGAGTTTGAATCTCAGCATTGAAATAGAAAGCCAGGCATAGTCGGGGCAATGGTGACACACACCTTTAACTCCGGCACTTGGCAGGTAGATCATCAAAGTTTGTCAGAGGCAGGCAGAGCTCTGAGTTCAAGGCAAGCCTAGTCTACATAGTGAGTTCCAGGATAGCCAGGGATACATGGAGAAACTCTTATCTTGAAAAACCAAACCAAATCAAACCAAACCCAATCAGACCAGACCAGACCAGACCAGACCAGAGTAGACCAGACCAGACCAGACCAGACCAGACCAGACCAGACCAGACCAGACCAACCAGACCAAACCAAACCAAACCAAACCAAACCAAACCAAACCAAACCAAACCAAACCAAACCAAACCCAAATCTAGACATGGCCACTGTGGTAGTTTGAATGTGCTTGGCCCAAGGAATGGCACTATTTGGAGGTGAGGCCTTATTGGCCATCCTAGCTTCCTGGAAGCCAGTCTTCTAATGGCCCTCAGATGAAGATGTAGAACTCTCAGCTCTTCCTGTCTGGATGCTGCCATGCTCCCACCTTGATGATCATGGACTGAACCTCTGAACCTGTAAGCCAGCCCCAATTAAATGTTGTCCTTATAAGAGTTGCCTTGGCCACGGTATCTGTTCACAGCAGTAAACCCCTAAGACAGCCACACGTGCATGTAACCTCAGTACTATGTGGGCAGAGACAGGAGGATTGCTGGGCCTTCCTGGATGCCAGTTTCATTCCCCATTGGTGAGAGACCCTGTCTCCGGGAAGTAGAGTGGATAAGGACAGAGCTAAGCATCCAATGTCCTCCCTAGTCCACTGCACAAATGCATACTTGAATACATGTATAATACACGGGAACCCCCCAACACACATGGTAAAAAGAAATATATTAACATTTCTAATGATTTTACTGTCTACAAAAGAAACATTTAAAGCCTATAAATTATCAAAACTAATAAAAGGATGTTGAATAAAAGATCAATTTACAGATGTATCCAAACACATGTGAACACAATTTCACCCATACACATACATCACACACGCATGAACATGCAAAAACCTCTCAGTCAATATAGAAACCTGAATATAGTTCTATACAACATTAACAAAATAATTGCAAGAAAATGTCTTTACAATAGCAACACAGAATCCAAGTACCTAGAAATAAATATAATAAATGATCTCTAATATCGTTGTGTAGGATGTTCTAAAATTTTGTTGGTTATTACAGATGATCTAAGTAAATGGAGAGAAAAACCATGCCTATAAATATGGACATTTATACTGTAAAGATGTCAAATTTCCTTAAACTGGTTCAGTGTCATTTCAATTAATAATAAAAATCAATCTTAAGACTTACTAGAGTAACTATGCCCTTCCATTAGGTAAGGAGTCCTTTTTTTTTTTTTTTACCAGATTTTTCTTTTTACTATAATGCGATAAAAATTAAAAATGTGTGCCAGTCTGACTTTTCATATTAGGCATAAGAGGAAAGGCTAATCAAGAAATAATGTAGAACAATTCAGAATCTAAATAAAATACTTTTTGTTTTCCAAGACAGGGTTTCTCTGTGTAGCTCTGGCTGCCCTGGAATTCTCTGTAGACCAGGCTGGTCTCAAACACACAGACATCTGCCTGACTCTGGCCTCCTGAGGATTAAAGTCTCGCACCACCACTACCTGGCCTAAATAAAAATTCTAATTTTGTTGATTAACACCAAGAAAAAAAAAAGATATTCCAGATGTAAAAAGAACTCTACCTTAAAAGGAAACATTAAATAAATAAATAAATAAATAAATAAATAAGCATTCTTGTAAGGTCTTGTAAGGTCTTCATTACAGAAAACCACAATCAATCACAATACAGAATTGTGGAGTTCAGTTCCAATGGATATATCTAAAAAGCACCCCCCTCACCTGAGACACAGGCAGCATTTGGAAAAGGTGGCTGAAAGACAGAAAGAGCCAGAGGACCAGGGAGTCTGCTGTGAGATTGTGTTACCTAGTAATGTCCAGAGGCACACCCATAAAGTCTCCTCAGCAAGACTGCCCAAACATGAGCAGAACAAGGGTGATATCAATAACATGCCAAGGTGGATGGGGAAGACCATGGGCCTCGACCCTGTACAAAGACAACTTAAGTCAACTAAGAGAACAAGAAGTGGTATGTTGGAGGGTATTGAGGGAGGAAAGGGGGGGGAAGAATGATGTAATATTATAATCTCAAAGAATAAAAGAAGTAATGGGAAAATAAAGTCTTGGACATAGTGTGAAAAGACAAATTTGAACAGAACAAAAAAAGTTACAAAACCTGCAACTGACAAAAAAAATACTATGCAGAGTATTTTAAAACTGTCAACAAGAAGAAAAAGACAGTGACCTCATTAGCCCTAAAGATGTGGATGTTAAACATGACTAGCAGCCATGCTGGAACGATGCTTCTTTTTTTTTTTTAATTTATTAATGAGAAACACATTAAAACTGCACCAGGATTCCATATTCTACCTTCTAAATGGGGGAAACCATGAAATGAAAACAATTCAAGTACCATGGAGTACTATGGTAGAGGTAGTGTAAACAACACAGTACTTTGGAGAACAATTGACACCGATGGGCAAAGTTGTTAATAGTGTTTACAACCTGTGATGAGCATAAGCTTCTTCTAGGTGTGTATCCCTGTGGTGCTAAAGCCTAGTGCACCAGGAGACATGAGTCTGATGATTTTTTCCTTGTATGAGCAATCCACTATAAATAATGTATTGGGATGTGGGAGTGCTCATCTGAAATGAAATCACTTCATACTCTCCTTGCTTGATCCTCAGGGCATCTGCTTATACTTGGAATAGAATGCTAACCTTCAAGCCTTCATCCTGTCTGGCATGTATCTCTCTTCCTAGATTCCTCAAGATTTCTGTATTAGGTGTATTATTGCTGTGATGAAATACCATGACCAAAAGCAACTTGAGAAGGAAAGGGTTTATTTCATTTGCACTTCTGTATAACTATTCATCATGAAAAGCAGTTAGGGTTGGAACCTAATCAGGTCAGGAGCCTCGTGGCAGGAGCTGATGCAGAGGCCGTGGAAAAGTGTTGCTTACTAGCATGTTCCACAAGGCTTGCTCAGTCTGCTTTCTTATAGCATCTAGGACCATGGTTCCAGGGATGGCACCAACCACAATAAGCTGGGTCCTCCCACATCAATCATTAATTTAAAAAAATGCTCTACAGGCTTGTCTTCAGCCTGATCTTATGGTGACATTTTCTTAACTGAGGCTTAACTTGAGAGGCCTTCCTCTCAAGTGACTCTAGCCTCTATTAAGTTGATATAAAACTGGATAGCACAATCTCCCTTATCCCTGGTATGGGCTTCTTTCCACACTGTTCATGACTGGCTTTTTCATTGGGGTTAGTATCACTTCCTTGGGGGAGCCTTTTTACCACTTCTCTTAAATTAGTTTCCCTGCTTTGTTATTCCTCTTAGTTTTGACTTGTTTTCCATTAAAAATACTGATTTTAAATTATGCGTTTGTATATGTATGCATACATCTATTTTTTCATTTATTTTGTTTTCTTTTTGCAGGCCTCCAATGTTAAACGTCATCTCCATGAAACCAAGGAGTACCCTTCTCTTGCTCATGACTGTATCCCTTTTACATAGTCTGGCCTACAATAGTTACTCAATAAAGTTTGGCTTAATTGCATGCTTGAATACAAATACTGCAAGGATTCTATCTGTTTCTATTTAAGGTAGTTGATCTGAGTGTAAGCTTTATCAGCTCTAGTTCATGAGAAGTATAAATGTAACTTTCATTCACCTGATATAATTGTCTTGGAGGCTAACTGTTAAAAAAGCTCATCCTTTCTAGTTCCTTCTGAACTCTGGCTGGCTGGTTCAACTCAGCTGTTCTGGCTCAAACTCCTCTACAAGCTGACTGATTCGATCTGGTTTCTCTCAGCTTCTCACAGAATTGCTCTGCTTGTCCTCTAACTCTGGCAATTTGTTTTAATCTTTTGGCTCCTTTTTATTCTCTGGCTTCAACTGCCTCTGCTGACTGAGAGGCATGAACTCATGAATGAACTCAGCTCCACTGCACTCACTGTGCTCACTGCACTGTGCTCACTGCACTCACTGCACTGTGCTTACTGCACTCACTACACTGCATTCACTGCACTGTGTTCACTTCACTCACTACACTGCACTCACTGTGCCACACTGTGCTCACTGCACTCACTACACTGCACTCACTGTGCCACACTGTGCTCAGTGCACTGTACTGCACTCACTGCACTATGCTTACTGCACTCACTACACTGCACTCACTGTGCCACACTGTGCTCACTGCACTCACTACACTGCACTCACTGTGCCACACTGTGCTCGTTGTACTGCACTCACTGTACTATGCTTACTGCACTTACTA